>JASPKZ010001192.1:0-502500 GCA_030220185.1 Diploptera punctata
TGTGTTTTGTGTGTTTGTGTGTGTGTTTTTGTGTGTGGGTGTGTGGTGTTTGGGGTGTGTGTGTGTGTGTGTGCGCGCGCGCGTGCGCAGGTGGCAGTTTTTTTTTTTAAATTATTTTTTATTCAACTGCATGCTCCATTCGTGGAGTAATTCACATGCATTGTGGTGTTCTTATTATACAAACTATAAAATTAAACAGTGTTTACAATTAGATTATCTTACTTAAAGCTAGATGATTAACTATATACAATACTATTATTCTATGTTTTACTTAACCTAAAGTGTATCAAATTTAATTGTATTTGAAAATATTGAAAATCCCTTAGTGTAAGTGTCAGTGAGTTCATTGTTCTTAATTGGCTAATTCTGGTTTCTTAAAACTATTGATTTGAGTTTATCTCTTTCCTTATCTAATAATTTACATTCCTGTAATATGTGTTTTATATCTTGCACTTTGTCACAGCAGGGACAGTTTGGGTTTTCTATTATTTTAAATCTATTTAGATAGGATCTGATGTTCCCATGACCTGTTAACATTATAGTTAATTTATATGTCAGTTTGAGTTTTAATTTTAGCCTGTCGTGTATTGTGGGAAAGAAAGACTTGGTTACTTGGCCCTTAGTGGTTTTTTTCCATTCATTTTGCCACTTTTGTACACTTGTTTTGCACAGTTCACTGAACACTACACTTTTCGGAGCCTTCTTGTAGCTCTCCTCTAGGTCTCTGCTCGCTGCGGCTTCTTTAGCTAATTGGTCCGTCAACTCATTTCCTTGGATCCCGATGCGGGCCTTCACCCATTTGAATTTTATTATCCAGTTGTCCCGCTGCATAGATGATACTTGTCGTCTGATTTCTTCAATCAAGTATGAATGAATTTTGTGATTTCTTAGTGAGTCTAATGTGATGTAACTGTCTGTATACACGGTCGCTGTTCTCCCTTCCCGCTCCATGTGTTCCAAGGATTGCAGAGCTTTTAGCATTGCTAGCTGTTCGGCTTGGTTTGTTGGTGCATTTTTCCATTTAGTTTGTATTTACATGTTTTTATTAGAGTTTTGTCTTTATATATAGCCCCCCCCCTGATCCTACTCCTTCATTGCTCTTGCTTCCGTCTGTATATATCTGAATTGTGCTCTCTGTGTCTTCATTTTCTGTGATTACTTTAATTGTCAATGCAGGGTGTGGCCAATATTTCGGTTCCATATTGTTGTCGACGAGATATTTTTCTACTCCGATATTCCTTGCATATTGATAGAGTATTGCAGCCTCTTCAATTTTGATTGTTATTGGTATTTGTGCTGTTATTACACAGAGTGCTTCATTTGATTACGGTTCTATAAGATTTTGCTATCCTTAGTAGTACAAGTCTTTGCACTCTGATCAGTTTGTTTCTATAAAATGCTTTTTCTAACACTCTTTGCCAAACCGGGGAACCATATAGTAGGAGAGGTAAAATTCCGCCTATGTACACAGTTTTAAGTGCCTCACTTCTTAGGCCCCATGTTAATCTTGCTGATTTTGCGAGTGTGAATATTAGTTTTGTGCATCTATTAGCTATGTAGTTGATATGGTCTCTGAATGAAAGTTTACTGTCAAACATAATGCCTAAATATTTCATACAACTTACTTGTTCTATCTCGTTATTGTTCAAATATACATCCAAGTGTTGATTTTCTCTTCTTTTCCTTCTCGACATTAACATCACTTTCGATTTGTTTTCGTTGAATACTAATTTATTTTCTTTCGCCCATTTTGCAATTTTGTGTAATTCCATATTTGAATAATTTTCTATTTCTCGTATGAATTCTCCCTTTATTAATAGTAGGAGGTCATCTGCGAAGGCTATTCTTTTGTTTGTTTTCTTGAATTCTAAGTTACGGAATGAATTATATAGTACGTTTCCACCATCCTGGGCCACAACAAGAGTCCCTGTGGGCAGCCTTTAGTGATTTTCGTCTCCCCCGTTTCATTGTTTAGTGATATACGTGCACTTCTCTGTCTGAAATAATCGTGCGTTAGTTTTCGTAAAGGTTGTTTGGGCATTCTAGATATTATTAGATTTTTTAAGGATTCCTGTCCACCATGCTTGCAACTCCGCGCCGCCTCTTAGGGTCCATACTGATCATAATTACAAACATTCATTTTTTCTAGTTCTTGGGTTCTACATATTTCGTTACTTCAACGGCTGCATCTGTTGTACTTTTTTGGGGTATGAAACCATATTGGTTGTGGTTTAAAAGTTCATTCTTGGATATGTGGTGCTTTAGTCTGGTTATCAGTAGTTTCTTCTCAAAATCTTCCCTCCTATGTTTCTTAAACTGATAGGTCGGAATTTGGATGGGTCCGAAACTGTATTCTTTAACTGACCCCGGGTTTTATTTATTGGTATAATTTTAGCTTTTTTTCCATATTTGAAGGGCCACACGCTAACCCTCGAGACACATCGGTGAAACTGTATATATAAATTAAACGTGCAATTGTTGTTTTCAAACAGAGGTATTAATGTATCCCTTCAACATTGGATTAGTTTCACATACGTTTTCGAGCTCCAAAATAATTGATGGTACTCGGGTCATTCTTAGATTATCAGCTAACATGAACCTTATATACATATCTCCTTCTCTGCTTTTGAAGACAGTATTATGTCCATTTATTACGTAGTTCAATTATCTTGAATCATACGTTTACGCCGTTTACTCATGTGTACGGATCCAAAGTGCAGTGACCGTACTCACCAAAGACGACAGGTTGCAAGTGTAAATTAAAATTGATGGCCCGGTATGTAGTACCTGATCGAAGGGTCCCTTGCACAGGGTAACGTGTGTAGACCTCAAAGGACAGAAATAACTGTGCGGAGGTGGCACCCATTTTCCAGGGAAAAATGTGGAGACCCATTCCCGGGGTAACAAGGGAGAAGTCCTCAACGGTCCTTAGGAGCGGAAGAGGCAGCCCTCCATTTGGGGTTCATACAACTGGGGGCTATGATGTCTAGCCTTAAGATGGCAATCCCATCGTACATCTCACTCTGCGGAGCGCCAGTAACGTACCCAGAGGAAGTACTTTATTACTAAAAGTCTCATAGATAATGGAAACAGGACTGTCCCAATGTTGACAACCTTGGCTAGAAACAGGAACAAAGATTTAGGCAGAAATGAAATAATGAAAATAGGAGTTTGGAATCTCAGAGGTATCACAAATAAAGAAACTGAACTAGAAAATGAACTAGACAAAATTAATGTAGATGTTGCTGTAATTCCAGAAACTACAAATAAATTAAAAGGATCAGTCGAATTAGAGAAATATATAATGATTTATGATGGGTTATCAGGAGAGAAAAGAGCAGCAACTGGAATTGCAATATTAATAAGAAGAAAATGGAAGAATAGAATTCACAGTTATGAGTATTTCAATGAAAGAATAATAAAAATAAGATTAAAAATGGTGAGAAATTATGTAACGATAATAGGTGTTTATAATCCAGGGGAAGGTAAATTATAAGAATGTACAGACTTTTATGAAAATCTACAGAAACAAATTAATAAAGTTAATCCAAATGACTATTTAATAATAGCTGGAGATTATAATGCCAGAATAGACAATAAACCTATTAAAAATATAATGGGGAAACATGGAGAAACAACCCAAAATAAAAATGGAAGACTTCTAATAGTTTTTACAAATTATAATAATTTAAGAATTACAAACACCTTTTTTCCACATCGAGATATACATAAATACACTTGGTCAGCAAGAGGACAAAGAAGCATAATAGACTACACTATAGTCAATGAAAAATTTTATAAGTTAGTGCTTGATACAAGAGTATTTAGAGGATGTGACATTGGTTCTGACCATTACCTTCTAATTAGTAATTAGCAATACCAGCAAAGTGGAAAAGAAGTAAAATTAATACGGCAAACAAAACAAATGAAACAATTTTTAAAGTGCACCTACTTCAAGATGAATCGATTAGAAATTTATATCAACAACGACTAGATCTATATATAAAACAAAATGCTATAAGTAGAAATATTAATACATAATGGGAAGAATTAAAATATAATATAATACAGGCTGCTTCAGAATCACTGGGAACTAGAAATAAAAGATATAATAATAACAGATTAAACATTTGGAACGATGAAATAGCAAAACTGGTTAGGGAAAAAAAGATGCATACTTGAGATACTTGAATATGAGAACAGATAAAAACGTGATTGAATACAAAAAACGAAATGCCCTTGCTCGAAGAGAAATTAGAAAAAATAAAAGGAGTTAATGGGAAAAATATATTAGTGACCTGGAACATGATTTACATGGACGACAACATAAAGTCTACAAGATTCTAAAACACATTAATAATTTCTGAGGATAAATGGATATCTTATTTCAAACGTCTATGGACAGAACAATCAGATGATGAGGAAATAAACTTATCATTAATTGACGAAAATATAGATCCAATTTCTTTCGAAGAATTAATAACTGGCATCAATCATTGTAAAAACAAAAAAAAATCCTGGAATTGATAATATTAATAATGAAGTAATAAAATGTGGCTCTTTTCAACTAAAACAACGTATCTTAGATTTATTGAATTTATGCTGGAAGACTGGTCATATCCCAGAAGAATGGAAGACGGCCAAAATATATCCTATTTATAAAAAAGGAGATCGTCATGATTGTGAAAATTACAGAGGCATAAATATCTTGGGTACCTGTTATAAAATGTATGCAACTATATTGAAAAATCGTTTAAATGTAATTATGGAAAGTATTATTCTAGAAGCACAGAATGGATTCAGGAAAGGCAGATCGTGTTCAGATTGCATTTTCACTATCAATCAAATAATTGTGAAACATAGAAAATATAATCTACCAACTTTTATGGCATTTATAGATCTTGAAAAGGCATTTGACAAAGTTAACATAAATAAATTGTGGAATATAATGAAAGGGAAAGGCATACCTCAGCACCTAATAATTGCAATAAAAAGTATATACTCGTATGTAGAAAATAAAATAACAATGGAAACTGGAGGCAAAAATAAAAACAATATAACAGCAACAATAAATAGAGGTGTAAGACAGGGAGTCCACCGCTGTGGTCTCGAGGTAGCGTGCTGCCTTGTCACGCAGCGGGCCCGGGTTCGATCCCCGGTCGGGGCAGTTTTTCTGGGTGAGGTTTTTATCGGGGTTTTTCCTCACCTGTAAGACAAATGTCCGGAAAACTTTAAGGCCCAACCGATCCCCGAAATCATATGGCCATCATCTTTATCATCATCATCCTTATCATTATCATCATCATCCTTCACCGGTGTGGAAAGCAACGGGAAGCTACCACACCTACACAATTCCCTAGTAAAGCTGCAAGCATAGCATGAAAATGCTATGATTGCAGTGAAGGACCTGCCTTCGGGCAGAATTACTATGGATGGACAGGGATGTCCACTTTCATCCTCCCCTTTTTAATATTTATATTGACGATATCATATATAATTGGCAGATAAATTTGGACTTACATTTCAAAATAAGAAATAAGATGTTAGTTTTTGCAGACGACCAAGTTCTAATATATAGTTCAGAAGATGGTCTACGGAAATCGCTCTTTCAGTTAAATAACATTATACAGAAATATAATTTCAAAATATCAATAAGTAAAACGAAAATCCCAGCTTTTAAGGGATCAGATACCGTAAGAGCTAAAATAATTCTGGAGGGGAAACCCATTGAACAAGTGAACCAGTTTATATACCTGGGTTATGAAATCTCCTATTTTAAAAATGAAGATCTATTTAACAAATTTAATAAATTGAATTATATATGTGAAACAATCAAAAGGATATTTAAGAGCTCAAGAAAAGAAACAAAAACTAAAATTTTATAAAGTAGTGGCAGTCCCCTTACTATTGCATGGTAGTGAATTTTGGGTTTTAACTAAAAGAGAAGAGAAAATCATAGAAGAAGCTGAAATGACATTTCTGAGAAGTGTGGCTGGTTGCAAACTTCTAGATAAGAGAAGACGTGAAGATATTAGAAATGAGCTAGATATCTTTAAACTCTTAGATAGAATAAAAGAATCTAGAAAAAACTGGAAAAAACATGTTCATTCCCAAAATTATACTTAAATACAAACCAAAAGGACGCAGGAATGTTGGTAGACCGAAGAAGAGATGGATACAACTTTTGAATGAGAATCTATGAGACCGGAATAAGCCATATGGGCTTAATCCGTGATTGTTGATGATGATGATGATGACGATGAAAAATTATGTAGGAATGTTTTTAATATTATACGTTGAAACAAGTCAAATGAATCGGTCAAACATATGTGGAATATATTTACCTCCCATTTTATTATCGAAATTTATATTTGCGTGGATAATATTTCAACTGAACGATTCTTGCAACTTTATTAAGATCACAATTCTATAGCAATTAATGATGTTCAATTTAACATATGCGGTTTTACAATTTGTATCTTAAGAAACTATTTATACTTTGAATAATATTTTCGCTTACATCTTCTGGACAATTCTTTGTAATATATTACTTTACTTGTTAGATTTTCCGATAAAATTACGCATTAATATGAGTAATAAAAAGCAAAATTTATATAATTATGCAGTCAATAACGGCTAATATAGACCTATTTAAGTTTTATTTAATTTTTCATTGGTATGAAACTGAAAATCATAAATTAACATACTTATAGATATATATGCATATGTTCAAATTAATAACTAAGAATTTCATAAAGCCGCCAATTTAATGAACCCCTGTACTGAAATACATATTTGCGTGGAACCGACAGAAACTAAAAGCGCTTCATTCGGCGTTTTGTAGAAATATGAGGGATTGCGTTTCCGAGCATTCAGTTCATTAGGAAATTGATTGTAGTCAACCTACAGTCTTCACACGTTTGCAAGACTTATATAATTTATGTTTTTCGAAAATTGAAAAATAGTCATTCGAGATATGTTTATGTAATCGAAAATTGAAAATGTCAATTCATTATACTCTTGTATGCCATCGGAAAAAGGAAATGAAGGTACTTCGATTACATAGTACGATTTAGGAAAAATATTCTCTTCCGAATTAATAGAAATAATTAATGGCTCAATTGCACCTCTACTTACGCTTGATTTTTCAGTTTATTGTTATAAACTATAGCTCTTATTCTGTTTTTACTAACATTATCTAATATTTTAAATTTTTTCAAACAATTTTTATAACATTATTAGACAAATTTCAAGTACTTATTTAAATACGCAAATCATAATATTATGACACTGTTAGACAATATTGTGATTTTAACTGCTATTTTCTCCACTGAGTATATTACTAAGTTAATGATTATTCTATCGCTGTTTTAGGTTATCACTGGTTGGATCGGCATTAGGGAGTGATAAGTTAGTGTACACCCATTTTTAATAAACGTTTCCTAATTTTAATATTATTGATATATTTTTTTAACATAGATTTGGGGATTTATTGCAAATATTTGTCATTTAAATTTCATAGCGACATGCTGCCATCTAGCATAAGATTTTTTAACTTTAATACGATATCGATAGTAATCGAGGATGCTAATCGATATGTGGTTCGATTGTGGGATATTGCTAGCTCTATAAACTCTGGCGCATGCGCACTGTTGTTCTGTAAAACAAATTCACGCAAGTTTAAGTGCAGTTTTTCCGAATTAATTTTATTGTCACACCAATCTACAAGAAATGAGATTGAAGTGCTGGTAAGAATTAGGCATTTCATTACATTACATTTAAAAATTCTATCAAATATGCTGTTATATGACGACATACGATATGTTCTTTAATGTGGATTAGAAAAAATAAGTCTGCATTCGATCAGACGTTTAGTTTAAGACAGATTATAGAGAAGATATGGGAATATGAATATACATGAAAAATATACGTAGATTTAAAATAGAAATAAGATTTTTTCTTTTACTTCTTTATATATATATATATATATATATATATATATATATATATATATATATTATTCCCGATGCCTCACGGGCTATAAAGGAACATATCTTCAGACGGAAAAATTTAAACCCTGGAATGCAACACATATTTTTATTCCACACTAGAAAAGGAGAGGCTCTTTGGATAAGTATTTAATTATCTCTGAGACAACACGAAGATTTAAGACTACTATTACTTACTTACTTACTCACTGGCACTATCGAACCCGTAGGTTCATGGCCACCCGAACATAAGCTTTCCGTACATCCCTTCCCTGAGCTAATACTTTCCAATCATTCCCTGTATAATCTACTTCCCTCAAATCATAGTTAATGTTATTCTCCCACCCCATTCTTGGTCTACCAACTTGGCGTCTTCCCCCTGGTTTTACTACAAGAAGTTTCCATGCACGTCTTTCATCCCCCATTCGTGTCACATGTCCTATCCATCTCAGTCCACGAGACTTAACTGTTCTTATTATATCTGGCTTCCCATAAAGACCATGTAGTTCACGGTTATGTAGTCTTCTCAATTCACCTATCTGTTCATATCTCTCTGGTCCAAACATTTTCCTAAGAACTTTATTCTCAAATAGTTGTGTAATCTCTTTTCCTCCCTTAAAGTAAGAGTCCATGTTTCGCATCCGTATAATATAACTAGTGGAATAATAGTTAGTTATAGTTTAATTAATAATACCTCTCAAAGTATGCGGAATTGTGAAATGAGGTTGGTATGAAATGAAAGAGAAACTCGAAGAATTTTTGTTTTCACTGTTGCAGTTAGTTCATCTGTCGCATGTTGGACAATAATGATATAAAACAAAATGGCGAGTCCTCAGCAACGAGCACAAACTGTTTTCTGGTATGCAGAGACGAAGTCAATAATTACAGTGAAAATAAATTACCGGAGAGGATATGGAGGAAAAACACCTGATGGGAAGACCTTTAAGGCATGGCTTGAGAAATGTCTGGCGCCTGGAATCGGTAAAAAAGAATCAGGAGGTGCTCGTACACGTGTTTCAACAGAAAAGATCGAAAAAATTAGAGCAGGATTTCCGAGAAGTCTACAAAAATGAATTCGCCAAGCTTCCCGGCAGTTCAGTGTGCCGAGATCAACTGTGCACTGAGTGTTTCATAAACGGCTTCATTTGTACCCTTACAAAGTTCAAATTGTTCAACAGATAAAGCCAAATGACAAGCAACGATGACAGGCATTCGCTATTGAAATGCTGGATCATATTGACAAGGACTCACAATTTCTTGGAAACGTCTTGTTTTCTAACGAGACAACGTTCCTTGAATCAGGATCCGTTAATCGGCACAATGTAAGGTTCTGGGGTTCGCAAAATCCACATGTCTATCGAGAACACGTCCGGGATAGCCAAAAAGTAAATATTTGGTGCGGCCTGGTGAAGGATTATAGGTCCTTTTTTTATTCCATGAGAAGACAATAACTGGCCCGGTACACCAAGGCATGTTGGAACAGTTTTTGTACCCCCAAGTAGCTGATCTGCAACCCCAAATAAACATTTTTGCAAGATGGAGCCCCACCACACTGGAGCCTGGATGTTCGGAATTCATTCAATGAATCCTTCCCAGATAGGTGAATTCGACGCGGCGGACCAATTTGCTGGCCACCACGTTCGCCGGACATCACTTCACTAGACTTCTTCCTCTAGGGGTATGTAAAAGACCACGTGTTTGCGACTCCAGCACAAGATTTTCATGATTTACGAACCCGTATCCTTGACACAAATTGCAACAGTCCAATGGATATGTTGGACAGAACGTGACACGAAATCGAATACAGACATGATATTGTTCGTGCTAGTAGTGGTGCGCATATAGAGGTATTTAAGTGTATGGCAATGACAATTCTTTGAGTTTCTGTTTCGTTTAATACCGGCCTCATTTCATAATTCCGCATAATTTGTTAGTTATAATTATTTAAAATGTGGGTGGTTTGATTGAGAGCCCTGTATTTTCAGTTTAATTTTTTTAAGGGGGTTGGGTCGTAGTTCCTGTAATGCAAAATAACACACATTTCCAGAATTGAGCCTATGTTTAATGTCTTTGTGCATCTCATTCCTATTTGTGGTTTTTGTTCCTAGGTATTTGAATTCAGCCACTTCCTTAAAAGTTCCCTCATTTTTCATTAGCTGTCCATTTCCATTATATAATTTTTTCTATGTTTGACCATATATTTAGTTTTATTGATAGTTACTTCCAGTCTCAATTTCTTAGTGTTGCTCTTTAGTGTGTGCGTGTTGGACTTTAGTATCTCTTTGATATCGGCCAATAACACTGGTCAACATGATTTTTGTCTCATTAGTACCAATAGTTGTATTTAATGCAGTTTTTTATCGTGTTTTCAAATGTATATTCGGAATTTCTTCATCACCCACAGTTTTGTCTTATTTCAATTTCAATTAATGAATTTAAATAATTATTTTTTTCATTAACTTTTTTTCGTCCATTTGTCCATTGTAAAATAAAACGGGGAACACTTTCGTCACGAGATTTCAGCTATGGAAAAAATATATCAAGACAAATTGAATCCTAATATGCTGGCCGATTATTGCTGGACCATCAAGAGGGATGCTCCATAGGCGAAATATAGGAGAAAATCGTCATTTCTTACTTTCTTGTTGTTTATTTCTCTTTACACTAGTACAAATTATTACTTTATTGTAATGGACTGTCAAGAGCACGTACGGCTTACTGCCCGTGCGACCCATATTTGTAAATAATATTGTAAATATCTTACTTTTTGTCTAATAAAGTCCTACTACTACTACTACTACTACTACTACTACTACTACTACTACTTTCTAGGTGAGTCCGAATGTTCGAATATTGTGGAATTTGAAGAGGATTAAAAGGTAAAATTCCCGCGGGAGGTCAAAGGGATCCAATATGAATAGCGGGAGACAGTTACGAATATAGAAAATATTCAAGTGTTTGAAATGATAAATTCCTGTCTCTCGGAAACCTTGCGTGATGGAGAAAACCCGATACCATATTTGAATTCAGAAGAACAAATGCTATCAGAATCACGTATTTTTCTTTCTGAGACGAAAACAAGTTAATTTTTGTTGCTCAGTGTAATACTACATCATCAGCATAAACTACGAGCTTATTAATATCTTCATCCTCTAAAGATTTGATGGGATGCTCTAGTACAAAATTAAATAGTAGAGAAGATAGTGCACCTCCTTGCTTCAACCCATTCTGGATTTCAAAAGTATCAGAAAATTGTTTGCATACACGCATCCTACTCTATGTGTTGTTTAGACATATTTGTATAAATCTAACTAAGACTACTATTACTAATATTAATAATTAGTAATGTCCTTGAGTGGTCAAACATGTATATATGTGATCCATTCCGTTACATTAACTTATCCTCTCACCTTATACGTACTTTTGCGTCACACGCCACCCGGCATTACCTGTCGGGAGAGGTACTTTAAACTATGATCACATAATACTTTTTTGATCACAAAAAGACATGGAGAGTTTCACCGAATGAGCGATCAGCTCAATGTTAGGGCCTCCTCCGAATCAACACAACATGAAGACGAAACCCACCATTCACATAAACATTGCGAATATGTTTATGATGATTATGATGGAGGATAATGTTCGGGAACCGTTTGGGAATTAACATTTCTTAAAAATTGTCTTACAGGTGAGGACAAACCCCGAAAAAACCATCACCCAAGAAATTTGTCCGGAACTTAGAAAAACCACAGGGTGTTGCAAAAAGCACCGACAACGGAGGTGAGGTGAGATATATATAATTTTTAAATAATATATCAATGTCCGGAAATGATGCTTTTTCAGACTATGAGTAGTTAACTTCTCAAGAGTTCCGTTGGTTGGATTTCAAAACTCAACACTTGACAATACTTTCACATCAAGTTTTCAGAATATCCACCTACCGTCTTATTGCAGAGCGTACATCGGCGGTGCGGTATAGTGATTGGCGCACACGTTGAAATAAGCCTGGCCTCGTTTTAATTATTTGTGCAGCAGCATGAATTCGGGTTATAAGATCCATACGTGACTCAACTGGAGTCTCATAAACAGATTGTTTCAAGTCGCCCACACAAAACGTAGCCGAGAGGGTAAGATCAGGTGATCTCGGAGGCCATGGGACTGGTCCCCCTCTGCCAATCTATCGACCTTGGTACGTGGTAACCAAATGTCTCGTCACATTGACATCCAAGTGAGCTGGAGCTCCGTCGTGTTGCAACCATATTCGTCTGCGAAGCCTTGTACTATGGGTTCCATACCTGTGAGGTGTTGTTAAATAATGAGTCTTCAAATCCTTCGAACTAACTCTGATCTTATGACATAATTAATTTGTCATAGTGTGAAAACGCACCATTTCCGGACATTAGTATCTTATTAAAGATGCTCAACATACCTCAATATACTATCTTCACCTCCGTTGTCGGTGTTTTTTTTAACACACTGTATATGTGATCCAGAGACTAAAATCTTCTGACAGGTCGTATCCAAGTCATAAATCCATGCTAACCAATGCGAATGTTATAGGTTGGTTTTGATGGGCCTAATTATGTTCTGGGGCTATCCGAGTCTCAATATTTCCTATCATTTGCCTTATAGGCGATGAGAATCCCCGAAAAAATCTCGTCCTGTAAACTTATTCCGACTAGGTATCTAACTGGATCCCCAAACCGGATGGTAGTGGACATTTTTCTCCTTGTCCTAAACTCTATTTTAAGTGATTCCCCGTATAATTTACTTCCCTGAAATCATAGTTAATGATATTCTCTTACCTCATTGTTGGCATACATGCTGGGCTTTTATAACTGGTTTTCCTATAAGCAATTCCATGCAACTGTTTTATTTCCCATTTGTACCACATATTTCCGATCACAATCTGCAAGACTTAGCTGGTCTTATTATATGGTTTTCCAATGAATAATTAAGTAAATGAATTAATAAATCTATTCTAATATTAGGAAGTTTATTAAATTAGCCTAACTGTTATACTCGTCAATTTCAAACAGTTTATTGTTCGATTGATGTTGCATTCGTTCTCAGGGATTGATTGCCCGATACATTATTTGGCCTGGATTCGTGTTTCGCATTACTGCTGTTGTAGACATTTTCAGGAGGTGAATTCCTCACCTGATAACTGCAGACTTGACCATCAAGACTGAAAAAGAATGCAAAAAAGAATAAAGACATTAGCAATGTTAGCGTATAGTTTCCTGTCATCATCTCCACTTCAAAGTTTAGGCGATTCGCCTGTTCCGAATTCACAATTATTCCTTCCATATCTTCCTGGGTCTTCCTACATCCCTTAATCCCTTTGGTGTATAATGGTATGCTATCTTGGGCAATCTTGTTTCTCCCATTATCTTAACATGCTGTTACCAGCCGACGCGATGTTTTTTTTTAATTCTATCATATATGGAATATATTTCTAATTATCTTTTTTTCATTTCTCATATGGTCCAATTTTGCGCATCCTTGGTGGCCTTGTAACCCCTATCGGGCGTGTCCCCCCGGTGGCGGATGGGGGGATCCTATCAGTTATGTTGGACTGGTCCTAAAAGCTACGGCAATAAGGACCTGTGGACCAACAAGGAGCCCAGTTCCTGGGGGCTTAAAAATGCTGGGACATCCTCTCTCCAGGGGTCATGAATATGGAAGGTCCATGCCCGGGCTAACAAGGGTGAAGATTCCAATGGCCAAGACAGAGCGGAAGGAGCATCCCTTCATGTAGGGCTAATATGCCTAAATGGTTTAAGCTATAAGACAGCAGCCCAGTCACCATTAACTCCACAAGAGGCTGGTAACTTCTTTGGTGTAATATTTACTCAAAGTATTCAAAATGAACAGCCGGGCAGATAGGTTCCTGTTCAAAATGATAAAGTGATTCTATTACAGTCCTTAGGAGAGTCGTTGGGTTGTAGTTGGTTATGGCTCCCACCTTAGACAACCGGCTCGAAATGCCAGCGTGAAGTCTTTACCCCCAGAACATAGTATGATATATTCATTTCCATTAAAGGCTGAGTCGACGCCAGGGCCATAGTGCTGTCAGAATGCTTAGGCTTGTTTAAAAATCTTGACTTCACCGGGACTGGAAGCCGCGGTCTTTCGGCTTGTAGTGTTTTGCCTTAACAAACTACGTTCCCTCAGTATAATATTTACAAGCGCCTAATATTGTTTAAATTATTTAATTTGAGGACAACTTATTAGATTAGCCATAAAACTATCGTATTGAATATTAAAATATTATCGAAATTGTGGAAACATTTTCCCAATCAATGCAGGTTATGTTCAAATATTTCGTTGTACAAATACAAATTGTGTATTTTCGCTCTCAAATATTACTTACTTACTTACTTACTTACTAACTGGCACTATGGAACCAGTAGGTTCATGACCGCGTGGACATAAGCTGTCCTTATATCCCTATCTTGAGCTAATGCTTTCCAATCATTCCATATATAATCTACTTCCCTCAAATCATAGTTAATGTTATTCTCCCACCTCATTATTGGTCTACCAACTGGACTTTTTCCCTCTGGCTTTCCTACAAGAAGCTTCCATGCACGTCTTTCATTCCCCATACGCGCAACATGTCTTGCCCATCGCAGTCTACGAGACTTAACTTTTCTTATTATATCTGGCTTTCTATAAAGACCATGTAGTTCATTGTTAAGTAGTATTCTCCATTCACCTTAAAACATGGGTTAGCTGAAGTAGTCCCCGCCCGGAGAACCAAATGGGGGACTATTTGACCTCCGTAAAATTTTACCCCAGTTGAACTTATGTCTGCATTTCTTGACGGTTGTATTTTTACGGTGAAAGATCGTCACTTTTTCGACCAAGGTGCTTTATTCGTCTGGCTTACACCTTCGACCAGTCCGGCATGGGTAACCCTATCGGCAGCAATGCTACCGCCGGCATAGCTCTCGGGATCATTTAAGCACGCAAGCCACTCCACCACGATAAGATAAAGATACCATGGAGGGGCTCTCAAATATATATTACCAATTACACTGTCTCCATGATTAACAAACAGCGGGGGAAATAGTATGTTTACACACTAAAAATTACTGTAAGACTTAACTTCGGACTGAAACAGAGGGAATACGCCAATTACGTCACGACCATAGTGTCTACAGTTAACATAGACAACGTAACTATTAATTTCAGTACTGAACAACAGGTGAATTAGTTGTGAATATGTATGTTTGTATTTTGTACTGGTTGTCAGAGTAAACAGACGGGATTAACGAGATTCCCTATGTATGAGAGGAATATACATCACTCTAGCCTGCCGTCTGTGTCGACATTACTTAGCCAGTCGCTAGCACTTCGTTAACAAACTAAGTTCGTTTATTCTCAGTTTCAGATTTCAGTACTATTTTTCCACAATCTGATGATTGGCATTGTAAGAAAACTTGGACGGTGATTCTGATGGCGTTTTTTTTTATTGCACAGAATTCATAAACTTAATCAGAAATACTCCATCTGGAATTTCTCGACCGTCATTTTTGATGTGTGGCTTTGAATGTTTGCCAGTTCTTGATATTTTTTGTTACTTAAGTGAAAATTTTAATTGCTTTATATTGCCTTACCCCGAAAATCTTGGTTTTGTCTGTGACGATCTTTATCCAACATTTTCTAAAGAAAAGAAATAATAGAATAGAATAGAATAGATTTAGATTATATTTATTTAGCCTGGTGGAGTTAAGGCCATGTGGCCTTCTCTTCCTCTCACCAGGACAAACATATGTTACATATAAATACTAAAATCATAATAATAATACATACTAAACAATTAATCATCTGTCAAATTTAATAATAATGAAAATAATATCTAATAATACAATAAAATTAAATAGATTTAAAATTAAACTAATGCTAGAATGTATACAGAAAGGAAAACGGCTCGAATACACTATATATAAAAAGAAAAGAAAACAATGCGAAGAAAGTAATAAACTCTAATGAATTAATTTATTGCTTATTATACATGGCATTAGGTAAATATATTGACAAATCTTATAAATTTTTTTATTAATAATGAAAAAACAAACTATTAATTATTAAAAAAGTAATAGTAGTGAGTTCTTTGTGTTAATAATTTTATTTTCAATTTGTTTCTGAAATATGGTAAAGTTTGGCAGTCTCTGACTTTGGATGGAAGGGAATTCCATGTTCTAGCAAGAGAAACTGTATGATTTCGAATAATAGGTAGTGTGATGAGGAGGGATATAAAGGCCAATATTGCTCAAGGGATTGGGTATCTAATTTATATGTGTCAGAGAGTCTAGTGTAGCGGTGTGATAAATAATAAGGTACTAATGTGTTTAATATTTTATAATGAAGGCATAGGGAATGGATGTTTCTACGATTTTAGAGACGAAGCCATGACAATTGTTCCAGGGATGGTGTAACGTGATGAAACCCTGCGTATACCACAAATAAAACGTATGCAAGAATTATGAACACGTTGAAAACTTTGGGTAAGAACAGTATTTAGATCAGTAAAAAGAGCATCACAATAATCAAAATGGGGCACTGCAAGTGTTTCTACTAACATTTTCCTTAGAGCAAACTGCAAAAAATTTCTTATACGATTTAATGAGTGTATTATTGAGAAGATAATTTTGAAAATTATATTTATTTGTTTATTCCAAATTAAATTTGTATCTATAAATACTCCTAGATTTGTTATTGTTTCACTATAAGGGATATGAACCCCATTAAGTGAGTGTTAATTAAGGATAATAGTCTCTGACGACCCATAATGATTGCTTGTGACTTTGAGGCAGATAGAGAGTGTACAAATAGTACAACATGTACCATTTTACACGCTGCTGATAGAACGTGTTTCTCGATGGACTGCATTGCTTAAGTTTGTTATAGTTGAGGACGACAGATAAGTATTTTAAATGTTACTTAATAACCTCAACAGTATTCTACCACGGATTTTAAAAGTGCTGATACCAATAGCAAGACATTGAAAAAATAATTGCATACAACTTCCTGGATATGACAAAATGAGATGGAAATGAATAATTTACAATATGTTTTGGAATAGAAACCTGAGGGAAACCTCCTGGAGTCAGGGAATATATTTATATTCCTACATGAAGGAGAAACATCTACAACCAGAAGATTGGATGGACCGACAAAATTGGCTATTAGGAATCGGACGATGTCAAAGACATTAATTAACTGATGATCTATCTATCTACTATCTATCCCTGGGAATACATAGACTCTCCGTATAACCTTGCAATGCTCCATTTTGATTATTGTGATACTATCTTCCCCAGACCTAAATCTATTTTTACCAAATACTTCAACGTACCAATATTCATAATTCATGCGAATGTTTTATTTATGGCATTCCTATATTTGTTCACGTTACACCTTCCCTGGAACTATTGTCATGGCTTCGTCCAGGAGATCATAGAAGCTTATCTCTTCTCTATAAAAATACTACACTACTATCATCGCCTAATTACTTATCACACAGCTTCATTAGACTCTCCGACACTCAATTTAGGCACCGATTCCATCACCACATTGTTCTTTTCTTATCCTTCCTCATCACCTCTGTATGTTATTATATTTCATAGTTTCACTTGCAAGTACATGAAATTCTCTTCCGCCCTATGTTGAGACTTCCAAACTTCCAGTCCCAGTTTTTCAGTGTTATTTAATAGAATGTGTTTTTTTTGGCGTTTAGTATTTCCTAATTGTCTCCTAACAGTACATCATTAATACATTATTATTATTATTAATATTATTATTATTATTATTATTATTATGTCGTGGAACAGAATATGTGCAATTGACTTTAACATTAATAACAATTTAAACACACATATATTTGGAGTCATTCAGACTGGAAGTAAATATAAATGAAACTAAATACATAACCAATCATTAAATGGGAATGCATCCTTAATAACACTTGAAGGAAATTTTGTAGAAATGACTAAATTAAATTACCTAGGAACGATAACAAATAGGAATGAGGAGCAAAAAGCATAGGCTAAACCTTGGAAATACATTATATTTTGCATTTGTGGGAATCTTGTCCAAATTCATTAAAAAAGTATGAAATTAAAAATATATAAAACGGCGACTCTTCCACCAGTTATGTGTATCTTATTAAGCAACTAGACATATTATTTTATATAACCTCTATATTCAAGTTAAAAACTTCACTGAGAACTTTAGTTGAACATACAAGACTTGTTACTAAGGACTATTATACATTTAGAACTAGAAGAGAGATAATACGAATATATTGACATATCCTGTAGATTATTTATAAATACATAAATGCCTATAAAGTGTAAGAGGTTGCCACTCTTTTTCCTTTTTAAATAAAGATCAGCATAAAACTAAAACATTTTGTTGAAGTCCGAAACTTGAGCACAGTAGAACATTTCACAACTCATAAACAGCGTGTTTTTGTGTAGGATTCTTAACAAATGTATTAACTACATGCCTCGAAATACCTAGAAAACACTTGGCCTATCTGCCAGATATTTCCCTCACATCTATTTGAATAATCAGATGTTATCAATAATCCAGCCAGTATGTAGGCGACATATGGTTAGCATATCGAGTCCTTCAGTCGTTCTAGTTGGTTTTATAAACCTGTATCAGCTACTTATCATAGCAATCAAAATTGTTCGTATTGTGGGTGATCGCTGGTCCCATAGGTTGGCCGAAATTTCTCGAGAAGTATGTTTTCCTGATATCAGGAGTCAGTGGGCGTTACATAGCTGTGTACCAAAGCTGGAACTTTAGACCGCTCCAATATATATATATATATATATATATATATATATATATATATTCATTCGTTCATTCATTTATGATATACCTAAACATAATTTTAAACTAAATTCTGATTGATCATTAGGAATCGTCCGTGTCTGTAAAAATAATTCCTGATCATTTCATGGTTCATTGTAGACTATTTATAAGAATATTACGATGCGAGGTTCGGAAGTGATTTTTACAGAAGCGAGGAAAATATTTAAAAACCGACGATAGCGAGGTTTTTAATTTCCAAAATTCTGTAAAACACTTCACAACCGTACGTTGTACATCATTTGTTTCCACGGTGGTGTTTTCAAAATGATAAATAATAGTAAAATAATATCTTTGTTGGAAATATTTGCGTTCATTGTAAACACCTGACAGTGTATGCACTAACAGTGTATGCACTAACAGTGTCTGCAATGTTTATTGGTTGAAATTATATTAGGCCTTGATACCAATCAGTCATAAAATGGCGGCAAGTACGTATTTATTGTTTTGTATTGTTTCAAATTTACCCCAGTTGAACCCATGTCCGCATTTCTTGACGGTTGTATTTTTACGGCGAAAGATCATCACTCTTTCGACCAAGGTACAATTTTCGTCTGGCTTATCACTTTCGACCAGTCCGGCATGCGTAACCCTATCGGCAGCAATGTTACCGCCGGCATAGCTCTCGGGATCATTTAAGCACGCAAGCCACTCCACCACGACAAAGTTAAGGTGTTATTATGCATTACAGAAGCTCTTGACTTCCATTCAAGAAACTTTAAACTGAAAATATATAAAACTCTTATTCTACCAGTTATATTATATGGATGCGAAACATGGACTCTTACTTTAAGGGAGGAAAGGAGATTACGAGTATTTGACAATAAAGTTCGTAGCAAAATTTTTGGACCAAAGAGAGATGAACAGACAGGTGAATGGAGAAGACTTACATAACAGTGAATTACATGGTCTTTATAGGAAGCCAGATATAATGAGAACAGTTAAGTCTCGTAGACTGCGATGGGCAGGGCACGTGGCACGAATAGGAAATGAAAGACGTGCATGTAAGCTTCTTGTAGGAAATCCAGAGAGAAAACGCCCAGTTGGTAGACCAATAATGAGGTGGGAGAATAACATTAACTATGATTTGAGGGAAGTTTATTATACAGGGGATGATTGGAAAAACATTAGCTCAGGATAGGGATATATGGAGAGCTTATGTCTGCGCGGCCATGAACCTAGGGGTTCAATAGTGCCAGTGAATTAGTTAGTTATATTGTTTCAAATAAAGTTGAGTTAATTTTAAGTGCAGTGATTTGTTTCGCATAATGTATATTAACACTACTTTCGGGTATACATTGTACGGAGTATACATAAAGGACAGTGGTTTTACTTTCCACACGTGATTTGTAATATGTAATATTGCGGTATAGTTATTTAGGTGGCAACTCCGAAATGTAGGAAGTTGAACTTTCAATCATGATCGCTATTGCTGTAAGTACGACAAAACGCAGTATCGCGCAAAAACAATTTTGTGATACGTCCTGAAGCTATGGAGTTAATAAATAAAAAAACAAGGGACTGATACACTCCTAATTATACTCTTTTTACAGACTTAAGTGCTATTTTCACTCAAAGCCTTCAATGCAGTCATAATTCTTGTGCAGGTTTTATCTGTGGTATTCGCAAATTTGACCATGTTACACCGACCCTGGAATAATTATTATCGTAATTTCGTCTAAGAGATTGAAGGACTGTCTATTCTCTATTGTTTCACTATAAAATACTTCACACATCATCGCCTAATTATTTATCACGCCACTTCATTAAACTGTCCGACACACATAATTTAGACACTCGATTCCATCAGAACATTTTCCTTTATATCCCTCCTCATCTCACTGTGTATTATTCATTATGTATCATAAGTAATGCCACGAGTAGTTTCCAAATTATCGATACGTGAGTCGTGAATTTATCTAGAGAATCTGGAAATCAAGAGTGGCATTTGTTAGGACTATTTAACGAATAAAATTAAGCTGTATACTCACAAATCATTATTTAACTATAGTTATTTTGAAATATTCATATATTTAATGTAAGCGGCGATGTTTGAAAACAAATGAGAAACGATTGGTACGCTTCATTTGCTTCTTTTGTTCGATCACTGCAACCAGATCGTAATATTATTTATTGCCAAAAGATCGCAATGTTGTAAGAATGCACCCTATTGGAGAAATTTATAACTAATGTTATAGGTATTAATTAATTTCTGATGTCCTATGATGTAAATATGTCAATTATATTTTTCTGCGTCATTTCCTGGAAAATAATTCGTTTAAGAAAGTGGAATCAGTGGTTTCTTTTTTTATGGTATAATCAATTGTTACAAATGTTTTTATATTATCTCTCGTATGCGCTACGTGTTGACATTCATGCAGTATATATACAATCTGGTAGCCGTATTTCTTACTGAGTCAGTCACAGCAAAATAATGCTATGGCCTATTCAGAATGTTAAAAAGGAGGTGCTTTCTTTATTATGATAAACTTTAGTTGGTAAGTTTTAGGAGAAACACGACTGTGATTGGTTGTAAATAAAAAATCATTGAAATGCGATTGGTCATGGACTCCCATTTGGGGCATGAGTTAAATAGTCTTCCACAGTTTCACTTGGCAGAACATGGAATTACCTTCCGCCCTATGTCAGAGACATCGTTAAAAACAAACCAATTAATTATTTATTAACAAATTAATTTATACACCTCGCTGTTTGTTTTCTTTTAACTAATAATAAATAAATCTAATTATGAAAATAATATTAAGATTAACAAATATTTTTTTGAAAATTGGACTCTTAAACACAAGGAAAATAGAAACTGCAGAAATGAAGTTCCTACGTTCAGTAGCGGGTGTGACAATTTTGGACAAGAAAAGAAGTGAGGATATTAGGAAGGACTTAAATATTTTTAATTTAACAAATAGAATTGACAACATGAGAAACAACTGGTATGAACATGTCAAGAGAATGCCTACAGATAGAATCCCTCAGCTGTTACTGAAGTACAAACCAATAGGACATAGAAATGTTGGACGCCCATTTACTAGATGGGAGGATTCATTAAATCCCACTTGATGTGAAAACAGGTCAAAAGGCCTAATTTCATGAAGCAGAAGAAGAAGAAGAAGAACAAATATTTTAATTTTTTCTGCCTAAAATTAGTTTTATATATCTCGTTATTTTTCTTTGTTCTTTATGCACGTTCAGCAAAAAAAAAAAAAAAAATGAGTGGCTTCAAAAAGTAGAGTCCCTGTTCCGACCCACTGCGCATTCTCGAAGAGCTAAAGCTGTAGTTCACGACGTAACGTATTTTTTAAACGTTTTAATTACACTGCACTTGGTTTTAATGATAAAGAGCAGTGTAGGAGACATGTTTTTAGATATTTACTAGTGTACGAGTTATACAATATTACTCTAATTGCGACATTTCAAATGAAGTTGACTGTCGTGCATAGTGTAAAAGTAAATAAGACAACGAGATTTAGACGGGTAGTGTAGATCGTTAAACCATATACGAAAAAATGAAATATGTATGAGAGACAGAGTTTAAATCCCTCGATAATGATTTTTTTATTTATTTGTATTTCCGCAAAATATATACCATAACATTTAATTCGAAACATGTTTTCTACGCACACTTTACACTAATTTAAGTAATATTCCTGCCTTCGTAAACTCTATAACACTATTTAGCTACCGGTATAAATTTAATTGTGTGTACAGTACCACGTTTTAATAATAATGATATAAATTTATGTAATATAATATTAAATAGCTTCATATGTTTATGTATTTATTTATTTATTACGTATTAGTGAGGAAAAAGTTTAACCCTTCAATTAAAATATTTAGTTTATATAGGTCAAGTCCATGATGGACAATAATAATAACAATAATAATAATAATGATAATGATAATGATAATAATGATAATGATAATAGTGATTGTTATGATAATAGTGATAATGATAATAGTGATTATAATGATAATAATATGATAATGATAATAGTGATAATAATGATAATAGTGAGAATAATGATAATAATGACAATATTAAATAGTAATACTTCGGAAAAAAAAATGTTTTTTTTCTTTAAGCATTGTAACAATTACAAAAAATAACCTAATCGGGAATCGAACCTGTGATCTCTTGCGTACGAAGCAAGCCATAAGGCACGGAGCTAAGCGTTCGCAGGCTTGCTATGCACAACAGAATGTTCTTCATTGGAGGAAGGGAATGTATTGTAGCTCTACTGAATCATTAGTTTATTCGTGTGAATCGCGCGTTAAAACTTGAATTGTTCGAGAGTTCGAGATCAGGAGTCCGCTCATTTCTTTTTTTTTTTTTTTTTTTTTTTTGCTAAGTGCACATTAGGCAGAGACAGTCTACCAAACAATTTAATTTATCATTTAATTGTCCCGCCGAGTGGTTAAGGCAGGAAGCCTTGGCGCAGAGCTACGGGATTTGCGCTGGTTCGAGTCTCCATGGGGGAAGAAATTATCTCGTGATATTTCGACCAGTATAGGACCGATGCCTACCCAACATCGTGAGGGATTTGAGTAGCTACAATGAGTAGCGGTTCCAGGTTGAGAAAAGCAATTACAACGGCTGGGGAACTCGACATGCTGACCACATGTCACACCTACACTGGCTAGATGATCATATAACTCTGTGATTGACACATGTGGATGTGAGGCCAGTAGCCGGATGGTAGGTTAAGGTCCTTTTAGGCCTGTCGCGCCATGGAATTATTATTACTATTATATTATTATTATTAGTACACATTTTATTATTTGTTTTAATCTTAATCTTAACTATCATTAACATGATTGTGTTATAGATCTTAATCTAGTAGATATTATCTTATTAATCAAATCTTCTTTCAGTATTTAATGTTAGAGTTAATTGTGATTGTTATATTCTAATGTAATATATGTTTGTTATTATGGATGGAAGAAAAGGCCACATGACCTTAATTCCACCAGGCTAAATAAATAAATAAAAATAAAATTTAAAAACAATCACTTATAACATGTAAAGAGAGCTAAAGAAGATAGACACCAATAGACGGGAAAAGAGCAAGAGGAAGACCAGCCAAGAGATGGATAGACAGTGAATGCACATCCAAAACGTCTTCCTCCGAGGAGTGATTTTGGAAATAAACAGGATGAAAATCCTACAAATTATGTTTAAGAAGAAGAACATTTAGTATTAAATAGGAACCTGCCTAATTTCTCACCAGTTCGAATACAGAAATTCAGATTCAGCCGCTGAACAAAATTCCTAATAAGTGTATTTTAGGTAGGTATGAGGTGTTCGTATTCTGAATATGTATTCATGTTGGAATCGAGGTGAACGTCCATGTTTGAGTAAAGTAAAAAATCAGTGTATAAAACAAATTCATGTCTTGTCTGAATATTCTTTGCAGTTCTCATCAAAATTGAAATGTGGGGACTATGTATTTTCAGAAGTGTAGGAAACGTCTAGCTCACACAAACACATTACGAATCCGAGCGAAGCAGTGATCATCAGAAATTCTATTGGCGTTCCTATAAACCTCCCAGTGTCAGAGAAAGAATTTGGGATTCTCGGCACCTCGTTGCTAACCCTCCTCTCTCTGTCTGTTTGTACCCCCCCTTGTCACTTCCTCTGTCTCACCAGAAACCCTAATTTGAATTTCAACGAACGCCTGGCCTCCGGTATTTTCATACAAAATCAAACCCTGTCCTTGTCTCCATACCCTACATGTGTCAATGAGCGCATAAGTGATGTAAAGTGACCTATTTGAACCGCATCTGTTTTATTAACACACCTCTATACTCCTATAAAACAAATAACTAACTAACTCACTGTCACTATCGAACCCGTAGGTTCATGGCCGCGCGAACATAAGCTCTCCATATATCCCTCTCCTGAGCTAATGTTTTCCACTCATCCCCTGTATAATCTACTTCCCTCAAATCATTGTTAATGTTATTCTCCCACCTAATTCTTGGTCTACCAACTGGACGTTTTCCCCACTTTCATGCACGCCTTTCGTTCCCCATACGTGCCACATGTCCTGCCCATCGCAATCTACGAGACTTAACTGTTCTTATTATATATGGCTTCCTATAAAGACCATGTAGTTCATTGTTATGTAGTATTCTCCATTCACCTGTTTCTTCATCTCTCTTTGGTCCAACATTTTTTTCTAAGAGTTTTATTCTCAAATACTCGTAATCTCCTTTCCTTCCTTAAAGTAAGAGTCCGTGTTTCGCATCCATATAATATAACTGGTAGAATAATAGTTTTATATATTTTCAGTTTAACGTTTTTTTTAAGGACCTGGGACACCAAGAGTCTCAGCAATGCATAATAGCATGCATTTCCAGAATTGAGCAAATGTTTAATTTCTTTGTTCATCTCATTTCTATAAAACAAATATTGGTGTTAATTTAAAATACAGATTAGCATGTTATTTTGTCTTGACTTGAGATCAAAGTAAACAAATCGCGTTGTCAAATTAGAAAAAAAAAATTATGTCCCTTATGAGGACAAGTATAATATGGTTGTATAAAATGGAAGAAAATATAATGGGAAGTGTTTAAATGTAACCAAATTCAAGGCTACGGCATTTTTCAGCCTAAAATTAGATTCCGACCACATAACTCCCTGACATTTTGAGATATGTATTTAAGGGTACATCGAGGTGAATTTTTTAAAAGCATGGATATCTTGCTTTTAGTTCTAATAATTTACTATCTGAGTAAACTCATCAACATGTTCATGCTATTTTTAGGCTGCAAATCAGCTAATTTATCTTTCCAAGGATTTTGTAAAATATGCGTTCTTAAAAACTCTAGAACTTCTAATTATTTCCTACAACAAGCGACATTTTACAGTTTATCATAAAAATGAGCTTAATAAGTATTACTTGGTGTATTTTAAATAATTTTAATAGCGCTTTTAAACTTACTAAAATATAGATACAGCGTGGTCAATAAGGAGTAAAACGTATTGGACAATCAGTACTATAATAAAGTTAATCAACTCTTAACAAATGTCACATCTTACCAATATGCTGACCAGATGTCACTCTTACACTGGCTTTGTGATTAACACATATGGATATGAGACCAGCTGCCGGATGGTAGGCCAAGGACCATCTAGGTCTGTCGCGCCATGGAATTTTTAGTTTAAGTATGCTACTTGTTTATTTTTAATTTGGAAATGTTATAATTTTATTCCATAATTTTATTATTTTAGGAATGTTTTATAAATCTTACTTTTTTTATCCAACAATGTCACCAATTCTTCTTACAATATTAGTAACAAATGGTTATTTCATTTTGTCTTCTTAATTTAATTTGTGTTGTAACTGAATGATGTGATAGAAATTTTTTTCATCGTGTTTTTTATTTACTATGTCAAAATCAGACCAACGATCACGGTTAATATAATGTAGCACTGCAAAGCTTGTCTACACATTTTGATTGTATTTAATTCAATGTATTTGCACGCTATATTTTATAGTTAAGAATTCTGTAATGAGAGAAAAATGGGGAAAAATTGTGTTGTAGTGGTCTTCAACATAATTCACCATTGAATTATCTTCAGGCTTTTTTGAACCCGGATGATTCTTTTTTTCTCGCATTACAATTGAATTTTTTCCACATTGTGGACGTATTCTCATAATTTCCAGATACCCAGTCCTTTTGAAGATTAATTGAACACAGTCTGGTAAAAAGCGTTGAAATTTTATTTCAATCCGTTAGCTGTTCTCATCTCTAGAATGTCACACATTTACAAACAATATTTCATTTTGTTACGGGTTGGCAGCTCTGAAAAGAAACACACTTGTCTTTTAATTTGACAAAATTATCAATCTTACATTGATTACTTTTTTATAATTAAAAAAATGAATTAGTATTATTAGTACCTAACGTATAAATAAAAGTTATTATTTAAATAATTTATTTTTGTTCAACGTCCCAGGTTGTAACTTTGACATTTCTGGTGTTCTCTCCTGGTATTGGCATAATTGTAACCCACTTCTGAGGCTGGGGCGCCTGGAAGGCGGGGTTACGCTGTCCCGATGATATGGTGGATGATGAAGAGTGGTGCACCAGGAGAGTTCTTAATGTAAGCAAATATGAATGATGATGATTGTGATGGCCATATGGTGCTTGGGGACCGTTTGGGCCTTAAAGTTTCTTGACGTTCTTCTTACAAGTGAGGAAAAAGCCCGAAAAAATCCTCGCCCAGAAAACGTATCCCCACCGGGATCAAATCCGGGTCCGCTTCGTGACAAGGCAGCACGCTTCTTTGAGACCACAATGGTGATATTGAAATCAAATTTGTTTCAATAAATTGTGTATTTTTTAAAATTTAGAAATTGTGTTATTTCTTCTTGTTCTTCTTCTTCTTCTTCTTCTTCTTCTTCTTCTATACGCACTACACACACTATTTGAAGTTTTTGGTCTTCCTAACAAGATGGCTCCAGCGTTTACGACCTTGGACATAGGTTCATTGATATTATCTTCCGATCTATACTTACTTCTACCACGTAATCTTATGAAGATGGCTTACCATTTAAATATTCTTTTGGCTGTAGCAGTCTGTTAATATGCCCAAATAACGCTAGTCTCTGAACCATAATAAAATTAACAATGGTTTCATTTTAATTAGGTTATTTAGTTCCATATGATTTTTAATTCTCCAGGAGTCATCAATCTTTCTATCAAATCAATCATACAATTTTCTTTTCAGTATCCATGACTCACATGGATAAATCATTACTGGAAATATATTAATTATAGCCTATATTAAAGTCCCGATACATAATAGAATATACCAAATAAATTAAAACCAGGATCTTTACTAGAGGAATGTGATTCATGCTTTGAAAAGCAGTGAATACAGAGTGAAACCATAGGAGAAGTTGGTAACTAACTTACGGGTACTATCGAACCTTAGGTTCATGGCCATGCGGACATAAGCTCTCCATACATCTCTATCCTGAGCTAAGTTTTCCAATCATCTCCTCTATAATCTACTTCCCTCAAACCATGGTTAATGTTGTCATCTCACCTCATTCTAAGTATATCATCTGGACTCTTTCCCTCTGGTTTTCTTACATGAACTTTCCATGTTTTTCTTTCATTCACCATTCGTGCCACATCTTGTGCCCATCGCAGTCTATGAAACTTATTGTTCTTATTATATCTAGTTTTCTATGAAGATCATGAGGCTCACTGCTATGTAAGTCTTGAGTAGTTGGCAATTTTTCAAGAAATTTAAACTATAATCAAGCATAACATCACATACATATACATACACATACAGCAGCACAGAGAGAGAGAGAGAGAGAGAGAGAGAGGAGAGAGAGAGAGAGAGAGAGAGAGAGAGAGAGAGAGAGAGAGAGAGAGGAGGAGAGAGGGTGGGAGGGGGAGAACATTATGTGGATAATTTAGTAACAAACGTTGAGATGTGTTAGCTTATATAAATTGGATTTCACAGTAAAAAATACACTTTTGAAAGGAACTATTTTCTCCTGATAGTGTTAACTCGTGTTTTTCGCATTAAATCAACCTTTGGAACGTATCAACACATGTGGTTGAGTTTGCTTATGACTAAGTAATTGGCTGGGCGCCATGCTAAAGCTTCAAGCATCATCTTTAAATGCAAGCGATATAATTTAAAAACATGTACTGATATATAATTCGCGTTACGTATTTGTCATGCGAGAGCTAGTATGTGCTTTAGTTTAAGTGAAGGAGAGGCGAAACGAGCGATTTAAACAATATTGCATTCACTCCTTCATTCAACGCTCCAATCTGGCAAACGAGAGAAAAAAAAACTAGAACAATGATCATGTTTGAAAATACATTCAAAATTATGCAGGTATGTATTGAGGCATAGGATTAGAAAGGTATCACAGTTTGCTATAAACCCACTCTCTATATTCATGCTTGTTTATATATATCGATGTTATAATTACATTTTTGACATTGAGCAATGCAAGCTTAACATGACATAATAAGCATTTATTTTTCTTACAATGTCATAAAACTTGCATTGCTCAATGTCAAAAATTTAATTATAACATCGATAAAGCGTCACTGCTATAAAGTAAAAATATTCTCTTTAATTTGCTTACTTGTGATAGGAGCTACCAGATGGCAGTGGAGACCGAGTGCCCAATACATCTACTAATAATAAGAATATATATAAGAAAAAATAGATTTGCTCGTCGATAGCGTAATCGGTAGCGCACTGGGATATAAATCAAGAGTTCCGGGTTCAAGTCCCGTCGGAGCATTTATTTTATCACGTCATATATATGTGTG
Organism: Diploptera punctata; assembly: GCA_030220185.1. Lineage (NCBI taxonomy): Eukaryota > Metazoa > Arthropoda > Insecta > Blattodea > Blaberidae > Diploptera > Diploptera punctata. The sequence continues at coordinate 29,211 of JASPKZ010001192.1, forward strand.
TGTGTGTGTGTGTGTTGTGTCAGAATTATGTCTGGAACAATAATTCAAATTAAAAGGTAAGGATGAAGAGATTCCATTAAGACCTTTTCCCTGTTGGCCTCACATCGACAAGTGTTAACCACAGGGGTGGACGATCATCCAGCCACTAGAGAGGTGACATGTGGTCAGCATGCTGGATCCCAGGTCGTTATGGCTGGTTTTATCAACTCAGGATGCTGTGTGGGTACCGGTCCTATACTGGTCTACATGTCATGAAAAGATTTCTTCATTCATGGGGATTTGAACCATCGCAAGTCCCTTAGCTCTGTGGCAAGGCATCATGCCTTAAACCACTCCACTACTGCACGGAACGAGTTCGAAACCCGTGGGGTATAATTTTTAAATGTAAGCTATGTAAGTGGTAAGTATTATTTATAATTAGTAAATTAAGTAACAAATAATTATTTTTTTATTCTAAAAGAAAAAAAGTTTCACGGAGATATTAACCATAATAGCATATAACGAGTATCGAATGGTAACTTCCTTTCGTCACGGTCAACTATTAAACTGTTGGTACTAATTTAGATTTCGCTCATATCCCTTTGATACCCGATACATGATAATACGAAACAGACCACAATAACACCACCCATTTACCATATGCAGATCTGAGATAAACTAAAGTACAGTATCAAAATTAACTACAATTTTAGTAAAGAAATCTATTTTCAAAATTATCATATTGTTGAGGGGCAAGAAGTATAAATTTAGCCGGCATTACATTCATAAGCTCGTTGGTGTTATTTTTTTTAAACATATCTGAGTGCGCTGAAATTCCAATGGATAAGCCACCGCCATCTAAATTTGTGGCATTCACCATGTCATAACTAACATTTTGCACAAAATTGTTGGTGACGCGAAAATATTGCAACGTGCTGTTAGAATTTAGCGTATTGTTAACAAATATGTTTGTGTACATTTAACACCTGTTGATGAAACCGGCCATTACTATTTTTTTCATGTGAACTGTGCTACTGTTAAAACATTAGCATTATTTGTTAAGTCCTTGTTAATTAATTTCTAATTGTGTGACCTAGATTTTATAAATGGAAAATTAAAACCTGATTTAAAAATAATAAAATGACAGTAATTAACTGATGATATGCAATTAATTTTAGTTGAAGTCATATGTCAATTCCAGAACAGAACATTGCATTTTCCTGCATCTGTTTCGTAATAGAATGTGCTCTATTTTCCAAATTGAATTTGAAAGCAGAAGGGCTCTATTGGATTGTGTCGGTATGTTCTGTCTTGCACCGTCTATTCAGGAATTATGAAGACAATAATAGTTCTACGAGTAATAAAATTTGGTTTCTGCCATAGAATATTGTATCTTGTTGCAGTGACTTTGGAACAGGTTGAAATTCTGTTATTAACTTCTGACGGGTTTTACTAAAACATTTCCATACTAATTTGTTTTATACACAATATTTCACTATCATATACGATTATTAATTTCTAAGTTCATGGCGTTTTTACAGATTCTTCCAGACTGCAGTTCCTACTGAACACACTGGCTTAGAATTAACCAACGTCTAGACCACTACTCAGCTGGGTTTATATTTATATAACTGGCATCGAATGTTCGGAAAACATCTATACTTGCGAATTTTGGCGACTAGATTCTCCTAGAAATCTAACAGTTGAGAACCAAATGTCAGGCGTATCTATAAAGCTCCCAGGGGCATTTCCGATCCATGAGCCGCGACACATTAATCACTTACACTTTGAGAATTGCAGACGGCGAAATTTGAAAGCTATAACAATGTTATGTTAATATCATACTTAATTATCACAGTGCGACAATGAAAATTGCCGCTGATTAAAAATATGTGATTGTTCAATGCCCTGATGAGAATCGTGGAACCTAGTGTTCGCTATTATCTAAAATTTCTTCTGGAAACGCAATTTTATCTGAGCTCTACTGCGAATCACAAATGGAAAATCTGTGGTGATCTCAAAGATCTGGTACTTTATCTGGGAATGCAGACTGGTTACACAAAATATTTCTGGTTTCTTGTGTAACTGGGATAGTAAGGGAAGGAAGAACCGTTACGTAGTCAAAGAGTGGCCTTTGAGAGAAATTTTCAATCTTGGCGAAAACAAAATTGTCGCATGAACCCCTTGTTGATAAAGACATTGTACTGTTACCAGCACGCCATCTGAAATCGGACTTTATGAAGAATTTTGTGAAAGCAATGGACAAAGAAGATCATGGTTTTCAATTTCTACCATCTAAATTTCCTGCGATTAGTACTGCAAAAATTAAAGAAGGAATTTCCATTCGTCCTCAGAAAGATATTACCTTTGAACAGTTGCTGACAGATACAGAGAAGTCAGCTTTGCTTGCAGTGAAATGTTTATGTGACAATTTCTTCGGAAACGTACTGTTTGAGAATTTCAGGAACTGACGGAATACATGCTGGACTGTTATTATTGCATCACTATGATGTCCGTTTATATAAAAACGGGTACCGCGCATCACTGCTTAACATGCGGAATTATTAGTGGCAGTAGTCGGGATTTTTGTATTTAATTATATGTTACACCTACGAGGAAACAAAGCGAGCCGCTGAACAACCATCATAGCGAGGCTATAATACAAGGCCATGGGGTGTAACATGTCTCTGAAATTACATTTCCTTCATTCCCTTTGGTTTTCTTCCCATAGAACCTTGGAGATATGAGTGGCGAACATGGTGAGCGATTTCACCAAGATATCATCGTCGTGGAAAGACGATATAAGGGAAAATGGTCACTAAATCATTTGGCGGATTACTGCTGGACTCTCTTACAAGAAGTTTCACCATCCACCCACAAACGGAAAGTTTCCAGCAAAAGTTTCTACTTTGTAAGTGCATAATAATAATAATAATAATAATAATAATAATAATAATAATAATAATAATAATAATAATAATAATAATAATAGTAATAATAATAATAATAATAATAATAATAATAATTTTGTTACATGATCAGTATATTGATCAACTACAGATTCCTCCTGTTTTGTTACTGAGTCGTTTCTATGTTTCTCGAAAGTGGTATATGTGGGGTATCTTTTCCAGAAAAAAAATTTGCGTGATGGAACATTCCTGATTTCATTTTTTGCAATCAGCGTATGTGATTTATTAAAGAACACATACTTGTTCCTCGCGGCAAGACACAAAATTCAAATTTGTTACACTGTGTTATCTATACGGTGTCCCGCGCAGAACAGAGCTTTTTTATACATTGGTTGCCATTGGTTGTGCTGGATTGAGTCCCAATGGGGAAGACTTTTCTCGTGGTATTTCGGCTAGTATGGGACCGTGACCGTCTAGGATCGTGAGGAATTTGAGTAGCTACAATAAGTAGTGCCTCAAGGGGGAGACATCAGCTACATCAACTAAGGGACCTGACATGCTGAGCACATGTCACTGTATACTGGCAACGTGATCATATACCTCTGTAGTTAACAAATGTGGGTGTGAGACCGGCAGTCAGTTGTTAAGGTAAGAGGTTTATAATCTTGTGGCGACATGAAGATTATCTACACAGTATCTTTGAAGGAAGTAATTCAAAGAAATTATATATTTTTAGATACAGAGATTTTTATGAAATAATCCATTGTATTGCAAATCATAATTAATAGAGGCAAAATAAAAAAATAAAAATAATTGTTGGGAATTTGCTGACATTGTAAAGAAAGGAAATATTGCAAAAATGAATTGGTTACATGAGCAATTAAAGTAATTTTAAAAAAATGGGTAACATCAGATGGAAAAAAAAAACAGTAAAAAGATTAAATATTTAAAAAATATAATATTAGTGATATCGAAATGATCGGATAAAACTGATTGCAGCAGCTACAAGGGCATCTCGTTAGTTTCAAATGTGTACAAAATTCTAACAATTATTTTAGTAGCTATATTGATGACTTAATAGTTGATCATCGAAGTGGATTTAGAGAAAATAGACCTACAGTAGATCAGAAATTTAACAAAAGACAGATTTTAGATAATAAATTGAAATGCAACTGCACTGTAGGCTACATAAACAATATGTATGTAGGCTTCAAAAAGTCAATGCGATTGAATTAAAAAGGAGAATATATACAGCATGCTGCTGGACTTCGATATTCCTCGAAAGTTTGACTTATGCGAACCTGTACAAATGGAAAAATAAGTAGGAAGCGAGTAGGGATACAGTTTTCAGATAATTTTGAAATTCATAATGGGTTAAAGAAAGGAGATCCATTATCTGCTTTTCTATTTAATGTTGTACTAGAGCATGCCATCAGATTTTAAGAGGACAAATAAGGCGTCCGACTCAGTAGCATTAAGAGGCTGTTGGTACATGCTGATGTAATATTATTAGGCAATAGCCTTGAGATACTAAGGGCTAACATACATATTATATCGAGTAACACTAAGAAATTGGGACTGGAAGTAAATATTAATAAAGCCAATTATGTGGTCACACATCTTTATAATTTGATATAATTCTTCTGTACGTGTGTTTGTCACTGAACTACTCCTAAATGACTGGATCAATTTTGTTGAATTTTTTGCGTGTGTCTAATTGGGTCCCTCGGTGTTTTAGATTCGCAATTTGACCCTCTAAAACCATTAGGTGCAGGAGTTCACCTGAAGTGAAAATTGAAAAATGGCTCTAGCGGTCACATTTTTCTACGTTTCACAATGAAACTCATTATATCACATTAAAATAAACCGAGGAAATCTGAAAATTACAAGTGGAGATTTACTTGAAATGTGAAATTAAAAACTGCCTAAACGACTGGACCGATTTTGATGATTTTTTTGTGTGTGTTTGAGTGGATTCCTGGATGGTTTACATTTGGGCTCTGTAGGATTTTTTATGTGAAGTATGTAGTCTTCTGCATTATCGACATATTCCGCGCGACAACAATGCGACGTCATCATGCACGCTTCTTGAACCACAACAGATGACAGTAGGATTTTTCTTGCGAGCTTATTTAAAAGTATCTAATTACGTCTAGATTACTGAATTTTATGGAAAAAACATAGTCTGTGACACAACAATGAAACAAAAAGATTGAAATGTCAACCTCAATGTTAAATGACACTTAGTATATAGTTTATCGACAATTCTAATATCGGGAACATTTTTTAAATAACTGCCAAATTTAATATGGAAATACCAATTAACAAAACTAAAATTATGGCATTTCATGGGAAGGACCCCATAAAGTAAAATCTGTCTCCAGAATAAAATTTTAGAGAGATCTAATCAGTTTAAATATCTTGGATATTATCTCTCTATCTGGAATGAAAAGGATATCCCTGAAAAAATTACTAGTTATAATAAAAGTTTGGGAATTATTAATCAAGTTATGAAACCATCCCTTGTACAAAAAAAAAACACCAGATTACGTTTGTTTAACACTTTGGCTAGACCAGTGTTGACCTATGGCAGTGAAGCATGGACACTAAAAAGACAACATGAAAGCAGAATGACGGCTTGTGAAATGAGATTCATGCGCAGAACAGCCGGTTACACCAGATGGGATCGGAAAAGGAACACCGATATGTTAAAAGAATTGAAGACTACGCCAATTTTGGAATATATTAAACAGTACTAACTAAATTGGAAACACCATCTAGAAAGAATGAGTTCAAATCGGTTCCCCAAAGCTGTTTATAATTATATACCAAGAGGACGAAGATCGTCCTATGAAACGCTGGAGGGAAAATTTTCTATAGGATCGTAACAGGCCTTGGCTTAATACTTGGAATGAAGAAGAAGAAGAAGAAGAAGAAGAAGAAGAAGAGAATGTTTTCTGAACCCATCAATAGCAGGCAAGCAAACGTTCGAACATGACGTATTGTTTTAAGGATAACTTATAATGACAGATTTTTCTTTCAGCTTATTTATTCCAAGATGTTCGGGATAAGTAGATGGATATATTATGCGCGACAACAATGTGAAATCATCATGCACGCTTCTTGAGCCACAGCAGATGGCTGAAAGAGGTTTTCTTGCGAACGTATTTAATAATGTCTTAATTAGTGAACTTTATGATTAAAAAATAACTTTTTTTTTTCGTCCGGCCATGACACGAAAATTTAACGTTCAGGTAGGACATCGTCTGCCGTGTACGCTAGTGTTTATATATATATATATATATATATATTATATATATATATATATATATATATATGCTTATATGCATTGTATAAATGCAAATAAGCTGTTAAAGGAAAATAAGGAGAATTTTGAAAAAATGACTGAATTCAGATACCTAGGAACAATAATTACAAACAGAAATATAGTGCAGAAGGAAACTAAACATAGGCTTAATTCTATGATGTTGCATGTACTCTTGTCTTATTCTTGCAGTTTTATTATATGGATGCGAAAAATGTACTCTTACTTTAAGGGAGGAGAAAATTTCACGAGTATTTAAGAAGAAAGTTCTTTGCAAAATATTTGTATCAAAGGGAGACGAACAGGCAGGTGAATGGAGAATATTACAATACAGTGAGCTACTTAATCTTTATCGTGAACCAGATTTAATAAGAACAGTTAAATCTCTTATATTGCAGCAGGAAATGTGACACTAATTGGGGAACGAAATATATGCATGGAAACTGTAGGAAATGAGAGGGAAAGCGGCCAGTAAGTTGGCGAATATTGAGGTGGGAGAATAACATTAACAATAATTTAAAGGATGTAAACTAATAGTTTACATAGGAGGTGATTGGAAAACATTAGCTCAGGATAGCGATGTATTATGGAGAGCTTAAGTCCGCGGGGCCATGAATGCAAGTGTTCGATAGTGGAAGTGATTTTGTTAGTCCCTTGTATCACACTAAGAATAAAAATTAGGACTTTTATAACCCTATGGAAATTTCTGAATAAATCAATTTCAATAGACGAAGCTTTTGTTTTCATACAAAAAATTTTAAACAAAAAATGCAGAATTTAGGAAAATTATTAGGAATATACTTAGTTTAATTGGAAAATTACGTAGGCATTTATTTTGTATGAATTAATTTTATTTGAATGTAAACCAAGTAATATTTCGTTATTTACGATCCCACGTGCAATAATTCAGCCATCATCAATTATCAATTGGTGAGCCACTTGATTAGGACATCGTTCCTCAATAGTTCCAGGGGGAAAGTATACGCGAATGAGGAGTCATTTATACCTTCCCTCCCTTGAAGCATACTCGTGTTCAATATAAACAATGAGATGCCATGTAAGACAGTATTACAATAGCTTCAACACTTCATGGGAGGAAACATATTTAATTACAGAAGAAAATAATTCTGGGAATTTTTTAAATTGTAAATAGATAGATACATTAATTATAAATGTATGTTTGTTGTTAATAAATATAACTATTTTATCGTATTTTTACTTTCTAATTATAAAAATATTAATACAGAAATATGATATAATTTTATGAGTAATATTTTCGTTAAATATACATCTGTCAGTAGGACAATAACCTAACGAAAATACGTTTAAGAAAATATTCAATAGAAATAATGAAATGCATTATTTTTCATCGTTATTGTCCTCGATCCATATGGCCAGTTTTTGGAGTTCCATGCATGTTATTATTATTATTGTTATTACTATTATTAAACATATATATGTCTTTAATATATATTATATATATATATATATAATTTCAAAAAAAATATTTTACTATAATATCTTGGTCACTCCATGTGAGATTTCGTGGTGGACGAAACGGAGCATGGGCAGGTTTTTCTCGCGGGTTTCTCCCGTTTTCCCCAGCCACAATTTCATTCCACCATTTGTCCATACTCGTCTAATACATTTCATTTCATCTGCTACTCTGATGGTGCGTCAGACATGTTCGGCCGGCACCCTTGTAATTCAAAGATCTCTATACAAGGGGATTTATCTCATCTCATTCCTCGACCCGACCCTGAGTTGGACACGAGTTGAGGATATTTATATTTACTATATAATGATGATGATAGTGATGATAAAAATAATAATAATGATAATGATGTTATATCTATCTTCGGGTTTTTACAGCAGCTGCCGTCTTGCCTTGCCAAAGCCTACGATCTTGGGCATCTTCAATGCTTAACCCTCTTGCTTGCATTAGTATCCTCATGCTTTCCTTCCATGTTAAAATTGGTCTCCCCCTTTTTTTCTGGTCGGTTGACATTGATATAGTTGTTACGGCCATCTTCTATTTTAAAATATGTCCTAACCATTTTAATCCTTTCTCCTAAATAATGATGGTAATAAGCGCTCTCCTCATTTATATATTATGTAACTGTGTCTGCCTATTCCTTTCTTTTCTGCTTTTCTTTTTCCTTCTAAATACTGCTAATTCCATCTGTTGTGGTTTTGCTGAAAATGTCCCCTTTAATATTAATCTAAACACAATTAACTTTAATAGACTTGTGTTAAGTAATTCTCTTCATGTCTCTCTGTGTGTTAATCTCTCCCTTCGTTTTTCTTCGTTATCTTCTTTCGATATTTATTTTTTCTTTAATTTCTTTCTGTCTTTTTCTTGCTAGTAATATCATCGTCGCTCTCCATATCACGTCTTGACAGTTGCTGGTACGCAAAAGTGTTTGTTATATACACTACAGGTTCCTCGTTTGGTAGTAATTTCATAATTATAAACTAAGAATAGATCTGACCATCTTGAAAATTATCTTGAAACCTAGCATCTAGGTATACCTTCAAAATAAAGAAAAACGCATACTAAAAATTACTTAATAATCAATTTAAATACATATAATTTGAATTGAAGCTCGAAGATTAAAATTATGTACAGATACCTGCTCCATAACGAAATATATCACGAATCATACTCAAATATTAATTTACGAGTTTCAGCTAATTTGGACACTCAGGCAGACTAAGGAGCCAGGAAGAGCAAGAAAAGATGTCATTTCATGATTGATAGAATATTCACAAACTTAAATAATAATGTCTCTACTTTCTGCATCATAAAATAAGCGATTATTAACGCTGCATAGTCCAATGATTCATTATACAGTTAATTAGAAATAAAACAAATAGATGATCTAAGACAAATTAAAGTGATTATTGTGAATGAAGAAAAATGTAGAAGAGATTGGAAGAGGATTACCGATAAGGTCAAAACTTTCACATTTGAAGTTGTAGTGCCTTAGGATGAAGAAGGATCAGAAATCAAATTGTGCATGTACTCTATACTAACAAACCAAGTAACTAAATTTCTCTATGGCTTATGAAACCCGTAAGTTTAATACCGCATTCTCTACGACCCTCCAATAGTCCATAATAGCACCGAATCCAGTTCTCTAAATTCCAATAGAATATTATTCCCCATCTATACCCAGGTTTCCCTAATGGTCTATTCCCCAAGGGCTTCCTAGTAAAAAAACAGTCATATTTAAAAAAAAACAGTATTTGTTTTATCCTCTTATTTAAACAAGTAGTTTCATATAAATTATAAGCAATCTTTATACTGTTTTATTATGGTTAACGGTTAAATTGTTTACCTACTTTAACATCCTCCTGCACAGAACATCTCTCTGCTCTTTGACTTATACATTGTCAAGATCTTGAAATTCCCTCCCTCCTGAAATTAGGCCTTTCCGTGCAGCATAGTCCAGCGGAAGACAAGTTCATCATTTTCTATGTAATATCAATAACTTGTAGGTTATCTGATTTTCATTATCGTTTTATTAGCTTTGTATATATTTTCTTTATATGTAACTATATTTGTCTTTTCTTCGACTAATTGTGTATCATTAAGTTTATTGCATAATCATCATCAGCTTCACTGATTAAGCCTCATAAGGCTTGTTCCGATTTTATAAGTTTATTGTAAATATTAACAATTTGTCATCATTCATTACATACGTTATTTGCAAAGATTTAATTGTATGCATTTAATTTAACTGTGCACATATAAGTTAATGGTTACTGGTAGAATGAAAGGGAAGGCCTCATGACCTTAATTCTGCCAGATTAAATAAAAATTTCGTTACTTTATTATTATTATTATTATTGTTATTATTGTCGTTAAATTACATTAAACATCTAAAAAAGTATATATATCTAGGATTAATCTTAGAAGAATGAGTTAACCACATTTAGAAAAAAAAAAAAGAATAGCTGATGGACGGAGAGTAATTGTCATGCTGAAAACGGTATTATGGGGTAAAAACATCCTTTATAGTACAGGGTGTCCCATTCTAACCTCCAACATTTTAATTAATAATAACTGACAAAGTATGCGGAATTATGAAATGAGGCCGGTATAAAACGAAACAGAAACTCAAACAATTTCCATTTCCATACACTAAAACACTACTATATGTGAACCATTAGTAGCACGAACAGTATCAAGTCTGTATTCGATTTCGTGCCACGTTCTGTCCAACATGTCCATTGACACTGTTGCAATTGTGTCAAGGATACGGGTTCGTAAATCATGATGATTTTGTACTGGAGTCGCAAACATATGGTCTTTTACATACCCCCAGAGGAAGAAGTCCATTGGAGTGATGTCTGGCGAACGTGGTTTTATGTCATTATTGTCCAACATGCGACAGATGAATTAACTGCAGCAATGAAAACAAACATTCTATGAGTTTCTCTTTCTTTTAATACCAATCTCATTTGATAATTCCGCATACTTTGAGAGTTATGATTAATTAAAACGTGGGAGGTTTGAATGGGACACGGTGTACAAAGAAATCTATTTGTAAGGCCAATTTAGAGAATATTACATATATGTATTAAAGACATCGACAATTAGCAGGTGCTAAGGTAAAAAGTTATTAGCAACAGAGATGGATTACTGGAGAAGATAATCGCAGATGTCCAGATTAGAAAATAGTACAAACGTTGAAATCAGGAAAATTATGAAAGTTGAATGAAATGTATTACAGATAGTTGAAAAGAGGCGATTAGGATAACATCTGAAGAGTATGACATCTGATAGAATCCCTAAGAAAATTATTGAGTGGAAAATAGATGAGAAAACTGAAAGGAAAGACCTAAGAAGGTTGGACGAATGGTATGTGAACAAGTATGAGTGAAGTGGGACTAATACATGAGGATGTTCAGGAGTGCTACAACTGGATAAAGCGAATTTCTTGAGGGTGACGGAAAACCATTGTATTGTGGATAATTTCCGAAACAAATTTCATTATTATTATTAATATTAATATTTTTATTATTATTAATATATTATTATTATTATTATTATTATTATTATTATTATTATTATAACACAATATTCTAAGTAATATTTTACACAAATCAGCAGACTTGTTTTGAAGAACAACTTTTGATAATTTTTAAGATGACTTCCGAAATAAGCTTATTGATTGCTCTTACATCAGTTCCATGTCTCAAGTGGTTAACATTCGCCCTCGATATCTGGGTCCCAAGATCGCGCTCTGACGCTACATGTGGAGGTCTTAAAAATCATATTTTTCTCGGCGTTTTTACGCTTTCTCAAATAAAATTATCCATTCCATTACTCTTCCAAACTCATGTCATCCATTTCGTTTCACGTGTCTCTAAAATGTCGTGACAAGCCTGGTCAGAAGGAATTCTCGAATATCACAAACCTTCAATTATAGGGACTCCATTTCAGCTGATTCTTCGATCTACATTATACCTGACTCAAGGATTACTTATTTGTCATTAACAAAGCTGTCCTCCTTTAAATTAGTTTTATTACAGCACTCAAATAAGTAAGTAATGCCAACATCATCATCATCATCCATGCAAGTATTAGGCCGTGTGGCCAGTTACGGCCTCAAAGAGGAATTTTCCATCCAGCGCTTTTTTGGACGTCCCAGCGATCTTTTGCCTTGGAGGCAGTAGTAATGTATTTAACGAAACCCTTTAACAACTCATATAATTGGAAACATAATTCATCTTGATGTAGGCATGAATTGAATGACAAATTATATTAGGAAGCCTCTTATTTGAGACGTGAGGTTTTATAAATGCACCATATCTACGGCAAGGGATCCACGGCTTTACTTTCTACGCAGATTCAGGATTTTCATCCCCTTAAACATCCACTAACCTTTGCAAGGTTTAAACTCGCGAACTCGGAATTGCAGGTGAGCATGACAACCTCTACTTCATTAGGCCTCAAAAAACAGAAAACATTTTTTTCAGACTTAGACTAGTCCTTTAACTGGCATTTTCCATTGTTGTACTATTATCACCTCACTATGGTGGTTGTCCGTTTATATAAAAGCGGGTGCCGCGCGACAATGCTTGAAACTGATTAACATGCGGAATTATTATAGTGGCAGTAGTCGGCATCTTTGTATTTAATTATATATAACAGCTGCGTGGAAACAAAGCGAGCCGCTGGACAACCATCATATTGAGGTTATAGTACCACATCTATTATAATTGAACAGTTCCCTTGAAAGGAATGTAATCATTAATTCCTGTGAAGTCGACATGAAGGTCTTAACATTATTGAAAGCGGATCGTTATGCACACTTTACTCAGTAAATATAATTTATCAGTCGAATGAGCTTTAGCATAGCTTAAATAAAATGCGGAAAAATGTGTGATAATATGCGTTGAAGAGTACATTGTGATGCCGTATAGAAACGTCACATGTAGGCCTACATCCGACGTAACAAAAATGAGCTACGAACGAGAGCCTCTATACGTAAAAGCAAAGATTAGGAAAAGTGTTACTGGTATCTTTGACAGTTAACATTGAGGTAAGTTTTTAAATCATAATTATATTAAAATTTGATTCCAAAATTTGAGATAATGGTTCACCGCTGTGCACTCAAGTAGGGTCGCTTCATTCTCTCTCATTGCAGCGGATCCGGGTTTCATCCCCGTTCGGGACAGGTTTCCTAAGTTGTGTTTTTATACACATTTCAGGAAACGTCAAGACCCAAACGGTCCCCGAACATCATCTGGTCTCAATAATCGATATATTTATATTCGTCATGTGTGAGTGAATACCGTGTTTCGTCTTAGTGTTATGTTGACTCGGAGGAGGTTCTGGATGTAGTTAATCAATCAGTCAGGAAGACCTTCAATGTTCACGAGTGGTCAAAATGTATGTATGTAATCCAAAGTTGAAATTCCTCTCCCGGCAGGATGTGCCATTGAAAGTCCTGAGAGGCGTGGATCACATAAAGGTATCTATAAGATGAGAGGATAAAGTACGACGGGGAAGAAGAAGAAGAAGATTTTTAGATAATGAGATTAAAGACTGAATGTAGTGATCAGGTTCTCATTATCAGATAATACTCTCTTGCTTCTGTTAATGTGAACAAAAGAAAACAGTATAATATATCGCCACTCGACGTTAAGTAGAACTGGACATTTATCCGTACTTTATCTATAGGATAGTGTTCTATACAAATAATAATATTAATATCATCCTAAATTATTGGTTACCTTCTTATATGAAGCTTTTAAAGTTCTATAAATAAATTATGTAAGAACATGTTCTAACGAGGTTCTTGAACGAAGAGAGAAGGTGACTGGAGAAGACTTCGTAACATTGAATTACATGATCTTTATAGGAAACCAGATGTAATAAGTACGGTTAAGTCTCGTAAAGTGCGATGACAAGGACATGTGACACAAATGGGGATTGAAAGAGGGGCATAAAAATTGCTTCTAGAAAAATCACAGGAAAAGCGCACGGTACGTAGGTCAGGAATGAGATGGTAGAATAATATTAACCATGACTTGAGGGAGGCTGATTATACAAGGGATCATTGGAAAACATTAGCTTAGGATAGGGATGTATGGATATCTTATTTCCATGCTGCGTGATACTCCGGTTTCGAAAGTACCAGTGTCTGAATTATATTTTAATAATCATATTTCGCAACAATTATACTCTTAAAAATTAGTAGGTATCGGTAATGGGTTCATGTGTTTCATAAAATCCAATATCAGATATATTTCATGTTCTGCATTATCAGAGGACATAGATAACAGAATTAAAGAAAAATAAATAGTTGTTAGAACACTGTTGCTGAGAGAGCGGTTTGTAACTGGGTCGGCTGCGCGGCGTGTCACGTGATAATGTCAACATGAGGGATGCGCCATCTGCAAGGCATAATATTCAGTGAACCTTATTCGTGTATAGGATTATCGTGTCTTGCATAGCGCTGAATATTCAGAAGTCTACAACAGCTGTTTGATTTAACCTTTCTTTTGTGCCATTTAATTGGATGGCGAATCTCGCAGAAACTCCTCTACGATTGTTTAGAATCTCCATAGTTCAGAGTTCAGCGTACTTCATAAGTACAAGTAGCTGGCTTCAGGTTGACACTTATTTAAGTATGCTGTATATTACACATTTGTTTAGAATATAAGATTAAAAGCTAATTTTTTGCTATTTACCGCACAATACGAGGGGAATTTTGAGGAGGTGGCTGAATTCAAATACCTGGGACAATAATCATAACTATAATAATAATAATAATAATAATAATAATAATAATACTAATAATAATAATAATACTTTATTTATTCTGGCAGAGTTAAGGCCATAAGGCCCTCTCTTCCATTCAACCAGCACAAATACAAATAAATATTCGACAAATATAGATATACACTATACTAATTATAAACACTTAAAGATACAATAAATGTAACAATGTAAATGTCATGTACAAACAACATTTTATAGGGTAATAACAATAATGATACGATAATAATAATAATAATAATATAAATATGATACATTATACGGGAAACACCAATTAATATATATATATATATCTTACACTGGATAATAATGAAGTCGAGTTTAGAGCAAATATAAATTTAGATTTCTTTTAAAAGATGCCAATGTCCGGCTAGGAACGCGAAGCATAGAAAAATTAAACGTAGGCTCAATTCTCGAAATACATGCTATTATGCATTACAGGGACTCTTGTCGTCCCAACTCCTTTAAAAAAACTTTAAACTGTAAATATATAAAAGTGTTATTCTACCAGTCATATGGATGCGAAACATGAAGTCATACTGTAAGAGAGGAACGGAGAATAAGAGTAATTGACAATAAAGATCTTAGGAAAATGTTTGGAGCAAAGAGAGATGAACAGACAGGTGAACGGAGAAGACTAAATAACAGTTAACTACATGGTCTTTATAGGAAGCCAGATATAATAAGAACAGTTAAGTCTCGTAGACTGCGATGGGTAGGACATGTTGCACGTATGGGAAATGAAAGGTGTGCATGGAAGCTTCTTGTAGGAAAATCAGAGGGAAAACGCCCAACTGGTAGACAAAGAATAAGGTGGGAAAATAACATTAACTATGATTTGAGGGAAATAGAATGATTGGAAAACATTAGCTCAGGATAGGGATGTATGGAGAGCATATATCCGCGCGGCCATGAACCTGCGGGTTCGTTAGTGCCAGTTAGTTATACATATTGTATTAGGTTCTAAATTAATATTTAAATATCATATTTGATGTCTTAATTTCACCTCTACATTTGTGGATAATTGTGCGTGCTCCAGGGACACGACTGCCGGGAGGGGATTTTGAACTCTGAATCAGACACATACTTTCTCTTGTACGTTTTAGCATGATGAGTAATTACCTCAATCCCGGTCAATTTAAACGTGAACTTAAGTATTATAAAGAACAAATTATATACATTTAAATGTTATTTTATTAAATGTCTTCCTTAAATTTTTAAAAGTAAAACTAAGGAATAGTGGAGCTTCATTTAAATACAAAGAGCATAATGTAATAGCCCTATGGAGATTATGAAAAATATATTTTAAAGTAAGTAAGATTCAGTCAATCTGGAAGAAAATAGTGATAGTAATTTAACTAATTCAATTATTTTCATACCGCAGACATTTTGCAATACAATAAAGATGGGATATAACTCAGTTGTATTAATCAACTGTTAGTAAATGCTGATGATGTAGTATATCCTCTCCAAGTATCTATATCTCTATATCCCGAAGTATATTTTAGGAATCATTCCCTTTATAATTATCTACCTCAAATCATGGTTAATGTTAATTCTCCCATTCATCCTATGCACGGCAGTATGCTTCTTAATTAACAGAAATATATCAATGGCGGCTCCGTACCGCAACCGGTTAGACACTCGCCTCTCACTGCTGGGTCCCGAGATCAAGTCTCGGTCAATCCATGTGGGTTTCGTGGTGGACAGAACGGAGCTTGGGCAGGTTTCTCTCGGGGTTTCTCCAGTTTTCCCCTGCCACAAATTTAATTTCTCCATAGTCATCTCATCCATTTCGTTTCATTTCGTTCATCCGCCCCTGTGACGGTGCGTCAGGGATGATCGACCGGCACCCTTATAGTTCACAGATCTCTATAAATATAGGAGCTTCATCTCATCTGATTCCTCGACCTGATCCTGAGTTGAACATGCGTTGAGGATATTTATCTTATTTTACCATATCAATGTTAATGTTATGTAGCTTTCTCCATTCATCTATCTGTATGTCTTATTTAACAGGAATATAAATCATATTGCTACAGAGAAGAGAAACTATCTAACGCTCTGACACCATGGAACTGGGAGGATTATGAACTTTCGGATATATGTCCTTCATAATTCCCTATCCTCAGCGAATATTAATAAAAATCCTGTGTTATTCACTCCCCAAATCATAGTCAATATTGTTTCCCACTCTTGCTACATAGCCTAGCCATTGCAGTCTACAATAATTTTAATTAATATTTCCTACACCTGGTTTTCCTTATAGATAACATGGCTAACTGTTTATGTAGATTTTGCTGCCTGTAAGAAATAATTATTATAAAATAAACTATTTCTCGAAATTCTTCTTTAATATATTAGAGTTGAGATACAAAAATCGAAGAAACTAATCCTATAGCGGTAAATGTAATGAAGGAATTGGGAGTAAATACCTACAGTTATTTCACTAATATAGGCTACCACAGATATATTTATATTATGTAGTGGAGAGACTTCCAGAATTTGCTGTTATTCCTACTTTGTTTAATGTTGCTCTTAAACGGATAAGGTCATTAACGTCGCGTGTCATATATAAGCGAGAAATTCCGTCAAATTTTACTCATAATATACCTTTTTTGCAGGCTTCATGCTGTAAATCTCAGACACGGGGCTCACACTACCTGCCTTACGTAGAGTATAATGTTTACAGTGGTTACGTCACCACATGTACCCTCAGTCTCACGCAAATATACCCCCTGAACAAGGATTTCAGGTATCCATTGTTTATTGCACCTGCTTTGGGCGACAAAGACGGATGTGGAATCCTTGCTGCTGGATTATAAAAGGATTATTAGTGCTCCGAGATTTCTAGTCAGTCAGACTGCATGGAATCTTTCTCTCAGGATTCAATTTGCAATAGAGTACTTGGATGAAGAGAAAAAAATCACATGGGTAAATAAACATAAATTTAGTTGTAAATAATTAACTACTTTCACCGTACATTTCACAAGATTAACACGTAACTGATTTCTGACTCAGTGACGGTCATAATTAAAATATCGACTTGTAAATAATTGTCGAGTGAAATAACTGATCACCCTCTTAGTTATCGTGTTATAAAATACTATCTCACAGGCGTATTTTAAAATTAACTAAATGACTCAACACGCAAAGTACAACAGTCCTACACTTGACTTAATGAAACAGGAAGTAATTCACCCCTCGCTGACCGATGTGGAGTAATTAGAAGTCGCGCCCTGGGCGACTTAACAAGCAGTAACTTACATTTTGTCTACGTATTTTGCTCACTCGTAGGTGCGTTTCGAATATTGTAAGGTTTACAATTGGTTGTTTTATTATCACAATAATTCTATTGGTGGCCTAAATTGAATTGGGGTTGAAGTCACGCCTTCTGGGAAAGTACAAAAACATAGTGACTTTTCCCAGGGTCTTCGGATATCTATTGTCTGTCCAACGGAACTGTGCCCCAGTAAGATTTGCGAACTAAAGCCTACTTCCTTTTCTGCCTCGGCAAATCATTTTCCTTCCTGCGTTTCTCTCTCTCTCTCTCTCTCTCTCTTGCACTTGCACTCCAGTGTTGTCAACTCAACTCCAACCTTGCATTATTCAGTATTCAAAAGTCATGACACTGAGGGAAGTTTGGAAACATCCCTACTCGATAAGTTATCTTAGTTGCCGTGTGACGTAGTAGGAAGGGAGTATAGACGTGTACTTTTCTAAGAACGATGTCAGAGCTGTATGGGCACAGATCCGTTGGTCCGAGTATAACTTGTTTACGCTCGGCTTCATGGAGTGTCAAATATTTACGTCTCCGTAGAAATATAAAAAGCCTTTATTGACAACACATTGTACACCCTTTCAATAACACTAGCAATTACAACTCTCGGGTCTTTTCCATAATACATATATTCATTTAAACAAACTGCTAGTTTAGGTTCGTTTCAATACTCGTTAGTCCTTTTATTTCCAAATATATTATCTGTTTTAAAATGTCCGTAGATCGCCCCTTCGATAGGACTTAGCCTATCGTTCTCCTTTGGTATTTTCCTCTAATTGCACACTTTTACACAGATTTTTCGAAATCACAATGTCAGCTAAACAACTATTGATAATACATATTCTTTGTATGATTTTATAGCCAACTATGATATTTTAATTAAAAGTAGTGAACAATTAATAAATAATCAATCTCCTCATTTTGAGGATCAATCTGAATGTTAACAAGACCAATCTATTAGATAATTTAATTTAATATGCATTAGCTTTTATATATGATATCTCCCTAACTCGGGTAAAAAATCCTGCTCACCTCCCCTCATTGTTCTACCTTCTTAGTACAGTAAAGAATCAGTGCACATAATATAGTGCAAGACGTCGATCACGGCACTATGGTTACCATTCTCGCATCTCGTTCCGAAGAAAGTCCTGAGTATAGGTTCGTTCGAAAGGTGGAAGAAAAACTGTGAATCCTATGTAGTATAATTACGGTACATAAAATAACCTCAACCCCAAAAAAGAGGCCTCTGAACAATTTTTTCGGCACTTACACGTCTAGTTTTAAAGTGATTCACATCAGCGAGAGATGTTGATGTGGGTATTTAAATAAAAGTACTTCTACTAAAACTATTACTGCTGCTAGCATGTCCCAGGACTACTCGTAACGGAGGAATCGCCTAATACAATTTGATGAAATAGTACTTCAATACTCTAGATATGATTTCGACATGTTAAAGTTGTGTAAGTAACGTTTCTTCTGTTTTCCAGAAATTAACATCATGCAAAATATCCTGCAGTAAATTCAGGAAGAAAAATTTGCAATGTTACAATTTTAGGACTTTCACCTGAATTAAACTTTAACATAGAGACTTGAAATGAATAATTTAATTGAATTCGTAGGCTACAAAGCTCACAGTTTTACTGCTGATAAAAATTACTTACGTCAGTGTAACGTTAACCCGTTCACTTGTTGCTGACTGAACTGATTACAAGTAATATTATTTGACTTTTTTCTCCTGTTAGAATTAAATATAAAAATTCAAACTGAAAACTTCCTTATTCATAATTATTCATTGTTATCACGTTTGAATAGAAACAATAAAAATAATCCTACGAAATGTTTTGAAAAACAGCAAATGATTTTACAAAGATTGGAAGTTAAGGGAGTCTTAAAAGAAACTCAAAGCTATTGTATTCCTTCTACTGAAAAGAACAAATGGAAGCCTCACTATGCTTGTCCAACGTTTTTTGTCCATTTCCCACAATTGTCCGTTGTCTCTGCTTTCAATGTTCAATTGTTACTTGTAACGTCTGCAACAGTTAAATGTACAGTAGAACTTTCTATGCGATAAAATGTATTTTACTTCGACTGCTTACTCAGAACACTGCAGTAAGTTGTTAGAAGACAAACGATAAACATAATCTTATTTTGTAAAACTTTTATACTTAACTGTTAACTTTTATGCGAATTATTACTTTCATTATTAGGTGAATCGTCTAATTTTTATATAAAATGTAATTTATAATTTCAATCAATACTTAGTAGTCCACATACTTTGGCAGTTATTTAAAAAGGGGTAGTTAAGATTATATATATATATATATATATATATATATATGTAATGTTCTCCAGTATTCTCTTCTTCAAATGACCCGATGATCATTTGTTATATGATTGATACAAGTGCAACGCCTTTAGGGATTCTTATTCTAGGCATTCTGTTAAATTGTTCATGAAAATTATTATTATTCTAATATAACTGCAAGATCGTCCGTAAGTGGCGAAGAACCACATCCTACAAGAGATGGCCCTGCTTTAACTAAATAAGGCGAATCTAGACATGGCTGTCGATAAAAGCCCCAACACACTTTACCCCAAAGTGTGAGTATTGGTAAGGGTGTAGGAGAAGGAAAAACTCCGAAAATAAACCCGGGAAGAGGGCTCTCGTCAGCCGAGGAGAAGTCAACCTTCTAAGGGAAGGGGACCCTAAGAGAAAACCTACGGTCCTCCAGGTTGGGGGTTGTGCGTCGATCTTTCTCAAAAGTCTCACGTGATTAAGCGGGACGGAATTATAAGAGCTGGGCTGAACATATGTGAGATCGGAACAGGCAAAGACCTAATCCGTGAAGTATGACGATGATGAACTGCAGAACACCTAATGTTGACTCTTTTAGGTAATACCGGTTCTTCACTTTCTGCTTCTCTTCTCTTTATACTAGTAAAATGCATGATAAAATTCCGTTGAGGAATTTAAATAATAACATTTGTAAATAAAATTATAATATATTTACCCAGTATACACAATCATCTATACAGAATAATCACAACTAAGTCAGTATTTCAACGAGGGTCAACAAATACAGACCTACTTCTTTCTGCTGATGATGGGATAGTCCTGAAAGGCTCACAGAGCATTAAAACATCATAAGTTGAGGAGACGGACCTGCAAGGTGACTATTTTATAATTTTATTTAAAAATTGTATTATTGTTCTCTTCTCGCTATTTTTAATAATAATAATAATAGCATTATTATCAATATTATTATTATTATTATTATTATTATTATTATTATTATCACGAATATAGTTTAATGAGGGTGTCACATTTAAATGATTCAATATATAACATTAATTTTATGTTCCTTCTCGTACAATATCCCGTCATCATTGAGTTATTGTTAATAATATAATTGTTATTCCTTACTTACTTACTCACTGGCACTATCGAACCCGTAGGTTCATGGCCGCACGGACATAAGCTCTCCATACATCCCTATCCTGAGCTAATTCTTTCCAATCATTCCCTGTATAATCTACTTCCCTCAAATCATAGTTAATGTTATTCTTCCACCTCATTCTTGGTCTACCAACTGGGCGTTTTCTCTCTGGCTTTCCTACAAGAAGCTTCCATTCCCCATACGTGCAACATGTCCTGCCCATTATTCCTACAAATATTAATTCTTGATTATAGATGTGAAATCATTTTTTAATAAGATCTGTCATTATAATTAGGGCTCCAATAGTTACAGTTTTTCTGATCCCAGTTGGTGAACCCTGAATACATATATATATATATATATATATATATATATATATATATATATATCCATGCGTGTGTATATATACATTATAGCTGGTTTCTTCAACCTGAAGCCGCTAATTAATAAAGCTACCCAAATTCCTCACGATGATGGGGGCTGGTTAGGCACCGGTCCCACACTGGCTGAAATTCTACGATAATATTTCTTCCCCATGTGGATTCGAACCAGCGCAAGTCCTTTAGCTCTGTATAGTCGGCTCAGACATTTAGTTTACAGGCGCTTTGCTTTGTGGTTATGTAGGTCTATTTTGCACGCACAATTATTTAGCATATCGAGCGGCGTTGTCACGTTTTATTCACTAGAATACATTTTTACCAATTAAATATACTGCAAAAGACAAAAGTTTCAACGCTGTTAAGATAATTACATCCACGTGGAGTAGACATGGAAAGGTTATTTAAAAATATGAAAACATTATTGGGAGAGATATATTTCTCGTGTTGTTATGATTGGTTGGAGAAAACACTCAATGAAGGGGAAAACTCTCAAAATGAATGAGAATGAGCAAAACTTTTAACATTTTAAAAGGGTTGCGTCTCGGTGAAAAGTTGTCGGATTTGCATACATTTTATGCATTCATTGAGGTCAGTATGCAACTTTTTAGATCAGACACATTTTGAAATTCGAACATTTATTCTTCGATAAACCCAAACAAATATATACATAAATAAGTATCTTACTGGGACTAACGAAACCGTCGCTTTATGGCCGCGTGGACATTATCTCTCCTTACATCTATTCTGAGCTAACGTTTTCCAATCATCCCCTGTACAATTTACTATTCTCAAATCATGGTCAACGTTATTATCCCTCCTCATTCTTGGCTACCCACTGCGAGGTTTTCTTTTAGATTTACTACAAAGAGTTTCCATGCCGATCTTTCATTCCCATTTGTGCAACATTTCGTGCCCATCGTAATCTATAAGACTTGACTGTCCCTAATACATCTGGTTTCCCATAAAGATCATATGGCTCACTGTTATTTAGTCTTCTTCACTCGCGTGTTTGTTCATTTCTCTTTGGCACAAAAAAATTAATCACAACATTATTCGCGAATACTCGTAATATTTTCTCCTCCCTTTAAATTAAGAGTCTATGTTTCGCTTCCATATAATATAACTGGGAGAATAACAGTTATACAGTATATATATTTTTTTTGTCATGGTCATTTTCAATACCTACTAAGATGGATGGATTACAAATTTTCAAAAAATATTTTAAAGAGAACAACTCGATAACTAAATTCCTTCTGAAATCGTTAAAATGTGGGGCACATTAAAAACTCCTTCACATTCACAGTGTGTTCCTTACAAAATTCCTAGCTGCATAAATTCTGACAGAAGTGGGTAATGTTAAAACATTAGGTAACTGTTTATGTAGAATAAATAAAGCGATGCAGCGCGGTGTATGGACATGTGAAATGCCGGGTAGTGTGTGACAAGTCTCCATATAATCTGAACGCTATTGACGTCATATATTGCTGGCCATTCTTCACAGATGGATTCCAATAATACAATCAATCATCGATCACAGCGAATGCTTATCAATAGCGAGTCGACGGGAATTCCAAAATTATTTACATTTGTGTGTATTCAATTGAATTATTGTGTTTCCGCAGAATCGATAATTTCTCCTATAGAGAGGTGAGTGATGGCGTAGTACGCCTGATGGGAAAACATTTCTGATCGCTGTGGTCAGTTTCATCTTGCTACCAACGTTTCGTGCGGTCCAGCCATTTGCGTAAAGTATATTTAAATGTCCAAATTAATTCCAAGTATTTCTCTCCACATAGTTTCGTCATTAATATATTATTGTTATAATAGATACAAAATATAATTACATCTCATTTATTGACTATAAAATAAATTACAAAGTATATCTCTTTAAATAAAGCACAGATCACTGGACTACAAATAAAAACATATTATAAAAACTTTTTCTACCAAAAGGACTAAATAAATTGAAACTATCTTTTCCATGACGAGTTCTAATACTTATATTTCCAAATTTTTACACCAGACAAATTATTTGTTTTTGTGGCGCGTGTTCAAAGTTTTAAAATAATTAGTTCTAAGAAACACTACTATGTATATATATATATATATATATATATATATATATATTATATATTATATATATGTATCTCCACCGCATGTGGTCTTCAGGTAGCGTGCTGCCTTGTCACGCAGCGGGCCCGGGTTCGATCCCCGGTCGGGGCAGTTTTTCTGGATGAGGTTTTTATCGGGGTTTTTCCTCACCTGTAAGACAAATGTCAGGAAAACTTTAAGGCCCGAACGGTCCCCGAAATCATATGGCCATCATCATCATCATCATCCTTATCATTATCACCGGTGTGGAAAGCAACGGGAAGCTACCACACTTACAATTCCCTAGTAAAGCTGCAAAGAATAGCATGAAAATGCAGTGAAAGACCTGGCCTCGGGCAGAATAAATTTTGGCATACAGCAATGAAGGCCAAATATGACTTGAAAAGGAACAAAAAATGTATATATGCTTATTTTGGCTTACCAAAAAGCTGTAGTTATGATTTGCGGCCACATTTTGCTTTCGAGATGTGTCTCTCTGTGTGGTTCGGCTGTGGTTGTCCAGCATATTGTGACTCCATATAATATATTATTTATATTCTAATTAATTCACTGGCACCCGGATGTTCATGGCCGGCAGACATAATAACTTTAACCATGAAGTTAGATACCCACAGTGTGAAAACGCATAATTTCCGGACATTTGAACCTTATTGAAACTTATCAACATACCTCATTATACCACCTCACCTCCGTTGTCGGTGTATTTTCGCAACACCCTACAAACAATCGGCATGAGACATCAGCCTGGTTGACAGACCTGCGTGATGACTGTTTTTTACTCCCAAAACACATATCCGATACTCATTTCTGTTAGAGGTTCTTCAACCCAAGGGTAATATTTCGCGTCGGAAGATTTAGGCCAGTTTAAAATCTTAACCCCATCAGGACTCGAAAACGCGACCTTTCGGTTTTTACCGTATTACCTTAATCGTCTACGCTACGGCGTTTCATGGAGATTTATTAAGTACGTATGTACTACTATACGTTATAATGATTTAATTACATTTAATTTATCGAAACGGTGGTCACTTAGTGCTTTCTTTGTCATAGTTTACGGTCTCCTTGTGTAACATACTCTACCCGGCAACTTTTAAATTACAATACACATAATGCAACTGGTTAAAGAGAATATTTTAACTACTCATTAAAATTATTAACCCCCGGACGTTCATGGCCGCGCGGACCTCATGTATGTTTTCCATTCGTTCCCTATATAATTTAGCTCCATTAAATCATGGTTAATATTATTCTCCCATCTCTTCCTTGGCCTACCTACTGACACTTTTACTCTGACTTACCTACAATGAGTTTTAATGCCCTTCTTTCATTTGCCACATATCCGCCGACCGCATATCTCCGAGATTTAACTGGTCTTATTACATTATGTTTCTCATTAAGATAATTTTTGAGAGCAATAGCAGGATACCAAAGGACCGATAAAAACAAAAACGAAGATATAAGAACAGAACTTAATATTTTTATTCTCTGTGAAATAATAAAATATTATCAAAATGCTTATCTTCAGCACGTATTACGAATGAATGAACAGCGCATACCAAGAAGAATGTATAATTATAAACCAAAAGGGAGAAGAATGTTGGGAAGACCAATGAAGAGATGGAAGGACCAATTCGACCTATAATGAGATCGGAACAGCCCATTGGGCTTAATCCTTGTTGTTGATGATGATGATGATGAAGATAATGTATTTCACTGTTGTACAGTTTTGTCCATTAACCTGTGTTCGTTGTATTTCTTGCAAACATTTTCCTAAACATTTTATTTTCGTTATATTTTTCTTCTCTATTGCAGTAAGACACCACGTTTCGCATCCATATGTTATCTTCTTGTAATCTTGTAAGTCCATGTTTCCCTTAACAAAGATTTAGGCTCTCTCCCCCTACAGGGAAGAATTTGAACCATACTAATTTAGGTACACTTATTTTCATGCAGATGCCATTTGAGTGGTCCGTGGTCAGCGTTCCGCCTCATACTGACATCTAGGAAACCAAGGTAGTACTAGGACGGAAAATTCGGTAAATTTTGCTTAGAGGACTTTTCAATCAGGCTTAAGGATCTTTTATGAGCCTGAAAATCTTTAGACTCGGGACCCACGGCTTAAATTCCCTCCCGGAGGACTTGCTCCTTGGATTTTTCCATCCTAAAAAATCCATCGACCCCGGCCAGGTTTGAACCCGCGACCCTCGGGACCAGAGGCAAGGAGCATAACCACTAGTCTACCGCGGCCGATTTCCTTATGCTATAAGTGGAAAAATAAATAATTTCAAGTAATAACGTAATAGTGACCCAACTGAAAGGTAGAAAGTTTTAAAAGTACTTAGAGACTGAAACTGAGAATTGTCGAACCTTCCATTCTCATAACCCGAGTTCTAATCCCGACGGAATTTGATTGTTACATCTCCATTTTGTGTCTGAAGGTATGCCAATGTATATTGAATCCCTTCTTGTCGTCAAAAATGGCTCTCTCCAATGATCCGAAGAGACTCGCTACTATGTGCACGTGTACTGTGCATATAGGCTCCCTGCAGTAGCGACCCATCCACGATATTGAGTTTTAAATCCCTTGGAAGTATAAGTCCTACAAAGGTAAGACGTGATGTGATCACGCTATAGACCTTAGAAGACCCTTGGGTAGTAGCAGGTTAAAGTTCGCACTGTTTCTAGACATTCGGCTCTATATGTCAGCAGACCTACTTGACGACCGTCTTTACCCCCAGAACAAACGTCTGGTAATTGTTACAGTTAGAGGCTAAAGTCTACCCCAGGGCCAAGGTGCCACCAGAAGATTTAGGCTATTTTAAAAATCCTGATTCCACCGAGACTCGAACCCCGGACCTTTTGATTTGTAGAGTAACGTATTGCCATATCCAAGTACGTACGCCATATCCCCTAAATTCTACTAACGAGGAAGGATAATAATGGAAAGGAATGAAAAGAGAAGAATAATACATGAAGATTAGATTCTTACGAATCTTCTTTATACCGACATATTAACCAACTTATATCTATCATTAAAGCAAGTTTTTGATTGTATTATTTGATACCATTGAATTACGAAAAAAGTTAGAAGTTACGAAAAGAAAACGAACATTTTTTGGTGATTGAAATAAGTACAAAATATGTTATCACTCCATTTGGTTGTAATCGTGAAGCTTGAGACTGAAATTGGTTTTAATTTATTTATCTTTTGAGAACTTCTCTAATCGTTTGATTTATGTGGTGCAGATTATGTATATAGAGTATGTTTGTTAAAAGTGATGGTACAGTTAAAAATTCCATTCCTTTAACTTGGTTTAACATCTCACCTTAAAGATAATTTTACATGCCACATGATGCCCGGGCTTTACTCCATGGCACCACTTATTGGGAGGCCACATGATGCCCGGGCTTTACTCCATGGCACCACCTATTGGGAGAGGAATTTTAAACTTTGGAATTAGTGATCAGCCCAATGTCAGGGCCTCCTCCGAAACAAAACAACAGAAAACAAAATGCACCATTCACACACACATATTCATACTACCATGACGAATATGATAATGATGATTTTGATGTCCAGATGATCTTCGGGGACCGTTTGGACCATGACGTTTCCTAATATTTATTGTACGGGTAAAGGAAACCTCCGAAAACTTGTTCCGATCGGGGATCGAAATCGTGCTTGCTGAAAACGAGGCAGCTACGTTACCCCGAGTCCAAGCGGTAGACACAGTTAAAATTAGTTTATTAAAATCTAAAATATTGGCACTTGATAAATATATTTAATATAAAATGTATTTTTTAAAATATGTTTAATGATTCGTTTAACATAAATATACAAAAAGCAGTTACGTGCTGTATAAACCATAAAGTAAACATTTATAAAAGTCCAGCAAATATTATACGAGTAAGAACTGACTGCACGGTTCCATCCTCTTTACCTCATAAAGGCTTCACAGAGTATGAATCCTAGCAATTGTGTAGAGTAAACTGACTCGGAGAAAAAATATAAATAACAGAAAAAACTAAAATTAACAGTACTGTGCAAAATATACAAAACAGTTAAAAAACTACAAAAATAAAATAAACAACTTGGCAAGGCTATTGTTCGGTTGCATAATAAATGTAAATCAGAATCAGAAATAACGAAAATTATTTCACATTTGTAATTCCCTAGGAAAAAATTATTACTGTGGAAGAGCGGCCTGGTGGAAGCACTTTGTCAATTAAAAAATAATAATCAAATTACCCACTGAATGATAATTTTTTTACACTCACTATTTGTAAGGTTACACACTTTAATTCCATTTACATGTGATCCTTAAAGATATAACGGAATTCTAAAAACTCGTGATGTTTTTTAATTTTTATAACAATACATTACAACATAAATTCAGTTAAAAATATAATAATCTGATTTATTATTCTAAAATAATTATTTCAAAAACGTAGTAAAGTAAATGGTATTATCACGTGATTAGGCCCTATATGATTTTGCTATTTTCAGCGTTACAGAGATTAGATAGATATATTAATTTTATATATGTTTACGTTTTAACCAAATGATTGGGATATTACTGTAATTGTTTCATTACTGTGTGGTTACGGTGAAAAAAGTAGCAATACATGTAAGGTACGTGATAGGAATCATTTGCAAATAAACATACAGAGTTCCCTGCTGTTTGTACACCTACATCAACCGAATAAAAGCTTAGTATTAACACAAATCCACAATTACACGAAGTAATCTTATTTTTTTGCGTTGAACTATGTTATAAAATCAATATAGGCAATATTCGGGTTGAAAAACCTCTATTCAACAAGAAAGTAAATTATGACATATTTCCGCTGTTACTCTCACGATTGCTGTTCATTTTATCTAATATATAAAAAATGTTTGTTTGTTTGTGGTTTTTATTTTATGCGCTGCCATACCGTTCATCCGATATGTGCAAAATGTTCAGGAGATTCCCGGGATGAACATAGGCTATAATAAAATTATGATACTCAACTCCTACATCCTTAAAAATCACCCTTTGTAGTGAAAAACATAAAATATCCTTGTTTGACGATTAAATGGCTTACACTGCCTAAACCATAACAAATACACAAAATTAATGTACACAGAATTGAATATCTAAAAAAAATCTCTACAAAAAAGTCCGCGACAGCATATGTTTATCTTTTACGGATAATTCGCAATAGCCATATTTATTTTCATTGATGCCAAGTAGAACGGGATAAGTACATTCCCGGACAAGCGTGCATCCGGTTGTGATGGGGATTTTTTCAAAACGTTCAGGATTTTCCCGGGACGGTTTATAGACTACAAGAGAGTTTTAATGCTGAAGCCTTTCACCTTCAGAAATCACCCTTTTTACTGAAAAAGTAAATAACTGTGGCTTTTTCCTACGCTTAAATGGCTTACGCTGCCTAATCCATAACAAATATACCATATTAATGTACCCAGAATTGAATATCTCAAACAATTCTCCAAAAAAGCCCGCGAGAGCATGTGTTCATCTTTTATGGATAACTCACAATAACCAGTTTTGTCTTTCATTGATGCCAAGAAGATCGGGATAAGTAGATTCCCTGGCAATGCCGGGTAATCAGCACGGAGTATTTAAATATGATAACGATATAAATTTATAATAATTTTTCGTTCTACTTATTCAACTAAACGTAAAAACACATAATTTATTTAGGCGTAGCAGAGCACGCCGGGTATTAGCTAGCATTTAATCAAGATAAATTAGTAATTAAATAATAATAATAATAATAATAATAATAATAATAATAATAATATTAATAATAATAATAATGATGATAATAATAATGATAATAATAATAATAATCATAATCTGCAATAATGTATTCTATGTCAGTTACTAATCTACAAAACTTCTCATCATCATCATCATCCCGTATCATGACAGTTGCCGCCGATGTCCGGAAACCAAACGCCATTCATCTCCGTTCATGATGTTTTGATTTAGCATTTCTCCTTTTTATGATGAAAGAGGAGCTGGCCCGTTACTTCAACCCCCAACCTGGGGGATGAGTAATTCTTGTTCAAGGTTTTCTTCCGTTAGCCTTTGATAATTTGGTATCTTACTGCAATATCCGCCCTGGGTATTTTATTTCCTCAGTACCCGCCATATCTGGTCAGCATTCCCCTATCCGCCACCTAGGGAGGCGCCCCATGCGAGACTGGCAACTCCACGCGGGACAAACATTCTAATATAAAATATATATATATATTATTGTAGTGATGTGTATAATTAAGTATGTAGCGTTTTTCCAAATCATATTCACAAAATGCCGGAAAAATGAACAACACGTTGACGTAAAAATAACATATATATCAAGTTGTCGTTGGAACATGTCTATTGTCTTTGCTGAATCAGAAAAGTCAATGAAAAGCATATTAACAAAAAAATAAAAATCCCCAAGTACCTAACTAATCTAATCATCTGATCTAACCTTCTGATATAATGCAATCTACTTAATCTTCATCATCATCATCATCATCATCATCCATGCAAGTATTAGTCCGTGTGGCCTGTTACGGTCTCAAAGAGGAGTTTTCTATCCAGCGCTTTTTTGGACGTTCCAGCGATCTTTTGGCTTGGGGGCAGTAACGAAGCATGGCTTTTGGAATTCTATGAGGCTCACCCCAACAAAATAATTTTAAAAATTAAAATAATAATCCAACCAATTTAATTTATAAAATTATTAAACTCTATAGGGTCTTCTCGTCCCATAAAATCATTTAAGCTTTTTTAGTTAATAATTAAATTCAATTTTAGGGCATTGGTTGAACTTTCCAGTTGTGCTGGTAGTTTTGTATATGGTGAAGAATGGGTTCTACATCCAACTCTTCCATAATTTCCTAATTTCGTTTATGGTCCCACTTTGTATAGCCTGCTTTACGGCGCATAAATCGCATCTAATTTTCTGTTATTCGGCTTTCATTTCTTCTTCGTATTGTCCATGCTTCACTACTATGTCTTAACACTGGTCTTGCGAGAACCTTATAAAGCCGTAATCTTGTGTTCTTCTGTACTAAAGATGGTTTTATTATACTGTTAATTATCCCCGTTGTTTTTGTAATCTAACCGGCTAATATAACCTCCCAATCTATCTTGAATATATATGTTGACAATTGGCTATAGCAGAAGCGTGAATGAACATGTTAGCAATCTTGTTACGAGAACTAATGTCATCCGATAAGTATTAGATAACTATCGATACGAGATTTCGGAATGGATTTTTAGTCCTAAGGAAATAGGCCAAGAATGAGAGGGAGATAACATTATACCTGATTTGGGAGAGGTAAATTATACAGGGGATAATTATTGGAACACATTAGATCAGGATAGTGATATATGGAGAGCTTATATTTCCGTGGCAATGAACCTCCGGGTTTGGCAATGACAATGATTTAGTTACTTGCCTTGAGAAAAGAGCATCTATGTTTGAAGTCAAATAATTATCTGTATTTAAGCCTCGTGTTCATAATGATATGATATGTGCTATTTCTCTCACTTCAATCTTCTGTTGACTTGTATTACGTTACAGGGTCAAGGTGGCGGTGGCGGTGGCTGTAGTAGTAGTGGTAGTAGTAATGGAAGTAATGGAATTTATTGTTTTTTTTTTCAAAGAAAGAAAATACATTTGCATATACATTGCGCACGGGCCTGTTTGGCCGTACGTGCAATATTTTCCATGAATAAAAAGTATAATAGATATAAGAATATATAAATAAACCTACATGGCTACACACCTACATAAAAATAGTATATATATAATCTATTTCTACACTACATACACAATAATACACAACTACAGTCATCCATGAAAATACCATGTGTATATGTACAAAAATTCTCATTTTGTATATTAATAATAAAACAAATTGCTACAAAAAATGTATACCCACATACACCCCACTCACGATCGCGCTCTCAGACATCAAATGCACGATCAGTCTATCCATCTTATTAAAACTAATTATTATATAATTGAAGGTCGGAAAAAAATTCCTTATTGAGATTCTTATTATTGATAGCATATATTACCTTACTGACAACCATTTTGTATCCCTCAATTTCCTTAGTGCACCCAAAAAATTGCATGTTTTCACTTTACTCTCGATGCGTCCTAAAATATCCCAACACGCCACTCTCCCACGATCCGACCTAAAAAATCTCTCCGGCAGCAACTGTAATCTAAGTTGTTCTGTCTCTCTACAGAATGCCATAATATGTGGCCAATTTTCACGGTCATCGCATAGCGGGCAGAGTTTAATGTCTTCTTCATTTGTTAAATTATGGGCCATCTATCCCCCCAAATGAAACCATGCAATAGCACTTCTATCATCCCCATCCTACCTTCCCCACGAAAGTTTCAGTTCCGACTGCAGGGTGAGCGGTATTTCCTGGCTACTCCGCATCTATATACTGCCTGTCTATATCAATTAATCTCTTCTTAACTTTCCTCCAAAAATTTCTATTATTCCCCGTATTCCTCTCCCATACTCAACCCATCCCTATGTCATTCAATCCCCTTTCTACACCGATTATCCCATCCCCGAAACACGCTACCTTCTCTTCCTTGTAACACTCTGCTCTGAGCGGGATATACATATACAAATGAAGATGTTTTAATTTAAATTATTGATAAAAACATGATTTAATGACTTTAATTCTTCCGAAGGGAATATAGTAGTTTCCAGCTGACACAATTAATGATACAATTAGAGCTGAGTACTTCCGCCGTAAAATCAGGCTTCATTCTCTTGTTAATACATCTGCAGATGTGATTCTTGTATATTTACACATATATATGGGAATTTATAAATACAGAAATGTAAGAGAGAAATGCCTGTGATCCCCTCATTAATCAGGATATCCATTTCACTAAATTGAAGAGCAGATAAAATCTAATATTACAATGAAACAACTAGTTACCGCCCAACAGCATTTAAGTAATAAAAACCACCCGCCATTTCTCTTATTAACTAATGTAATAAAACTAAGTATTAGGAGGAAAAACGACGTGTTTTTGTGATTAAATACGCAAGCAAATCTCGTTCGTTAATTGAAATATTTGCCAGAAGCAGAGAGATGTGAAAATTATCGAAACATTCTTTAACTATTTTTGCAACCGGAATTCAGAATTTGCTGTATATTCAAGAAATACTCATTAAGTGCTTGAAGTTATTTATGTTATACTAATTAACTCATGCCCCAAATGACAGGCAATGACCAATCACATTTCAATTAATTTTTATTTACAACCAATCACAGTCTTTTCACCTCGATTTTATCACTTTCATTTTATAGCTTTCATTCTACCAAGTGGCTACCAGATTGTAGGCTATATATAGTGTACAAATTTAACCAGATTCTGCTTGCGAGATATAATGGAAAAACATTCGTAGCAATTAATTATACGATAAAAAAAGAAACCACTGTTTGCGCATTCTTAAATGTATTATTTCCCAGGATTTAACGTTGCAGAAAATATAATTAACATATTTACATCATAGGACATCAGAAATTAATTAATAACCTGTAATGATGTGTTTAATTTTTTCTCCACTAGGGTGCATTCTTACAATATTGCGATTCTATTTGGCAATAAATATGATCTGGTTGCAATGATGAACAAATGGAACATAACATTTCTCATTTTTTATCAAATATCAAACAAATTACATTAAATATATAAATATTTTAAAATAACTATATTTAAATAATTATTTGTGAGTTAACAGCTTAATTTTATAAGTTAAATAGTCCTGACAAATGCCACTCTTCATTTCTAAATTCCCTACATAAATTCACTCCTCACTTCGTGAGTCGTGAATTTATCGATAATTTGGAAATCACTCGTGGCATTACTTATGATAAACAGTTATATAAAGAACAAATATTTCTTTGTAGCTTTAAGCGCTGTAATTTTTAAAATTATTATTTGTTAGCTACAGTATTCCAAAGCGGAAGTCTGTTCAGAAAAAAAATATTAATTTGCACAAACATGTAAAACACTACTGATACAACATCAAATATTGTCTTGAGTTAGAACTGTCTTTCGCGCTGTCTAACATTTATACTCGTAACTGCGAATAGAAACATAATATTTCATATAATGCTGCCATTATTTAACAATTCTATGGAAAGTAAATTAGTACAAACTGAGAATATGCAATTTTAAAATTATAGGCTACTATAAAAAATGTATAATGTGCGTTCAAAGGATACAACAGTGCAGTGTGGCGAATTTGCGAAGTGAGAGGAATTACGTCATTACACATACTACATTACGTATATCCAGCATCAAAACAACAAAATGTCCGTCACGGCGAATAAATGTTTGCCTAATTCCTTACAATAATTCACCAAATAAAATATAAATTATTATAATATATACTAATTTAATCATTATTACTATTATTGCTATAATAATTAAAACATTACAGTAAACTGCGTAAATTATGCAAATTCCTTAATTCGAATTTATGGGCCAATTTTGCTGGTATATGGAACATATATTTATTTTGTTAATCCTTAAATTGGGGAATCATTTATTTTACGAGCCAGTGTTGGACCACAGGGAAAATAAAATTATGTATAATCTTAACTGTAAGTTATAACTGTGTATAGTGCAATTCGAAATATATGAAAACTAGCTGGCCCAGCGAATATTTAAATATTTTGACGTTAATTTTTCCGATGTTTTAATAGTTATCTGCTGTTCGGGGCGGAAACAAATCAAACAAATCAAAGATAAAAAAATCGGTCCAGCCGTTCTTGAGTTATAAATAGTGTAACTAATCCGACTTTGTTTTATGTATATCAACATCATCATCATCATCATCATCATCATCCGGTATCATGGCAGCTGCCGCCGTCTTCCGGAAACCAAACGCCATTACTCTCTATCCATCCATTGATCTTCCTCCATTCCTGTGATATTCATAGCTGCTTGTACCCCTTCTATCCAAGTTTTCTTCGGTCTTCCTCTCTTCCTCCTTTCCATTGGGATCCATTCCATAACAATTTTTGGCATTCTTTGCTCTGGCATTCGTTTGACATGACCATACCACTGCAATCTTTTCTTTTCTATGATGTCTATGATGTCCGGCTCCTCTTGTACACACATAATTTCCTTTATTTCTTTATTTCGTATTCTATCCATTCTAGATTTTCCAGCTGATCTTCTTAAAAC
The DNA here is from genome assembly GCA_030220185.1 of Diploptera punctata. Classification (NCBI taxonomy): domain Eukaryota; kingdom Metazoa; phylum Arthropoda; class Insecta; order Blattodea; family Blaberidae; genus Diploptera; species Diploptera punctata. Next base: position 64,167 of record JASPKZ010001192.1, read on the forward strand.
ATCCATTTCTGTACATAAAATTCTTTTAATTTCCCTGGTAGGAATTTGCCAGACTTCAGCACCATATGTTAAAATGCTCTGAATTATGGTTTGATATATTTGTAATTTCTATTTTTTGTAATATTTTTGCTCCACCAAACAGAGTTTAAAGCATTTATTGCTTGTTTTGTTTGTTGCGATTCTATTTTTAATTTCCACTGTGTTATCGCCTGAATGGTTAATCTTGTTCCTAAATTAGTGCATTCAATACTAGGTTTTAGTTCTTCTCCATTGTTGAAATTTATATTTTCCATTTCTTCTCCTATACACAGATATTTAGTTTTCTCAATGTTTATATAAAGTCCCCATTTTTCATATTCTTCTTTTAGTTTTAGCCATATCTATGTCATCCTGGTCCTGTGCTATTAATACCTGGTCATCTGCAAAATTTAATGAATATACATGTGTATTTTGGATAGGTATGCCCATTTTTGACATTTTTTTCTCCAGTCTCTTAGTACTCTTTCGAGATAAATTTTGAATAGAGTTGGAGATAAACTGCAGCCTTGCCTTAAACCTTTTGTAATAGCAAATCCCTTTGTTATATGATTTCCAACTTTTATTTTCGAAATAGATCCTTTGTATAATGCTTTTATAGCTTCTACTAATTTTTTGTTAATGTTGGAATCGTCTAAAGTTTCCCATAACATTTTATGGGGAATACTATCATATGCTTTGGTTAAATCGACTCAAAGCAAATGTATCTCTGTTAGTTGCTCTTTTTTTCTGTCATTTGTGTTATGCAAAATATATTATCTGTGCATGATATTCTTCCATTTCTTTACCCTGGTATTCTATATCAACCATTTTACTTAGTATACGTCCATATATTCTACTTAATGTACTCGTTACTGATATGCCTCTATAATTTTCACACTTTCTCTTGTCTCCCTTCTTATGTATCGATGTTATAATAGCGACTTTCCACTCTTCTGACACTTCTTCGCCATATATATATATATAGAAGTCCCGGCCACGCGTTGCTGGCATTACGTTAAATTATGTTGTAGTAAACTAAGTGAGAAATCTAAATCAGAAAGTTTTTGTTTTACACAATTTTTTAGTCCTGGTACGTTAACGACACCCGGTATAAATATGGGTGGTGGTTTATGTGGAAGTGGTTTTGTTGATTGAGATAATTTATGTTGTCTGCATTCTCAGCATTATCCGTAAGTGTATCATAAGGATTATATACAATTATTGATGGAATATTTTGAGGAGGCTTATTGATTTCATTATACTTTCGTTTTTTTTCTACGAACTTGTTGGCAGTTTGGATTCTCATCATCATCAAGAAGTCTCTGTATAGTAATATCATCTTGTGATATATTATAGTCATCTTGTTTTTCATTTAATTGAGGCATGGAGATTGTTTCTGTAATATTAGGCATATTATTATAACTAACAGACTTACTTACAGTTCTGTTATTCCGTTCCTTAGGACCTTCATATGTTTTTAAATTAACATTCTTCTTAAATGTAAGATTTATGCCACATAGTCCTATACCAATTTGCGGAAATTCACTTGATATCTTATCATTCGGGGTCTCTAGAACTGATTCGCCATATTGTTCATTGTCCCTTCTCGGTCGAGTTAAATTTAAATTAAGTTGCTGTCTATCAGCCAAATTACTTAAAACTAATACTTACACACAAAATTAATATTATTATCAATATATTGAAAATAAAATAACCACAAACACACTTAAATTATGAAATAATTCAATTGAAATTCGCGGTTGCAACAAAAAGCAAAGCTCCTGGTTAAATAATAACTGTATAGTAATATCGTCTTGCGATATATTATAGTCATCTTGTTTTTCATTTAATTGAGGCATCGAGATTGTTTCTATAAGATTAGGCATATTATTATAACTAACAGACTTACTTACAGTTCTGTTATTCCGTTCCTTAGGACGTTCATGTGTTTTTAAATTGACATTCTTCTTAAATGTAAGATTTATGTCACATTAGGCCTATACCAATTTGCGGAAATTCACTTGATATCTTATCATTCATGGTCTCTAGAACTGATTCGCTATATTGTTCAATGTCCCTTCTCGGTCCAGTTAAATTTAAATTAAATTGCTGTCTTTCAGCCAGATTACTTAAAACTAATACACACGAAATTAATAGTATTATCAATATATTGAAAATAAAATAAACACTGAACACACTTAAATTATGAAATAATCAATATTTGTAATTCAATTGAAATTCGCGGTTGCAACAATAAGCACAGCCACCTGGTTAAATAATAACCCAATTACCTTACACTGTCATCTGTTAGAATCGTATGGAACTCACAGGTAATTATAACTCTTTGTTAAATAATAAACAAATAATTTGCAGTAAAATATAATGCGACTATAAATTTAGTTATAAACAACCGTAGGTCTCAAGTTGGATCAAACAGCACACAGTGTGCAAATTTATAATAAAATCGGTTCAGTAGTTTAGGATTCTATCGCGGACAAACAACGTGACACGTAATTTTTGCATATTAAGATGTTAAATAACTTACATCGATGTATTACAAAGGATACATTGACAATTTCATAATTAATTCAATTATATGATACGTAGTAGGACTTTATTAGACAAAAAGTAAGATATTTACAATATTATTTACAAATATGGTTCGCACGGGCAGTAAGCCATACATGCTGTTGACAGTCCGTTACAATAAAGTAATAATTGGTACTAGTGTAAAGAAAAATAAACAACAAAAACAGCAATAACATTACAATTACATAAAGAAAACACAATAATATTACAATTAAGTAATAACACAATAGCATTATAGACAAGAAAAACATTAACATTACAATTACATAAAGAAAACACATTAATATTACAATTAAATAATAACACAATAGCATTATACACTAATTAATTTATATATAATTGTTAATAATTAATGGTATTGCATTTTGATAACATATATTTATTCATGAATGAGTGTTGTCCTTATTTTTCGCGTTTTGTCCAGAAATTTACCGAGGTTTATCCAATTTTCTGGATTTACCAATAACTCGTAGCATGCCAATCTTTCCCGATTTGAATTTAGAAATCTTTCCGGTAATAACTGACGTCTCCAATATTCTAAATCATTACATTTTCCTAATATATGTATCTCATCTTCAAAGTTCCCGCACATTGGACATATTCGCATATCGTGATCGTCGCTAATTTTTAGAAGTTTCCATGCCCCTAGCCTAAACCAAGCAAGCCCTGATCTCTCTTTAAATCCTAGGTTGAGTATATACGATTCTTTTCCGCAGACGTGTTTTAGGTCTCTTTGTAAACACAGTGAGCGTTTTCCTGTACATTCGGCGAAAGTATCTTATTGGTTTATATCTAAGTACCTCCTCCTTATTTTTCTCCACACGTTCTTGCGATTTTCAGTCCCTTTTTCCCATATCCAGCCCATCCCAATCTTTTGGAGTTCTCTCCTAACCTCGTCTGCCCAAAATTTAACATCTATGTTTTTAATTTGGTGGTCGTAACAAATTGCTCTAAGCATTGTTTGTTCACCTTGGATTACTCGCAACCAGTATTTGAGTACACGAATTTTACAGTTAATGTCGTCCTGGAATGACCCGAATTCATATAAAATTCCACAGTTAGAAAGGCCTTACTAAGTCCTGTAATATACTTTAGAAAATGCGTATATACTTTATTTAGTATTTCCGTTCTTTGGAAACCTCAAATCTCACTACCATAGTGCATTACTGGCCTGACCATCGCTGCATACATTTTTTCTAATGTGCTGACTGGAATATCAGGCACTCGACCCAGAATACCGAGTACACTGTTAAGTTGTCCCCTCCCTTTAAATAATGCTATATCAATATGTTTTTTCCACTTTCCGTTCATTTTCAACGTCGTTCCAAGATATTCAAAATGTTTCACGTTTTGAAGTACTTGATATCTGTATTTCCATTCCTCTGCTCTACCATAAACCGTCCCATTTTTAAAGGTCATTGTTTTTGTCTTACTAACATTTACAGTCAATCCCCAATTCCTACAGTATATTTCCAGTAGGTCAAGACGTCTTTGCAATCCCTTGATTGTCTTGGAACAGATAATTAAATCATCTGCATACAACAGGACTGGGATTCTAACATTTCCTATCTCCGGAGCCTCAATTTCTCCTTCTAGCATTACGTCTACAATATCATCAACGAATAGATTAAATGGCATTGGTGATAAAATCCAACCTTGTCTCACTCCCCGATTGGCTTCACTGCTCTCTGTAATGTGCCCTTGGTCTACTTTTATACAAAATTTAACATATTTATAAATTTACATTAAAGCATGTATCATTTTATGAGACAATTCTTTCCGATTTAATTTTTCCCAAAGTGCGCTTCGGTCCACAGTATCAAATGCCATCTTAAAATCAATGAATGCACAAAATAATTTACCCCCCTTCATTTTCAGATTGTCATCAATTAATGTTCTCAGAACAAATACGTTGTCCACCGTGGAGTACCCTTCTCTAAAACCTGCCTGATATTTTGAGAGCCTATTGTTCTCTTTAGCCCATTGTCTTATTCGTTCGTAAAGTACTTTACAATATATTTTTCCGAACACTGACATGAGACAAATTCCCCTGTAACTTTCTCGTATCTGTGCCCCACCTTTCCCTTTGTATAGCGGTTGGATGACACCTGTCGCCCAGGCTTCCGGATAATCTCCTCCATTAAAAAGTTTGTTGAACGCAGTTTTCAAAACGTCTGATAATTTATTGGATGTTATCATATTTTTCAAGAATACCCCTGGTATTCCATCAATTCCAGGTGCTTTACCATTCTTTAAACATTTAATGGAAGAAACCACTTCATTTTTCGAAATATCCTGATCCAGTAATTGAATATGAATTGGGTCAGGGATCTCAACTATATTTCCTTGATTATATCTTAACCTCTCATTTCCCAGCACCCTATCAAAGTAACTTCTCCATTCCCCGGGCGTTATTCCTGTCCGATTTATTGACTTTACTTTGAGTTCCCTTAACGCTTTCCATATGTCCGCAATGTTCCCACTTTCAGTCGCGACTCTCATTTCTTCGGATTTCTTATTTTGCCATGCTAATTTTGTTTCTGCCAATAATTCTTTATATTCCTTTCTCTCTTGCGCATAATTTTTTCTGCTTTCATCTGTGCTTTCTTTTCCAAACTTTAAAAGACTATTTTCGACAAATTTCTTCTTCTTTCTACATGCATTATTGTACCACCCTTTGTCCTTCTGGTTCATTGCGTATTTAACCTTGAATTTTTCCCCTGCTTTTTGAAAACATTCTGTCAAAGTTTTAATAATTTCCTCCCCGCTAAGATCATTTAATTGCAGATCCTGTATTAGCGTTTCCAAACTCCTGATAAATTCTTCTCTCAGATCCTCGATCCACCTGAAACGTGTAATTGGCCGCAATATTGTTGCCACCTCATCATTAACTGTCTCACTAATACCTTTCATGTTTAAAATAAGTTTGTTTGGGAAGTGGTGTGATTCGATTCTGGAAACTATACAGGAATGACTTAGGACTGGAATCATGTCTTGTGTGCATATTGAATAATCGATTACGCTACTTCCATTTTTATTAATAAATGTCAGTTCTCCATTTTTATCTTCCCCATATTTCCCATTCAGAATTTCAAGTTCAAATGCATCGCAAAAAGCTAACAATTGGTTTCCTTCTGAATTTCAAATCTTATCTTTGCTTCTCCTACCCTCACCTCGTGTTTCATTATCATCCGATTTTATAGTGATATTTTCCTCCCCAATCCTACAGTTAAAGTCCCCTAAAATTATTATTCCCGCTTCCGGAAACCTATCTTTTATTTCTGCCAACGAGTCAGACAATTCAACGAAAAAATTTGGATTGGCATACCTGGAATTTAGTGGTTGGCGGTAAATAGACAACAGACACATTTCTGCTCTTTCTGTATGGTAATATATACAAATTGCCTCTTTTAAAGTAATATTTACCTTTTTAATATATGGGTCTAAGTTAGCTTTATATAAAATGGCAACACCGCCTGGATATCTACCTCTCTTTCCTCTATTTTGATTACCCTTAAAATAACCTTTCATATTACATAGATTTACGCATTCATTAGCTTTTAACCATGTTTCTCCTAGAGCTAATATATCAAAAGTCTCAATAAACTCTACACATCTGTCCATTGAAAGTTTTTGTTTTAACCTTTCGATATTCCATGAACCGACTGTCAACAAACCCTATTGTGTTCCCTTGTCATTAGTCTTACCTGTATTTTTCGAACTTCCCCCTCTCAATAGTTCCTTTTCTGCGGGTAAATTCAGAAGTCGTAGTGATTTTCTTGTTGGAGTTCTTGTGTCCGCCGGTCGTTCATCTCTTAGAGGATGCTTTTTGCGTTCGGCCGTTTTTTGCTGTATGTTTATTGGATTCCTGGGAATCGTAGTGCTCCCTCTCTCTTTCTCTCGTGTAGAATTTTCTCCCTCCTCTGCTGTAAGGAGACCACCTGCTGTTGAAGCGTCCCCTGTAGGTTTTGGGGACTCGCTCTCAATGACCTCTTCAAATTCATTTTCAGAGTTATCCATATTTTGTAGTTGTTCCCTGCTCCAGATTCGTCCATTTATAATCAATTTATTAAATTGCATGATTGCATGGCAGCCCTGCCTCCTCGCCTCGAGCATGTGTCGCTTAAGAAAGTCCCTTTCGCGGCGCACCTTCTCACTAAAGTCTTCGGCAATATTGATACCGGTCCCTTTAAGATATTTACTGTCTCTAAGGATCCAACATTTGATTTTGTAGTGTGATAATTTGCATACAATCGGTCTCTTTCCACTATTCCAACGACCTACTCTGTGCGCTCTTTCAATATCACTGTCCACCAAATCAATCCCGATTTGCGCCACTACTCTTTTAACTATATGTTCAGTTTCCTCCCAGCTCTCTCTGTCTTCTTCATGCACACCATATATCACAATATTATTACGGCGACTCTGGTTTTCGAGATAGTCTAATTTAGATTCCAGCCATTTCAATCTGTCCTCCATCCGATGCATCTTCGTCTCAATATCACGAATTTTTTCACCCACGTTGCACTTATCAAACCCCTCTTTCACTTCAGTTGACAATGTTTCAATCAGCTTTCTAACTTCTTCCATAATGCTTTGTCCCCTGCACACTTCAACCACTCTAACAAAAAACACGTCCGCTCTTCTCGACGGCTAGCACAATAATCTATATGATACGTAATTACATTGCAAAGGAAACATTGCGCCTGTTAGAGAATTTTTTTAAATTTTGGGTTTCAGGTAAATTCCTGTTTCTATCAGTCGGATTTTACCGATTCTTGGATAATACCTTAATTAGTACAGCAGCATATTCTGAATTTCGTTGAAAAACTAGAAAATTATGGCCGCTAGAGCGATTTTATTTTTTGGTTTAGATGAACTCCCTCCCCTAAATGTCCAAAATTACATGGTTACAAACTCGACCATACTTTTAAATGAATTACTGTACGCCAAGTTTAATTTAGGAAAATAACAAAATTGCAGTCTTTAGAGCTTTAACAGATATATATATGTAACAGCAATGATGAATGGAGTCTTATGGAACAGACATATAACCAGGAAAAATAAGTTACAAATATATAATTCAATAGTGAGAAGTACTGTCACATATGGAGCTGAAGTTTGGAATTTCAACAAAAACTTAGAATAAAAACTTATGTCGATGGGAATGGATTTCTTGAGGAGAGCAGCAAGATATTCAAAATTAGACAAAATAAGAAATACTGTCATAAGAGAAAAAATGAATATTGGTTATTCAATAATGGATTATATACGGTATAAGCAATTGAATTGGTATGGGCACGTACGACGAATGCAAGAAGAAAGATTACCCAGGAAAACATTGGAATGGTGTCCACCTAGTAGATGGAGGAGAGGAAGACCTAGAAACTCGTGGATGCAGGATATAAGAACTGGAATGAGTGCAATAGGACTGGAGGACATGGATTGGACGGAGAGAGACGATTGGAGAAGAAAAATAAAACTTTAGGCACAGAAAGATGTGTAAACATTAAAATTTTGTATATAAATAATACATATATATATATGACACGATAAGAAAAATAAATGCCTCGACGGGATTTGAACCCGGACCTCTGGGTTGGTACCCCAGCATGCTATCCATTACACCATCGGGCAATCCAATACAAACATTTATCTTTCTTATATATATATATATATATATATATATATATATATATATATATATATTCTCCGTTATTACTAGATGTCGCGAGAACTCGGTCTTCACTGCCACCTAGTAGCTGACTATAACAATTAAAGCAAGTTACAGAGAACATTTTACTTTATAGCAGTGACGCTGTATGGATGTTATAATTAATTTTTTAAAATTTAATTTAATTTGCTTACTTACTTATTATAGTTAGCTACTAGATGGCATTGAAGTCTGAGTTCTCGCAACATCTAGTAATAATGGAGAATGTATATATATATAGTCCACCGCTGTGGTCTTGAGGTAGCGTGCTGCCTTATCACGCAGCGGGCCCGGGTTCGATCCCCGGTCAGGGCAGTTTTTCTGAGTGAGATTTTAGTTTTTCCTCACCTGTAAGTCAAACGTCAGGAAAAATTTAAGGCCCTAACGGTCCCCGAAATCATATGGCCATAATCATCATCATCCTTATCATTATCACCATCATCATCAACCTTCACCGGTGTGGAAAGCAACGGGAAGCTATCACACCTACACAATTCCCTAGTAAAGCTGCAAGCATAGCATGAAAATGTTATGATTGCAGTGAAGGACCTGCCTTCGGGCAGAATTACTATATATATATATAAATGTTTGTTTGTTTGTTGGTTTGTTTGTTACTTTGTCCGTACCTTATGCGCGGCCATACCGTTGACCCGATTGTGATGGGGCTTTTTGCAAAATGTTCAGGAGATTCCCGGGATGAACATAGGCTATAAGAGAGTTGTGATACTGAACTCCTACATCCTTAAAAATAAAGCATTACAAATACACAAGATTAATGTACACAAAATTAAATATCTCTAAAAGTTCTACAAAAAGTCTGCGACAGCATATGTTTATCTCTTACGGATAACTCACAATAACCATTTTTGTCTGTCATTAATGCCAAGAAGATCGGGACAAGTACGTAGATTCCTGTACAAGCGTGGCTGGTATTCTTTTACGGATAATTCACAATAACGAATTTTGTCTTTTAGCTCATTTATGTCAAGACGATCGAGATAAGTAGATTCCCGGGAAACGCTGGGTAATGAGCACGGGGAATCTTAAAATAATTACGATATACATATATCCTACAAAATTAAAACAAATAATTGTACAGACGCTTACGTATAATGCCACACTTCGACTACTGCGACATATTACTGACTAATCTGACAACTGATCTATCTGACAGACTACAGCGTGCTCATAATGCGTGCATTCGATTTATATTCAATCTCTGTCGTTATGACCACGTGTCTCCTTCATATCAGGCCTTATCATGGCTACGCCTAAATGACAGAAGAACTTTACATTCACATACCTTACTATTCCAAATTCTGCACACATATTTACCATGCTATTTAACAACACGCTTTCAAAATGTATCGGCTCATCACAATTTAGGAACAAGATCACAAGACTCTTCTTTACTTTTGATACCACAACACAGGACATGTCTATACTCTGAATCTTACACAATATCTATGACTAGAGCATGGAAATCACTTCCCAGTCATGTCAGGGACTGTCAATCGCTATCATTATTTAAATCCAAATTAACTGATATCTTAAGTTCGACACAATGAAAACATTAACTGCATAACAACTATATAGAGCATTCCATTAATAATCATCCAGGAAGCAACTTACTTTATTTTATATCATTTTAATTTTATTATATTCTATGTTTTTGTTAGTATTAGCTAGTATTAGAACATCATCATTGGATTTTGTTTAGTCTGTATTTTAATAATATCTTAAAATTGTAATATGTATGTAATTTTTGAATAATTCTACTATTCGCTGGTTGAGTGGAAGAGAAGGCCTTATGGCTAACACTGCCAGCTAAAATAAAACATTATTATTATTATTATTACTATTATTATTATAATTTTTCATTTCACTTATTCAACAAATCATAAGAAGTACATTACATGTCCTCTTTCAGCTCATTTATGCCAAGAAGGTCGGGATGAGTAGAATCCCGGACAACGCCGGGTAAACAGCACAGGATACCTAAAAATAATTACGTTATAAATGTTTCCTATTACTTATTCAACTAAACATAAAACACATTAATTTTCGTATTTCAGCTCATTTATGTCAAGAAGATCGCGATAAGTAGATTCCCGGGCAAAGCTGGGTAATCAGCAAGGAATAACTAAAAAATATAAATTTATAATTATTTGTCCCTATTCAACTAAACTTAAAAGCACGTTAATTTTAATTTATTTAGGGGTAGCAGATCACACCAGATATTAGCTAGTATATATCTTAATATTTAAACATTTCGTGTCACGTTGTTTGTCCGCGGTGGAATCCTAAACTACTGAACCGATTTTAATAACATTTTGCACTCTGTGTGCAGTTTGATCCAACTTGAGACTTAGGGTAGTTGATAACTAAATTTATAGTCGCATTATTTTTTATTGCAAATTATTTGTTTATTATTTAACAAAGAGGTATGATTATCTGTGAGTTCCATACGCTTCTAACAGATGGCGGTGTAATTATCTGTGATTTCCAAACGATTCTAACAGATGGCGGTGTAAGGTAATTTTGTAAGGTAATTGGTTTATTATTTAACAAAGAGGGATCCATATGACTGTGCTTTTTGTTGCAACCGCGAATTTCAATTGAATTACAAATATTGATTATTTCATAATTTAAGTGTGTTCAGTGTTTATTTTATTTTCAATATCATTAAAATCGTGTGTAAGTATTCGTTTTAAGTAATCTGGCTGAAAGACAGCAACCTAATTTAAATTTCTAACGTATACCTTTGCCACAGCAACGCGTGGCCGGGACTTCTAGTATATATATAAGATAAATGTTTATATTAGATTTGTTTGGATTGGATTTGGTGGTGTATTGGATAGTACGTTGGGGTACCAACCCAGAGGTCCGGGTTCAAATCCCGTCCAGGCATTTATTTTTAGCTTGCATTGCTCAATGTCAAAAAAATTAATTATAATATATATATATAGTGTGTAAATGAATTATACCGCATAAATTTAACTGCGTATAGAGGTGTATTACACAAGTAATTTGAAATAGGGAACCAATGGTCTACGACGAAAAATGGGCGAGTTATAGGGAATCAAAGTTATCGATAATTGTAATATAGATAAATCAATATGAGAGCAAAGTAGGAGAGAAAATTATACTAGAATAACTTCAGATCTTGGTAATAATTCCGAGATCCTGATTGCAAATAATTTTGTCAAAAACGTTTGTGAAATATTGGGTTATCAAATTCCTTAAAATTTCGAACCTAGCAGATGATTGCACGCCACTGCAGTGGTTAAAGTAGCATCGGTACAATGAGAGCCTTAGCTCAGAGTGAAACACGCAGAATCTGTGTAGTTAACGTTTGGCTTAATGGTCAAAACGATGGATTTGAGTTAGAACACTGATGATTCAAATCACGGCAGGCCACTTTTTTCCCCCATTCCTTCTTTTTTTTCTTCTTTCCCTGCGTGTGTACTGTGATATATTGACACTGACATTTGTTCAGTATAGGCATGCGAAAATACTTATTCCCGTATTGGTTATTACTTTAACATCTGACAGAAGTTACTTAAGTATCAGTCGCATTACATGAGAGCATCATGGGAAACTTTTACAGTTATGCTGATCTTCCAACACTTTTAAAATTCGTATTAAAGCATCGTCGAGATTATGTAATAAGATATTAAATATAAAATTGGAATGTGGTTGGTCAGTCGTCCTGAATCAGTTCAAAAACGGAAGATGAAATATTGTTTTGAGAGGCCTCCATATTGAAACTACTTAATAAAGTTTAATAATTCAGTTTAATAATTTAACCCTGTATAATTTTTGTCATATAATTTTTGGTGATCGATGAACATGAGTGAAACTTTAAAAAATCCAATTATTAAAAAACCTCAATAGCTTAATTCCTTCTCTAAAACCGTCTAATCGCTTGGACGTTAACATTATGATGTCTAATCCTATGCTTGAATATTCCTTTTTTAACTCTTAATTGGCTGTGTGTCCTATAAAATAACTTAGATTGATTTATTATTTAATATTTTAAATAAAAGAATAAAAAACTAATGAGTGAAAAATTATTAATTGTTTTGAATTAACTAGCTAACTTACTGATTCCTATCCCGAGATCATGTTTTCCAACCATCCCCTGTGTAATCTACTTACCGAAAATCATTGTTAATGTTATTCCCTCATCGCATTCTTCGTCTATGAACTTGGCATTCTCCCTCTGTTTTTTCTACAAGAAATTTCCATGCACCTCTTTTATTCCCCATTCGTACCACATATACTGCCCATTGCAGTCTACGTTACTTAACTGTTCTTTTTATATCTGAATTCCTATACAGACCATGTACCTCACTGTTATGAAGGTTTCTTCATTCATCTATCAGTTCAACGCTGTTTGGATTAAACATTTTCCTAAGAACTTTAATCGTAAATACTTGTAATCTTCTTTCCTCCCTTAAGGTAAGAGTCCATATTTCGCATCCATATAATATTACTGCCCACAATATAAATTAATAACTTGCTGTTACACATTATATTATTTTCACTGCGCTTTGATACTTTTAAATAACCGGCATGCTTAGCTAATTTAGGGGTTGAAATAAACTATAACTTATTATGATACAAATGTTACTGCAATCGGAGTTTGCTATTCGACACAGATGGCATAGGCTATTAATTAATTTTCTATAACAAATAAGATTAGACACAATAAAATAAAATTATAGACCATGGAACGTTATATATATATATATATATATATATATATATATATATATATATATATATATGTCTAAAACGGATAGAATGTCAATATTGTATTTGATTTTTGCAATAAAGTTGGTGTCTTAAAATTTACTATCACTCTCTCAAATACTTGTCTTTGATAACACAGACCTGCGAATTTAATTCTTTTTCTGCGGCACACGGTTTAACCAGGTCTCTAAACCTAATTTTGTGTGCTGAATTCAAATATTTTAACAGAGGTTTCGCATCACGTATGGTTTTTTGTCATATTGAAATTAAATATTTATTACTTTTTGCATTATATATAGGCCTATGATAGCCATATTCCTTTAAATTGGTGTAAAAATGTCAGAGGCTTGATACAATAACAAATGTGCAGTTAAAACCATTTAAAATAAATAAAATTGAGCGAAGTAGATTATACAGAGGATGATTGCAAAACATTAGCACAGGATAAGGATATATGGAGAGCTTATGTCCGCACGGCCATGATAGTGCCAGTGAGTTAGTTAGTTATACCCTAAGATCTCTGTTTTCTCTTCCGTTTAGTAAGAAATGAACGGTGAGTTGATTGGCGTTTGTGCTCCTACCGAGGATTTTCTCTTACCAAACACCAACGATACTAGGCGATTTTAATACATCACAGCGACCCTGGTACCTTGTTACCACATCTTTTATGTCTTGATGGAATCTCTCACTTAGTGCTCCTTAATACTCTGGGAAATGTTGAGGATGATAGTGAAGGAAGTGCAACTTCAAGATCATATTACATCCCAGTGCCCTGAACTTTTCGTGCGTGCATGATTTTTATAATTTTCTCATATTGATCATCTTTAACAATACCGAGAAACTTCTCGATGACGTCCTTGTATGATTCCCAAGCTTGTAGTTCCATGTCAGACTTGCAGTTTTTAAAAGTAACATCCCTAATAAGTTTGCGAATCTGTGGCCAACAAAACGTTTTTCTTCACATTTGCCTCCGAGAGTAACAGAAACTTTTAGCAATGCATTGGTCAAAAGGGACATTTCTGTGTAAAACGTTAGCAAATTGTTTCATTAATCCTAGTTTTATGTGCAAATGAAGTAGCAATTTTCTTTTCAGAATCAACTTAATGGGCGATTTATTACATTCTTTGCCCTTGGCACCAGTTGTTTATTTTTCGGCCAATTATTAAATTTTCAGTGTCTTTCCCTGGTTATAGAGTCCCATTCGCACGAAAAACACGGAACATTCGTGTACTTTCCTTGTTGTCCCAATAAAATACCACAAGGTCAGAGCACACGTACCACTTGTGTTTATTATATTTTATTTTTAAAGAATAGTACACATGTTTCTGTATGTTTCTTTCATGCACCAGTTACTGAACTACTCGGACTGAAGCCAATCTACTTCCATTATGCAGAAGAACGCCATTTAGACTTACATTGCTAGAGTCAATAAATACACGCCAATCTGCCGGTTCATAGACTGTTCCTAGGCGACCGTTCAAGCCAGATATATAAAAACAGACCCTACACTACTTCCCCCCATTACGAAATATTTTTTTAAAATTCTTCTTCACTATGTCTATACCAATAAAAAAGTTGTATCAGGAGCTAAAATATTGTCTTGTTTAAATATTGAACCTTTTGTAAGGCCCAGATCGCGTAACAAATTGTTTAATTTTGATTGATAGGACGCGGATTGTTGTCTTTTGATTCTTGGGACATTTGAAACCATCTTGTGTGCTGGAGGTGGAAGGAGCGCTGGTACTACTCTCTTGCAATGTTGTTGGTGGTACTAGAATTGTAATATCTGGCCTATGTGCTGGCAGCTTATAGCTTCAGCAGTTTTTCGCCGGAAACTGTGTAATGAACCAGGAGAGGGCCATAGGATGAACCTACCCTCAGTTAATCACAATGACAAACTAGTATGAATAAAACCAGTAATTATATTATAAAAGTGTATTATACTTTAGGTGTTCACATATCTCAATACAGCACATATATACCGCATACTAGTGGTGGACCGCGCGCTCTCATTGTTTGTGTTAGAAGTAAAATTGTGCAAAATCTGTATGTGATACGCAAAAACCAGTAACAGTTCCGTTATCACGGTATTTGACTTGGCTTATTTGCATTAAAATATCTCATGCCGCAAAATCTTCGCAGGCCTGTGTAATGGTAGGCGGTAATATAAATTGTTTACAGAATGAAGAGATGTGTTTCGTTATGGCCTCCTTACTCAGAAAATCAAACCTATGTTCTACATATCCTTCAGTTTATAAGAGTTATTATAATTATAAATAATATATGGGCTAGTAGACTAGATGAATTTTGAAGAGATGCAGTAAATAGGAAGGGACATAAAAATTCTAAAACTTCACATATTCTATTGCCACTCTCTCACTTACCGTGATTTGAGTTCCACTATTGGCAGATAAATGAAGTTAATGTTAGATTTTCATTTTACGTGGAAGTAAAGTCAAATAATTTGTCGGCAACATAAATATAAAAAAAAAGTCCTCTCTCTTTCTTCCCCTCCTCTCACCGACGTCAATCATATTCTTCCATTTTGAGTTTCATTTGCTCGCATCCCTATCCCGGTACTCCCTACCCTGTCTCCCAACTACCAACTGAGCTTAAAAGTCACTAAAGCACGCCCGTTCGCGCACATCGCGGAAAACATTATTTGCTATACTTCTACCATTCCGGAAAACTACGTTAATAGATTATGTATTTTTAAATTGTGTATAATGAAGAGTATAGTATAAGTGTATTGTTCTTGTGAGCGGTGCACGTGTGAAGGATGATAATGAAGAGAAGAAATGAGATGAATCCCTGATCCGGTATATAGCCAACTCTTGTCGAAAAGCATAAATGGAATCGTTAGGTATAACATCTTCATTGGATGAACGAATGGATGTCATAAATAAATACCATGCGCTTTCTCAACGCACACTTCGGAGTGGTTTGGAATTTAATCCAGGTATATGACACATATACTAATGATTAAAAATTGTATAGATCACCACCAATCTGAACCCCGAGATTGAAATTATTTTAGAATTAAAGAAGAGGGAAAACAAGAAATGGTTTGATGAGGAATGTGCCGAAATTGTAAAGAAAATAAAGCTAGCAAAAATGAAGTGGTTACACGAGCCAAATAAGATAAATATAGAGCAATTGGATAGTATTAGACGGGAAACCACCAGGTTACTAAAGAGTGAAAAGAGGGAACATTTGAGAGAGAAAATTAATGATCGTAAAATGAATGCAAAAATAGGAATATTAGATAATTATATAAGGGTGTTAGAATAGAGAAAAATCGGTTTCAGGCCAGAACAGACATAAGTCGAAATGAAAATGGGGATATGATTGCTGATTCCAGGAGTATATTAAATAAATGGAAAATTTACTTTAATCAGCTATAAAATGTACATACAGAACAGGATTTTGAAGACGATAATTTACAGAAAGCAGAAATGCTAGTCGCAGAAACAAGTGTATTAGAGGATGAAATGCCGAAATAAAAATTGAATATATATAAAATGTATAAAGTATCAGGTTCAGATGAGGTCCCAGTTGAATTGATAAAATTAGGGGTAGAAAAATTATGGAGAAAATACGTCGGTTGCTTAGTATAATTTGGGGGAAAAAGAAGCTCTTTCAGATGAGTAGAAAGAATCGATTATTATACCAATTTATAAGAAAGGATGTAAGACAGATTGCAACAACAGCAGGGGCATCTCATTACTTTCAACTTTGTACCTAATTCTGGAACATAGGGTTTTAATGAGGTTCCTTATTTTAGGGTGATGGTAAAGAAAGGATTTGTTGGGCGCCTTGATTTGGGAAGGATTCCTCTATCTTGAGGAATTTGGGTTGCGCGGTACTCAGGTAATGATCGGTAAGCTTGATGATCTTTCTTAGGGATAAGCAAGTTGTTTTGGCGGGTACACTACTGTATTATCGTCTCACTTTGATGGTCGCCCGTCTATATAAAAGTGGGTGCCGCGCGACAATGATTAACATGCGGAATTATTATAGTGGCGAGGTAGGCATCTTTGTATATAATTATTACGGTGTCACTTACCAAAACATGGAATTCCCTTCCACCCTATGTCAGAGACTGTCAAACTATAACATCCTTCAAAAACAAACTAAAGAATTATTTAATAACAAACTAATTTATACACCTCACTGATAGTATTCTTTTAGCAATATTAATATATTTAATTATTTATGTAAATAATATTAAGAATAACAAATATTTTTATTTGTTTTGTTTTAAATATTGTATAATCGTAAAATTAGTTTTCTATATCTCACTATTTTCCTGTTTTTTATATACACTAGACAGGGACAATTTAATATGTCTTGCTTGTATACATTTTATTATTAGTTTTAGTCTTAATTTTAACTAATATTAACTGGTTGTATTATAGATCGTAATATGTATATTAGATATTATCTTTTGATCAAATTTTTACTTAGTGTTTAATATTAGAGTTAATTAAGATTGTTATATTCTTATGTAATATATGTTTGTCCTGGTGAGTGGAAGAGAAGGCCACATGGCCTTAACTCCACCAGGCTAAATAAATCTTAATATACAACAGCTGCGGGGAAACAAAGTGAGCCTCTGTACAACCATCATAGTGAGGCTGTAATACGATAAGAATTCTGGCAGCACTTATTTTAGTTTCCAATAATGCACAGTGAAAATACGTGGTACATTACACTGGTTTAATATAATTGTCGGTATCGATCTGAAGATCAATAATCGGCTCCTTAATGTATTGTCAGGTCCTGCGTTACTTGCAAATATTTATAAGTATAAAAAATGCGATATGTTGCAAAAAGTTTAATTTCAAAATTCCACTAGGGACTTGTGTTCCTTGAATATAAGTATTAGTTAACGCCGGCGATTAATGGTAAGCCATGACGATCTCTTAGTGATGGCTAGCCCCCAAAGAACTGATTTGGGTTCGCCTTTTCTTATCAGAGGAAACTTTGGTTCCTCTACCCCTTCGATTTCGCATCTTGAGATCACTACCTCATCATTTAATAACAGACATTTCAATTGGTGAAGGACCCATTCCTTGATTTGGAGTAGGGCATTCGGATTTCTCATAGGGTGTGACGTCACCAAGTTTTATTTTTTTCCACCCTCTCTGTCGCGGGTACAGCCAAATCATAAGTTTACAAAACTCGAACTGGGAATTCCTATCTATGTCAAGCCGCGTTGTTTATAATCTATTCGGGTTCGATGACCACTCTTTCGCGCCGATTCGTTTCCTTTCCGTAATAACGTCTTTGTATATTCTCTCTTAATAGCGTGTTTACGTGGAGTTGAGTTTTTCCTGGCCATATATTATGTAATATACTCAAGCTGCCAAAAAGTGCGGTTTAAGTATCGTTGAACTTCTCACCCACAAAGGAATGCTCGGTAAGCTGTAGGGACAATACATTTCCCCGAGTTCCAACTCCATTGAACCCCTTTCATGTATCTCTCATCCGACAATAGCGAAAAAGTGTACCTAGCTGTATGTCATTTGCATTAATAACTGATCATTTATTCCTCTTCCTATCAACTTCTCAGTATCGCATTATTCTCGATTGATAACGTCCTTATCGATTTGCATTTGATTTCGTGATTAAAATGAATACAGGTAAGCCATAGGTCCGACAATTATTTCCTCTAACTGCTTGCTGACTTGCACGTGATTTTGATTCCCATCACCGTTCATTAATTATTCTGTTGCTCTTTTGAGGGAGGCTGAGTGAAACGACTCGCTGCAATTCTTACAAATGCTATATTAGTAAGCAGACGTATTATAGCCTCACTCGGATGGTTAACAGTTTATATAAAAGCGGGTGCCGCGCGGCAATACTTGACATGCGATGTTGTCACGTTTCTCATAGCGCTATGAGAGTTTATTACACAAGGACAGAAGGCATTGATTATTTATGTTATTATTTAATTTTATGTTATTATTTGGTATTAGTCCACCGCTGTGGTCTCGAGGTAGCGTGCTGCCTTGTCACGCAGCGGGCCCGGGTTTGATCCCGGCCGAGGCAGGTTTTCTGGGTGAGGTTTTTATCGGGGTTTTTTCTCACCTTTAAGACAAATATCAGGAAAACTTTAAGGCTCAAACGATCTCCGAAATCATATGGCCATTATCATCATCATCACCATCATCCTTCATTGGTGTGGAAAGCAACGGGAAGCTACCACACCTACAATTCCCTAGTAAAGCTGCAAGCATAGCGTGAAAATGCTATGATTGCAGTGAAGGACCTGCCTTCGGGCAGAATTACTATGGATGGATGGATTTAGTATTGTTTAACTTTTAAAATTAAAATTATATATGTATTTATTTTTATACTAATGGTAGAGCATTATTATTGAGCGATAACGAGGAGATACTAAGGGCCAACACACGCACCCTATTGAACACTGAGAAATTGGGACTGGAAGTAAGAATAAATAAAATTAAATATATATTCACACATAGAAATGCATTCTATAGGCCTAATGGAAATGAACATCTAATGACAAATGAACGAAATTTTGAAGAAGTGGCTGATTTCAACTATCTAGGAAAAATAATCGCAAATAGGAATGAGATGCACAAAGTAATTATACATAGGCTCAATTCTGGAAATGCAATCTATTAGATAGGGACTCATGTCTTCCCAGCTCCTTTCAAAAATGTTAGACTGAAATATATGAAACAGTTATTCTCCCAATTGGCCTATATTATATGGATGCGAAACATGGACTCTTACTTTAAGGGGGGAAAGAAGATTACGAGTATTTGAGAATAAATTTCTTAGGAGTTTTTTATTAAGGCACTACACTACAAGATCGAGGGTTGGAGTCCCGGTGGGTTCAGGAATTTTAAACTGATCCAAATCTTGTGGCGGCACTATGGCCCTGGGGTCGACTCAGCCTCTAACTGAAATGACTACCAGACACTTGTTCTGGGGTAAAGACGGCCGTCACGCAGGTCTGACAACCTGGCTGATATCGTGTGCCGATTGTCCAGAAAAGTGGGAGCCTTAACCTCCTACTACCCCAAGGGCTTCCTAGCCCTGTAATGGGATACCTTTACCTTTTATATTATATGGATGCGAAACATGGACTCTTACTTTAAGGGGGGAAAGAAGATTACGAATATTTGAGAATAAAGTTCTTAGGAAATGTTTTGGATAAAAAAGAGATGAACAGACAGGTGAATGGAGAAAACTACATACTAGTGAGCTACATGATATGTATAAGAAGCCAGATATAATAAGAACAATTAAGTCTCGTAGGCTGCGATGGGCAGGACATGTTGAACATATGGGGATGAAAGAGGTGCATGGGAACTTCTGGTAGAAAAATCAGAGGGAAAACGCCCAGTTGTAGACCAAGAATGAGGTGAGAGAATAACATTATCCATGATTTGAGGGAAGTAGATTATACATGGGATGATTGGAAAACATTAGCTAAGGATAGAGATGTATGGAGAGCTAATGTCCGCGCGACCATGAACCTACGGGTTCGACAGAACCAGTGAGTTGGCCATAGTTTGGATTTTAATTTATTATTATTATTATTATTATTATTATTATTATTATTAACTGTTCGGTCTGAAATATTTTCGCATGGCCGCCACATGTTGAAATCACTTATATATTAAACTAAAATAATATGTAGATATTGTATTATTATTCAAGCTACATATCACAAGAAATCACTGATAATTATAACTATTAATTACGGTATACAATTTTATAATTGGATCAAATGCCGCACGTGGTTCCGAGTTTCAATTGAAACTCAGGGAAGAATAGCCAAGTTTATCTAAGATACCCCTTTCCGAGATTGTTTTCTTTAATATAATCATAAACATTAATTACAAACCAACTGTTGTCACTGTTTACTAAGAGTCTGTCAGTGTAATTTATTGTTCCTTGAACTATTAACAGGTTCTTCCTCTTGTGTCACATTATCGATTCAGTCTGAAATATTTTCCCATAACCGCCACATGTTGAAATCACTTATTAAACAAATATAATATATAGATATGTTGGATTATTCCAGCTACATATCACAATAAATCACCGATAATTATAACAATTAATTACGGTATACAATTGTATAACTGGATCGACTGGTGCACGTTTCATGTTTTAATTGAAACGGAGGGAAGAAAAGCAATGTGGCAACATCGTCGTAGTAGCCGTACTCGGGATGTTTGTATTTTAATAACATACAACAGCTGCGGGGAAACAAAGCGAGCCGACTGTTAAGCATCATAGTGAGGCGATAATACCTCTTATACTGTGCATTCTAGGAGATCATCAATGTGGATTAAAAAAAAAAAAAGTCTACCAAAGATCAGATCAGTATAAGACAGATTTTAGCAAAGAAATGGGAATATAATGGTGCTGTACATCAACTATACGTAGACTTAAAAAAGGCATAGATCAATTAAGAGGGAGAAGTTATATAGTATCCTGCTGGAATTTGTAGGGAAACAGTTTTCGGATACTTTTGAAATCCACAATGGGTTGAATCAAAGAGATTAATTATCTCCGCTACTATTTAATTTTGTACTAGAGCATGCCATTAAATCTTTAGAGGATGAAGAAGGCCTACAACTCAATGGTATTAATAATCTGTTAGTTTATGCCGACGATGTAGTACTATTGGGCGATAGCGAAGATATACTAGAGGCCAACGCGCACACACTATTGAGTTACACTAAGAAATTGGGACTGGAAGTAAATATCAATAAAACTAAATATATGATCACACATAGAAATACATTATATAATGGAAATGGACAGCTAATAACAAATGAGGGAAATTTTGAGGAAGTGCCTGTCTTCAAATACCTAAGAACAATATGTCTCGTAGAATTGCGATTGGCAGGACATGTGGCATGAATGGGGAATGAAAGATGTACATGAAAGCTTCTTGCAGGAAAACCAGAGGGAAAACGCCCAGTTGGTATACCAAGAATGAGGTTGGAGAATAACACTGACTATGATTTGAGGGAAGTAAATTATACAGGGAATTATTGTAAATCATTAGTTCAGGATAGGGATGTATGGAGAGCTTATGTCTGGGCGGCCATGAACCTACGGGTTCGATAGTACCATTAGTTAGTTATTAAAGTTTGGAATCTTGCCTGATATCGAGCTAGGGTTCGCTAGTCAGGAAGCAGGCACACTACCACTTGAACTAGCACGACGGACACTTTTACTATACATATGGATATAGTGGAATGAATTAATGAACTCTCCAAGCGCGACTGGCCTAGAAGGTCCTTGGCCTACCAATTATGAATTAATGAAGAATGTTTATTTAGTTTTAGAACAAGAGTTTAAAGTAAGTGGAGATACTCTCTTTTTCGTCTGATTTAATTAATATTTAAATTAGCTTCAATTTCTTAAACCATGTATATATTTTGCAATATTAGAGCAAGTCCATATTGCAGAAATCTATGTTCTTCTGTTGTACTGTTATATATATATATATATATATATATATATATATATTTTGCAGAATATGTATATTGCAGAAATCTATGTTCTTCTGTTATACAGTTGTACTGTTTATTTTTCTGTAAGTTTAAATGTATTTTATTTTTATATAAAGATTATAAATTTGATTTAGGCGAGTTGCACGACGTGTTGGGAGAGGGATTATAAACTTTAGGTCACACATACGTTTGTTTTATCACAAATAGACATGGAGGGTGTCCCCAATCGAGAGAAATGCTAAATATAGGACTTCCTTCGAAACAACACAACATTAAAAAGAAACACATTCATAATAAACAAGTTGATTATAATAATAATGATTATGAACTCAGATGATGTTCATGGACCATTTGATCCTTGACGATACCTGACGTTTGTCTTACAGATGAGGACAAACTCCTATAAAATCATAACCCAGGAAACGTGTCCCCGACTGGGGATCGAATCCGAGCCAGACTAGAGCTGTGGACTATAAAATGCAAATTATTGAATTTTAATATTTATTAAAAACGCTAAACTGAAAAAAATATAAAACTATTATTCTACCAGTTATATTGTATGGATGCGAAACATGGACTCTTACTTTAAGGGAGGAAAGGAGATTACGAGTATTTGAGAATAAACAACTTAGGAAAATTTTTGGACCAAAGGCAGATGAACAGACAGGTGAATGGAGAAGACTACATAACAATGAACTACATAGTCTTCATAGGAAGCCAGATATAATGAGAACAATTAAGTCTCGTAGACTGCGATGGGCAGGACATGTAGCACGTATGGGGAATGAAAGGGGTGCATGGAAGCTTCTTGTAGGAAAACCAGAGGGAAAACGCCCAGTTGGTAGACTAAGAATGAGGTGGGAGAATAACATTAACTATGATTTGAGGGGAGTAGATTATACAGGGAATGATTGGAATGATTGGGTTCGATAGTGCCAGTGAGTGATTATGTAAATAAGGTATGGTCTCTGGATAACGTTGTTGCGTCGAACGCAGATAGACTGGTTTGATCTCCAGTCAGGGCAAATTTCTGGGGAGAGTTTTTTCGTAACCTGTAAAATAGATGTCAGAAAATTATAAGATCCAAAAAGCCTCAAAAACCATATCACATTAGCCTTGTTTAGTATGAATCTATGAGTGAAAGGTGTCTCTCGTTTAAACTTTTCGTGTTATCTCGGAGGTGGCCCTGAAATTTGAATGACCCCTCTTTCGGAAAAGCCATCCATGTCTCTCGGTTATCAGGTCAGTATACTGTAGTATGTACAGCATGCATTCCAGAGGTAAAATTCTTTCTGGATTTGTCGTGTCTCTTTAAGGCTGGAAGCCATGGGTATGTGATATTCCTACAAAGAGAGAAGTTAAAACAAAGGGAAGCAAGAGAAGAAAGAAAATTTGTTAAAATAGGCCTAAGTGTTAGATAAAGCTTATTTGAGTAGAATTATAAGGATAATCAACAACTACAACAATTAATTATTATACAATGTATTTTAACCCTTAAACTAGGGGTGCGCTACTTTCTCGTACCTGTTATTTAAATATATGGGACCGCAGAGAAAACTAAATCATATATAAATGTAAGTTATTACTGCATATTGTGTAATTCGAAACAAATATTAGTAATTTCTAGTTTTTTCTATTGTTTTATTGAAGTTATTAAATATATCAAACCAATGCATTTTTAGAATACATTGCCAATTTAAGGATTAATGTAGAATATCCAGTTAGATCGAAAAAAAAAAATCCCAGTGAATCTAGTCGAACATAAGAATTAAATTCGTTGAGCCATTTCATTCAGCATTTTTTTTTCTATATTTCATTATTTGCATTTCTGAATACCTTTACAATTAAAATATTGAAATAAAGCATTGAAGAACGACATTGGAAAACAACAGATTGAATCAGGAGATGATGGAAGGTAAGTATTCATTTTGATACTCAAATGACTGCGTATCAGGTGCGATTTAATATTAATAATAATAATAATAATAATAATAATAATAATAATAATAATAATAATAACAGTAATTGTAATAATAATAACACTCATAGTAACAAAAATAGTAACAATTCTTTATATAATCTGGCAGAGTTAAGGCCATGGCAGAGTTAAGGTCATAATGACTTCTCTTCCAGTCAACCAGCGAATAATATAATAATACAAAATTTAATATTCTCTATATACAACTTTAGACTGAATAATGCACAATGCGAATGTAGCTTAATATTAACACAAAAAACATAAAATAAAGTATGAAATGCTTACTAGATTCATATTTATAGGTAAACAAACACTTATTAGTCTATTCGTTATGCAGATAGTATTTTTATCATGTGACACTTAAAATATAAATTAATTTAAATTAAAATAATTATAGTGATTGACTCTCCCCACCTAGGGAGTGCAAGACCTTATAGTTGGTGGTGGGATTTGAGTACCTCGATGACCCTGAGAGCTATGCCGGCGGTAGCGTAGCTACTGATAGGGTTTCCTATGCCGGACAGGTCAAAGGAGAGAGGTTAGACGAAGAAGCACTCCAGAAGATGATATCCAATGGCTTCTTAGGCGGATGAAGAGTTTGGAATCTCAACGGCGAAGAAGGCAGAAGAGATTACCTCAGGATAGGGAGCTGCTGCCTTGCAGGATGGGAGTTGGTCCTCCAAAGGCTAGGGGAGACATCCTCGATTACAAATTACCTGGTCCTCCAGGTTGGGGGTTAGGCAGAGGGCTAGCACCCCGATCCTATAAAACAAAGCTTGCTACGTTTCCCAAGAAATTAGCCGGACGGATTAATAGGCATCGACTTTGACTACGTAAACGGACTTTGGTATGCGGAACTTGGAATATACAAGGAATAAGTGGAAAACTAGTAGAAATAGTTAAAGAACTAGATACTCTGGATATGGATATAGTAGTTTTAAATTAGACAAAAAAGAAAGGACAAGGACAAAAAGTGGTTGGGAATTATATACATTTCTGGGGTGGAGTGCCAAAATCAGAGAGAGCAAAATCATGAGTGGCTATCCTCATAAAGAGGAAATGGAAATCTGGAATAGTTAATTGGAAAGAAATAAGTGACAGGATAATTAAGATAACTATACGTATTCATGAAACTACTGTGGAAGTAATAGGGGTATATGCCCCCAACAATGATGCTTCAGTTGATGAGAAAAGGGCTTTTTATGAAGATTTGAGAGAAGTAATTGATGATTGTGTGAATAGACATGAGCTCCTGCTAATGGGAGATTTTAATGGACGTGTCGGTAGAAAAATTAATAGTAACATTGTTGGAGCCTGGTGAGAAGATACAGAAAATGATAATGGCAGGAGGTTGATTGAATTCTGTAAGGAGCAGGAATGTGTTATCATGAATACAAAGTTTAAACACAAGGATATACATAAATATACCTGGGTAAACCACTCCAGGAATTTGAAGTCTATTATAGACTACGTAATAGTAAGGCAGCAACGATTGAATAAAGCACAAGATGTTAGAGTACGGAGGAAGATAGAATGTGGATCGGATCATCATATTCTTGTATAAAAAATTGCGTTCCCAATGAAAACTAAATTAAAAACAACTAAAACTCAGAAAAATAAAGAAATGACTATTATAGATGACCCCAGATATTTGGTGCATCTATTACAGGAAGATAGTGTACGCTATCTATATCAGGAAAGGCTGAACAATATACTGAAAGTAGTAGAGGAGGATTTGAATGCTGAAGGCCTGTATGATTTTTTAAAACATTGTGTTAATGGAGTAGCTGAGGAAGTGCTGGGAAGGGAGAGGAAAAGTGGAGGAAGGACAGAATGGATGACTATGGAAGCACTGGAAATTATTAATGAAAAAAAGAAATTGTACTATAAGTGGTTGAGCTCTAAGAGTGAAGAAGGCCAACAGAAGTATAGAGAATGCAAGAGAAAGGTAAAGAAGGTTATAATAAAATGTAAAGAAGAATCATGGGAAAAAGTATGTGCTGAAATCGATCATTCATTAAGATACAGAAGATCTGCAGAGGCATGGCGAGTTATAAGGAGGAGGATGAGGGCAGTTAATAATCCATCACCAGCCTTAAATCTTGTGAATATGGAACAATGGGAGAAACACTTTAAAAATCTGCTTGTTGAGAAAAGGAAGGGACAAAAATGTGAAAATTTGGAGTATATGGACAATATATCGTCACGTATGGAACCTATTTTAGAGGAAGAAATAAATCAGGCACCGAAAAAAGCAAAGAATGGTGAAGCCAGTGGAATAATGACAGAATTATGGAAATATGACCCCATTTATTAAAAAGACTTATCTGTAAAATGTTTAATCAGATTTTGGAGGGTGATGAAATACCAAAGGATTGGGGTATGTCATATATAACATCTATCCATAAAAAGGGAAATCGTAAAGACCCTGGAAATTACAGAGGAATCAGTGTGATGTCATCCATGAGTAGAATTTTTAGCAGTATCATCACAAACAGACTTGAACACACTATCGAAGGAAGAATGTTGGAAGACCAAGCAGGATTTACCAGAGGGAAATCATGCATGGATCACATTCTTAGTTTGAGACAGATAACAGAAAAATCACATGCTAAGGGCCAGGAAATTCATTTTATATTTGTTGATTTAGAAAAGGCCTATGACTCAGTGCCAATCAACCAACTTTGGGATGCAATGGTTGATGTTGGTATCGATTTACCAACGATTTCACTTGTCCGACGGTTGTACCAGCAGTGTCAGACTTCGGTTAAAGTGGGTAAGATGATATCCTCTCCATTCAGAACTGCTAGGCCTGCGACAGGGCTGTAGTATGTCCCCTACTCTGTTCAAAATATACATCCAGCATATATTTGAGCAGTGGAATCGATATTGTGGAGGCATGGGAGTATCCCTCCAAGGTGGCACAATACATTCCTTATTATTTGCAGACGAGCAAGTGTTGATAGCTCAGAATCGTGAGGATGTGAAATACATGATGAGAAAACTTCTAAATGCGTTTGAAATAGGAGGATTGAGAGTAAACATGGAAAAAACAGAATATCTTGTAGTAGGAGGAAGTGGACGAGATATATCCCTATCCCAAGGAATTATTAGAGCTGTTAAAAAATTTAAATATTTGGGATCACTTATTGATGAATCAGGGAGTTGTAAAGCTGAAGTAGATAGCAGGTTAGTACAAGCACGAAGAGCCATACAAATGTTGAATGGAGTACTGTGGAGTAGGACCATGTCAAACCACACGAAGAAGAGGATTTTGAAGTCTGTTGTGGAAAGCATAATGACTTATGGTGCTGAGGGATGGACTTTGGTAGAGGGACAAAAAACTAAGATCTTGGCAGTGGAGATGGATGGAATAAGACGCAGTGCCAGGGTGCCCAGGTTGGAAAGAAGAAGAAATGAAGAAGTGAGGCAGGTGATGGATATGGAGGAGACAGTGGTGGAAAGGATCGAAAGACGAGCTCTTCAGTGGTATGGCCATGTCAGGAGAATGGAGGATGATAGGTGGCCCAAAACTCTTTTGGAATGGTCACCTTCTGGAGAGGAGAGATCCATAGATTGATGAACGACCGAGGACTGGAGGAGGATGAATGGCGTGATCGGCAAGAATGGCGAATGGGAATACAGGGTAACCGCTGAAAAGTAGAGAGGCCCTCAAAATAAAGTAAGTGATTGACTCTCCCTATTCCACGGCTATGGTCTCGAGGTAGCGTGCTGCCTTGTCACGCAGCGGATCCGGGATCGATCCCCGGTCGGGGCAGTTTTTCTGGGTGAGGTTTTTATCGGGGGTTTTCCTCACCTGTAAGACAAATGTCAGGAAAACTTTAAGGCCCAAACGGTCCCCGAAATCATATGGCCATCATCATCTTCCTTATCACCATCATCCTTCACCGACGTGGAAAGCAACGAGAAGCTACCACACCTATAATTCCGTAGTAAAGCTGCAAAGCATAGCATGAAAATACTATGATTGCAGTGAAAGACATGCCCTCGGGCTGGATTACTATGGATGGATGGATGGACTGTCCCTAACATTACCAGAAGTGAGTTCTACACTCCATTCATAGATATTGTGAAATATTTAGACTATAGACATGTCCTTTGGTGTGGTATCGAAAGTAAAGTAGCATCTTATGATCTTGGGCCTTAATTGTGATGAGCGGGTACTTTTAAAAACACATTCAAAGGCAACTTGGTAAATGTGTGTGCAGAATTTGGAATAGCAATACCTGTGAAAGTAGAGTTATTCGGTCGTTTAGACGTAGCCTTAGTTCTGAAATAAAGAAGACATGTGGTCATAACGACAGAGATTGAATAAAAATATACTTCATGCGTTATGAACACGCTGTATGTGTTGGTTCAGTTTTGACATCAGTCAGTAATATACGCTTTATCGAAGTTCCGCATAACGAGAGTCTCTATAAGTATTTTTTTTTAATTTCATGGGAAGTAAACTAATGTTTCTAAATATATTTATTCACCTGGATTTTCCAGTCCAAATGTAGGCCCATATAGATATCCAGACTTTTTTTACTGCTGGGCTGTAGGGGATGTTTCGGTCATATTTCAATTAAGATTGTGGAATAAATGCGTATGCAATCTCACAAGAAATTGTTCGAGTGTCCCTTTCTGTGAAAAATGCTAAGATATCACATTATCACAGCACTAGTTCAAGGTGAAAAACAAGGAATATAAATTACTTACTATTAACGAGTTGCGCAAATAAATTAAACAAAGGCTCAATTCTGAAAATGCATGCTATTATACATTACAGGGACTCTTGTCGCCCCCTTTCAAAGAACGTTGACTTGAAAAAACAATTATTCTCCCAGTTATATTACATGGATGCAAAAGATAATAATAATAATAATAATAATAATAATAATAATAATAATACTTTATTTATTCTGGCAGAGTTAAGGCCATAAGGCCCTCTCTTCCACTCAACCAGCACAAATACAAATAAATATTCGACAATATAGATATACACTATACTAATTATAAACAGTTAAAGATACAATAAATGTAGCAATGTAAATGTCATGTACAAACAACATTTTATAGGGTAATAACAATAATGATACGATAATAATAATAATAATAATAATAATAATAAATAATAATAATAATAATATAAATATGATACATTATACGGGAAACACCAATTAATATATATATCTTACACTGGATAATAATGAAGTCGAGTTTAGAGCAAATATAAATTTAGATTTCTTTTAAAAGATGCCAATGTCCGGCAGCCCCTTATTTCTTGTGGTAGGGAATTCCAGTTGCGAGAAGTGGAGATGGTATATGACATGGAGTGATGTGATGTCCTATGTTGCGGTATATTAAGTAAGAGACTATGTTGTGATCTTGTGTTTAAGTTATGGTTTGAGGATAGATACTGGAAACGGGATGATAAATAATTGGGAATCGAGGTATGTAGGATCTTAAATAGGAGAATTAGACAGTGCGATTTTCTTCTCTCTTTTAGATGTAGCCATGACAATTCGTGGAATAATGGAGAAATGTGATCGTATTTTCGAACATTAAATATGAATCTGATACACATATTATGGACACGCTGCAGTTTGTCCGACAATCCGTCACTTATGTCAGTTAGTAGAACGTCACAGTAGTCAAAATGCGGCATCACTAAAGTTTGGATTAAAATTCTTTTAAGAGTTGTAGGAAGAAAATGTTTAAGTCGCTTTAGGGAATGCATTATGGAGAAGATCCTTTTAGATGTTTGTTTTACTTGCACATGCCAATTTAAATTAGAATCTAAGTAAAATCCCAAGTTTTTAACGACGTCGGTATAAGGAATTTGTTCATTATCTAATATGACAGCCGGCATATTGCCATTGTTTATGAGGTGTAATAGCCTTGGATGTCCGATAATTATTGCTTGCGTTTTGTTTACATTTAGTTTCAGCCCATATTGTCTGGACCATAAAGATATATGCCTGAGGTCAGTGTTTACTTTGTCAATATATTCATTAATTTCGTCAGGCCTAAAGTGTGTGTAAATCTGTAGGTCGTCGGCGTAAAGATGATGCTTGCAGTTTTGTAGTTTCTTGGTCACGTCATTAATATAAATCGAGAAGAGAAGAGGAGCGAGGACGCCGCCTTGAGGTACCCCTTTCCTCACCAAGCGCCAGGAAGAAATGCGATTATTAACAGAAACTGATTGCTGACGATTAGTGAGGTAAGATGCAAACCAATCAAGGCAGTTTTCCGACAGATGTAGTGTCTTTAGTCTCGCTAGCATTAAGTCTATATCTACTGTGTCAAAGGCTTTGCTGTAGTCGAGTAGGACTATTGCGGTGAGTTTGCTTTTGTCCATTGAGTCTCTTATGTCCTCTACAATGTCAAGTAGTGCAGTACTTGTGTGATGTCCTGTTCTAAAACCAGACTGATGTTCATCAAGTAAGTCGTGTGTGGTGAGGTAGTCTGTTAACTGTGAGTGTATTATGTGTTCCAGTGCTTTAGATAAACAGGGAAGAATACTAATTGGTCTATAATCATCGAGTGTTGTGGGAGTGTTTGATTTCGGTGTAGGACGAACTAGAGCCATTTTCCAGAGTCTGGGATAAGTCCCGGTCATTATAGAGGCATTAAAAATGTGGGTTATTGTTGGGAGAATAATGTCTATTATTTTTTGCAGGAGAGTTATTGTTATATTGTCTATTCCTTGTGCTTTAGATTTAATACGTAATACTGCTCTTTTGGCGTCATCAGGTGAGATATAGGAAAAAAAGAATTTGTCTCGGGTAGGTTGGGAATATGACATTAGTTCATCTATTGTCTGTTGTTTGTGTTGTGAGTTGTTGTCAGTAGGGAGGCGGGTAAAATGGTCATTCAACTCATCTAGTGGTAGGTCAGCTGTTTCTACCTGTAGTTTATTTTGACAGAGGCCTATTGATTTTAAATTTTTCCACATGTCAGCTGAGTTGGACATAGACTGTGTAATAATAGTATGGGCATATCTTAGTTTTGCATTCCTGACAGTCTGGTTGACTTTATTCCTCAGATGTTTGTATGTCTGTAAGTCTGTCAGTTCTTTGTTCCTCCTGTATTTCCTGAATGCTACGTCTCTCTCAGTCATAAGCAAGCGGATATTATCAGACATCCAGGGTGCAGGTGGTCTGTTTATACGTCTAGTCTTGATAGGTGCGTGTTTGTCATACAATTGTAAAATCATGTCATTAAAATTTTCAACTTTCTCGTCTACAGTCCTAAGTGTCCATATGTTGTTCCAAGGTAGTTTTGCAGCGTCATCAATTAATTGCGCATAATTTATATGTTTCAAGTCTCTGTATGTTACAAGTCTAGGTCTACGTTTAGAGCAAAGGAGTGAATATTCAATGTATATTAAGTCATGTGCAGAGATGCCTGGAGCTTCTATCTGTCCACTAGTTATAACTTTTTGAGGATTATTTGTTATAATTAAGTCTAGTAGTGTGTCAGAATACCTAGTATGATGGGTTGGTTCTGAAAGCAGTATTGTCATATTGCATGACTGAAACACTGTCTGTTATTGTATAGTGTTGTAAGAATTTGTGGCAAATAGGTTAGTGTTGAAGTCTCCTAGTACAATTACATGTTCATAAGATGGTATCAGATTTTGGAGAACTGTTTCAATGTCATGCAGGTGACCGACATTTGGGGGCTTATAAACTACTCCTAATAAACATTTCTGCATTTTCGCTCTAATTTCTATAAATAGGTATTCGGGTCGAGACGAGTATTCACTAGGCGAATGGGATACAATTTTCGGTTGTAGATCGGAACGTATATACATCGCCACGCCGCCTCCATTTTTCCCGAATCTGTCATTCCTAATCAAGGTGTAATTTTGCATGTTCACAAGAGAAGAAGGAAGGGTATTTTTCAGACATGTTTCAGAAATTAAAATGGCATGCAGATTTAGTGTTGAAAATATAGTTTGGAATTCTGAGAAGTGGGACAGGAGTGACTGTGCATTACAATGTGTTATTTTGAGTGTATTGCTGTTCAAAGAGAAACGTGATTTTAAAAGGTCTGAGGTGGAAGGGGTATGTTGAGATGGGGACAATGGAACTGTCAAAGACCGAAAAGGGGCTGCAGGTGCATTACTTAAATCTATGGTTGAAATGTTACTAACTAAAACAAGAAAACCGTAAATATGAAATATCAATTGGTGTTTAGTATATGAAGTACAAAATTAAATTAATAAAAAAATAGATTATACACGAAAAAATGAAGAAAAAAATGAACACAGTAAATAATTAAATACTAATAGCAATAAATTACAAAAAGTAACGAGTTTCTGAGTTGATAATTATCACTCTGACCTGAGATCTGTTAGATGATTTATTCGCTTTTTTCTGTCTCCTACCTTAACAATGACAGAACCATCTTGGGTCCAGACATTGGTTACGCCATGAATATTGATAGCTTCGCGAAGTAACTGATGCCTAGCACTAGTAAGGTCCTCACGAATCGTAATTCCACTGCCTTTCAAATTCTTTTTATTTCGAAACACCTCACTTCGCTTACGGTAGGACACAAATTTAACAATGACAGCCCTAGGTCGTCCACCATCTGTTTTTCTACCTACACGATGACTACGGTCAATGTCACTGACCTGGAGACTAACACCAACTTTCTCTGCTACTGCAAGGCGATGGCATCTGTGTCCTCATTTTCTTCCTCCGCAATGCCAAAAATACGCACACACTGACGCCTTTGGTATTGTTCTAAGCTATCAATCTTAGATTCCAAAGTCACTATCTTGTTATCACATTCCTGAATAGACTTCTGGAGTTCACTGATTAAGGCGTGACTTTGCTCTAATGTCACTTTTAATTCTATAACCGCCGCAGCAACAGTCTCCTTTATTATGTTGGCAACACTTGACAGCATGGTAGCATCTTGTAGCGACTCTTGTAAGACACGCTTCACCACCTCTTCTATTTCCATTGAGTTATTCTTCTTGGGGCCCATCTTATGAATTTATACTTAGCCAAATTGTTTTAAATAACACAAACTATCAGTTACGATGTTTTAAGCGACTTAGAATGTGTTCACACCTTCAAAATAATATGTTGGTCACGAGCGATATACAACACGTCTAGTCGCTTTCCGCCATTAACGGATACGGATATAATAAGAAGAGATATGTCTGGTAGACTGTGATAGACAGGGCATGTGGCACGAATGTGGAATGAAAGCTTCTTGTAGGGAAACCAGAGGAAAACCCTCAGTTAGTAGACAAAGAATGAGATGGGAGAATAGTATTATCCATGATATGTGGGAAGTAGATTATACAGGAGATGACTGAAAAACATTAGGTTAGGATGGGGATTTATGGAGAGTTTATATTCATGTGGCCATGAACCTACGGGCTCGATAGTGCCAGTGAGTTAGTTAGTCTGAAGAATATATAGAAGCAACCAGGAAAAGTGCGGTATCAATATGATTGTTTCATGAAGGGAAGAGAGGGGAAACATACAATTGAGAAGTAGACACAGATATAACACATATAATAGAGTTGGTATTATTTTTATTTACCGATGCTCTCTAATAGCTATGGTAATTAGCTTTAAACGTGGGCGTGAAATGGCCCAAAGTTTTCGCGCAGAGGCCTCCTTGTTCAGGATTGAGGTATTTTATGTGGCAAATGTGCGACAAGGAACCCACGATTTGTCCCCTTCCGAAGGAACCCGCACAAACTATTTCAACGATATGAAGTGTTAATCGACCCCGGTCGGGTTTATATCTTGGAATCGGAGCAAGCATAGACACAGGGAACTTCAGCCTTTGACCATAGCAATGCGGTGACAATGCTGACTTTTTTCTTTATGAAAAACTGAGTGACCGGTGAGCTATCAGCACTATTAAACTATAAATGGAGCATAAATCCATTAATTACCCATTAATTTCTTCTTATCCTTTTTTCCTTCATCTTAGTTTAACTTCTCACATTATACACCATGTCCATAAAATCTATCCAACAATACAAGTCCTTATGAGATGAAAACTATAAAGATTAGGATTGTGTGTTTTGTGACAGATGAAGGACAAACTCTCAAAGTTTGAAGTTGATAAAGCAATGTCAGTGTACTTCCACATGTGCACCTCTTGCCGTCCGCAAAACATCTAATACGGTAGATATGATACAATATGTCTATTCATTATATATCATAAAACACATTGCGCTTTCTCCTGGTTTGATGTCATTTTAGATTATACCTGAGAGTTTCTATTGTATCTGCCACAAACCACATATCTCTAACTTTTATAGTTCTCATCTTATAGGAAGTTATAATGTTGGAAAGACTTTATGGACACGGTGTATATATTTTGACATATCCTATGCCATCCGACCTTACAATGTCACGACCTGTCGGGAGAAGAATTTTAAACGTTGGAACACACACATACATTTTTGATCATGTGAAGACATCCCAGAATGGACGATCAACTCAATGCAGGTCCTCCTCCGAGACAGACGAAACACGCCATTCACTCACTCTTACTAATCATGACGAATATGAAAATGGTAGTTATGATGACCAGATAATGTTTCGGGACCGTTTGGTCCATAACGTTTCTTGGCATTTGCCTTACAGATGAGGGAAAACCCCCCAAAAAATTCATCCAAGAAAGTTATCCCAAACGGGGTCGACCTGGGCCCGCTGTGTAAAGAGACAACGACGTTACCCCGAGACCACGGTGGTGGACCCGTTACTTTTTAAAGTATTATTATTAATAAATCCACCGCTGTGGTCTCGGGGTAGCGTGCTGCCTTGTCACTCAGCGGGCCCGAGTTTGATCCCCGGTCGGGGCAGTTTTTCTGGGTAAGGTTTTTATCGGGGTTTTTCCTCATCTGCAAGACAAATGCCAGGAAAACTTTAAGGTCCAAACGGTCCCCGAAATCATATGGCCATCATCATCCTTCACCGGTGTGGAAAACAACGGGAAGCTACCACACTTACAATTCCCTAGTAAAGCTGCAAAGCATAGCATGCAAATGCCATGATTGCAGTGAAAGGCCTACCCTCGGGCAGAATTACTATGGATGGATGATGGATTAATAATAATAATAAATATTATAGTTAATATTAATATTTTATTTATTCTGGCAGAGTTAAGGCCATAAGGCATTTTCTTCCATTAACTAGCATTAATATGACAAAATAAAAATGCATAAAAACTATACAATCATGCTCTTTCAATATAAAATGCACCAATCATATTCTAAGGACATACATTGCAAGTAGCGAAACATTATTTTGTGAGTAATTCTAGGCGTCGTGAAAAATGATGTCATCTTGACAGAGATGTTTGAACGTGACGTAGTTACACTAGCACATATATTTTGCTTTCTAATGTTTGATTACATTATCCTTGGAGAGCAGTCTACTCTTTCGAAATTTTTCCGATACTGACAATGGCTGTTTTTTGTTATAACCACTAATCCATCGGGACAGAGAGATATAAGAGACATAACATTGATCGATAGAGATGTGTAAATAAAAACATATAAAATAAAAATAGAGAAAGGAAATAGGAAATAGTTAAAGTGAAATAACTGTTTCATGTAAAAGAAAGAAGATAACAGTAGAAAAACTTAATGAGATCACGATTTGATGTTGATAGTGTAAAAATGCATTAAATATCAGGAACCGTCGCAAGAAGGCTCCTGCTATTCTACTTCCATTGAATTACGTGATTCAATTTCATTTGAGGACCACTCTTCAGTGCGTAGAGCCATGACTTGAATCAATATATAAATTCAACCTAATCTGTTTACAAGTGAATAACTCAGAATTAGATTTTGGAGAGCAGGATCCACAGTAGCAGTAATACAGTATTATAATTGTGATTACGTAAATGAGCCGAAATAAACGCTAGTAAAAATATATTTACGTAATTTCATACTACGTCGAATTTTGTGTGTTTCAGTTATTAAAAAGAGTGTGTAAAATAAACTATTGCAACTCTCAAACACTTTACCGTACTTCAGTGAAAATATACTTCATTTATTATTGCGTCGAATTTGATGTGTTTACTTTATTTAAAAAATCGGTGTGGAAAGTAAACGATTATAACAGTTCTCAAACACTTTACAACACGTCAGTAAAAATATTGTAGCAGATGACCAGGGGTTTGTTTTCCTGTAGTTTCGGCGTAAATAATCACACACAATCACTTTATTTACTTCTACAAATTATCAGTAAACTGTTACAATTTGCATTAACCATAATTTTGATTCAAAGTTTATCTGTTTCACAATTATTTCACAGTCTCTGATGAGACCACTCGCTGCAGTTCACTCTCGTTCTTCACCTATCGCTGTCAAAACATGACTGACTGGCTTCCGTCCTTGCCACACACACACTCACACGACACCACACACACACACACACACACACACACACACACACACACACACACACACACATATATATATATATATATATATATGTATGGTATGATAAGAAAAATAAATGCCTGGACGGGATTCGAACCCGGATCTCTGAGTCTGTACCTCAGTGTGATATCCATTACACCACCAGGCGAATCCAATTCAAGCATTCATTTTTCTTATATATGTATTATATTCTCCATTATTACTAGATGTCGCGAGAACTCAGTCATCACTGCCATCTAGTAGCTGACTAAAACAAGTAAGCAAATTAAAGAGAACATTTTTACGTTATAGCAGTGACGCTTTATATATATATATATATATATATCGGGTGCTCTAAAATTCCTCTTACAAACTTCTGGGACTTGTAGAGGGGACTCAGTTGATTATATTTAGAACTGGAAACAATGTCCGGAAACTTACCGTTTCCGTGCTACAGCCGTTTGGAAAGATGTTTTAAAGCGACCACTTTTACAAGTAATTTATTATGAGGCGTGACACATTACGTCACTTGTTTTACAATTCAACTAATTAATAACCAAAGAAACAAAAGGGAATCTGAATCATGACTTGCATTAATAATCCCGGATACACCCTCCACAATCAGTTTTTGCAGTTTTCAGAATTTCGAAAAATTCTGACATGTAAAAAAACACAAAGTCTGGGAATACTCGATAGAGAGATTTTCGATTTAGACGAATCGCGAAACTATTACTTGTTGAGACACGCGAGGAAGCAATATGTGTTTTCAAACGGCTGTAGCACGGAAACGGCAAGTATTAAATATTATCAACTCACTCTCCTCTACAAGTCCTAGAAGTTTGTATGGAGAATTTAGGGCACTCTGTATAGGCGGAGAAGAACTTTCTAAGTTTAGGTTTGGGGCACTTCCAAACACGTAAGTTATAGTCACGAACTCTTTCCCGAAAGGGGGAGAGACTAGTAGAGATCTCTGGAATCAGATCCTAGACATTTCGATCGTCTGCGCGGTCTTTCGACTCGCGAGTCTGAGACTCGCAAATCTATTCGTACCAATGCGACACCACTATTCTCACGTTTGCCCACGTAATTTAACGTCGCTATTACGATGCGTCACAATGTATTTAATTCCAAACTATGTCGAATTTGATGTGTTTACGTTATTAAAACGAGTGTGGAAAATATATGTTTACAATTCTCAATCGCTTTAGTGGTAGGAGTGTCTGTGTTATTTCTATTAGTTTCGTGTTGACATAGATATATCATTTAAATTCTGGAAGGGTACACAATTCTTCTCAATGCAAGATGTGTGAAATAATCAGTTTATAACAGCTTCTGAGTTAAAGATGAGGTATAACTTTGTGGACTCCATTAAAACCGGGAAGATATAATTATAAGGGCACATCGAGCTGGGACGAAGATAGGTTTGACCGATACCTACATTAAGGATCGTGTTGCATTCACTGGTAATAAAGAGGGCTTCAATTGGAGAAATGCTATTTTATTTGATGAAGTATCCGTCTCGAATCTAGCAACGGCCAAATTTCTGTTTGTCACATGAATGGCTTCCAACATGATTCTCGCTTCGTGACTTGGCGTGAAAGGTCGAAACGCATAAGATATTAAGCTTACGGATAGTTGTTAAATGAAGGGTCAGAAAATTCAGAACGCATCCACGAAAAATTAACCGCGGCTGCCTGTATACACATAATAAGGAATGTATTTGGACTCTTTAGCCTAAGATTTATCCCAAAGGAACACTTGTATGCATCGGGAGAATAATCATCCGCTGCACCATTCCCATCCGGTTCAAAGATGGTTTCATAGGAGGCGTCATATAGATCTCGTGAAGCAAGTATGGCCGAAATTGAAAAGATACTTACGCTCTATTTGGGCCACAAGGAAGCAGTATGAAACAATATGTAATCGAGTTACATGACATAAGGTCGCAATGGATGGAGAACTCTTCCACAGTCTTTAAGGCTCATTGGTGAGGATAATGACTGCTGTCATTTACGTTGATGGTAACTGAACAAAATACTATTTGCATAGTCCTTTTTGTTAACTTATTTATACTAATGTTTTGCAGGAACATTTTCCTATCTCCAAAACAATATATTATATGTTTATTATTGATTTAACATTTCTCAATGAAAGATAAATTAAATTTGAAGAGAAAATTTTTTTCGTCTAGACCGGGACTCGAACCCGGGATCCTTGGCTTTCCGGGCCAAGTGCTCTACCAACTGAGCTACCGAGGCGAGTTACGATCTAGACGCAAATTTTTCTCTTCAAATTTAATTTATCTTTCATTGAGAAATGTTAAATCAATAATAAAAACATCATTAGAAGCCTTACTAGCTTTATAAAGTAATGTTAAATTCCCAATAAATGTCTTCTTAACTAAGAAGCCGCCATTTGCAAAGATAGAAACAATGGTTTCAAAAGCATTTGTCGATAGGGAATTACAACGTATATAAGAGAAAGATTTGCGTCTAGATCGTAACTCGCCTCGGTAGCTCAGTTGGTAGAGCACTTGGCCCGGAAAGCCAAGGGTCCCGGGTTCGAGTCCCGGTCTAGGCGAAAAAATTTTTCTCTTCAAATTTAATATATTATATGTTTAAACTCTAAGTCTATCTAAATTGCACAAATACTGTACAGTAGTTCTACTCAATACTAATAAAATTCATATCAAATTCTGTTGAGGTGAATAGTCATAAGATAAAAATTATAAATTAAAATGTTCCTGTTGGCAGGTGCCGTCGTCCTCAACTTTGTTAAAATGATGTATACAAAATATTAACTATAACTTCCATCATCAACAGTATGCGTCTTAAATACTAGTAGCGCATACTCATCCTGCTGATGATGGAAGTTAACTTCCGAAGGGCCTAAGTTAATATTTAACAAAGTTGAGGACGACGCCACCTGCCAACAGGTACATTTAAATTTTTAATTTGTATCTTATACTTCTACTGAATTTCTATCAAAGGAAAAATATAAATGCACACGCAACTTAACACGAAATACTAATAACAATATTTGGACCTAGACTCGAACACTTCTTCTCGCGATTTTCAACACCTCAGTATTCAGGTGGTACAGCTTTTGCTGTACATCTCACCTAACTCTTCTACTGTCTGGTCCCTAGTGACATTTCACTTGGATAGCTGAAATTTACGGTGAAGTATAGCTAATTTGTTCATAGGAATCGCACTGCAGAATTCGTTAATTCTATGATAAATCCTTTAGTTGTCTACAGGACGTAAATGCTTGCATAGTTTATAATGTTAAACAGTCAATCCATAGAATTATAAATTAGTGCTAGGTGAAAAAAAAATACATCTATTCATTATTAAATTAATGGAGAAAAGTTTTCAGTATCAGGTGTAAATTACTAGTTTCCGTATTTGTGTCAAAGCACACATTCCTGGAATATAGATAAGACTGAAAGTAGGTTACGCAGAGGATTGAATTGTTTAGATTTACCGGTATAGTTTTATTATTAAATATACGCTGTGGTACTAGCAGCATATTCATTACAAAGGCTTGCTCTGTGTCATGGAAAACTTTTAATTGCTACCCCTAGTAAGGGACGGTATTTTTCTCTATGGATTACCTAAAACACTACAAATTCTATTTGCGTGCTTTGATCAAATCCATATTTTTCCCCTGCTCTCTCTTTATATAACTCTTCATCCTCTTCGTTTTCTCTCTTATATTTTGTTGGAATATTCTCAAATATTCAAAATATAGGCAATATTTGTTTGACAAAATGTTGTTAGAAATATGCATACACTTATGACCTAAAATGTTAAAATATGAAGTGAATTTATCGCATTACAGTACAGTCTTTCGGAGGCTCTGGGAGGTTAAGGCTCCCATCTTTACCCCCAGAATGTTCATCTTGTACTTATTTCCATTAGGGCCTGGAGTTAAAATACAGGGTGATTCAAACGTCACTATATATTTTGATGACACAGTGACTGTATTAATTTTTTTGCAGGCAATATAACAGCAAGCTAACCAAAGAAGAAAGAATAGCTGTTGTTTCTGCTCGTCTTCGTGGTATGACGTATGAACAAACGCGGGCAGATTGAGCCCGTAAATTTAGGAAACCAGCCCCACCAGGCTGGCTATGAAGAACCTGGTCAAGACATTTCAGCGTACTGACAGTGTTGCAGATGAAGAGCGTCCAGGGAGAACGGTCGTACCACCAGATACCGTGCAAAATGTACAGGATGCGATCACTCGCAGCCCCTCTGCATCAACCAGGAGACTTAGTAGAGAGATGGGTATTCCTCAAACAACTGTGTGGAGAACTCTCCGATACAACTTGCACAAACGTTCATATCACATCCAGGACGTGCATAAATTTGAAGCTGAGGATTATGCATACAGAGAAGCTGCGTTTCATGATTTACTATTGCAGGATATGGGCAGAGGACCTGCAAATGCATTGAAATTATGTCCTACTGTGCCATATGTTTCAGTATTATTATATAATATGTAATAATACGTGTCTAAACACAAAATGTATAGTGACTTTTGAATCATTCTGTATATAAAATGAAAAAGTGACGTCATAATTTAATGTATTATTAGACATTTGATCCTAATTCCTTATACATTTATAACATGTTTTATTCTTTATTAAGATCCTCTTGTAAGCCCATGTTTCCCTTAACAAATATTTAGGCGCTCTCCTCCTACAGGGAAGAATTTGAGCCATACTAATTTAGTTACACTTGTTTTCGTATAGATGTCATATGAGTGGCTCGTGGTCAGCGTTCCGCTTCATACTGACATCTAGAAAACCAAGGTAGTACTAGGACGGGAAAATTCGGTAAATTTTGTTTAGAGATCTTTTCATTCAGGATTAAGGATCATTTACGAGACTAAAAATCTTCAGACACGGGACCCACGGCTTAAAGTCCCGGAGGACTTGCTCCTTGGATTTTTCCGTCCTAAAAAATCCATCCACCCCGGCCGGGTTTGAACCCGCGACCCTCGGGACCAGAGGCAAGGAGCATAACCACTAGTCCACCGCGGCCGATGTTTATTAAGATACTTTTTTGTAGGATTGTAGGACTGATCCGTGTTTGTATAGTCAATGTGACCTGTGAACATTAATCGAGAAGAATATTTGCAACTACTTGCCAATTAGAAAATATTTGCATTCCACATAACATCGAACAACTAACTGAAAAAATAGTTAACTCTTCTAAAATTATAATTCGTAATTTAATTGCAAAATATTATAATCATATTTTTGACTTTTTCGGTGAAATATAATTTTCATGAAAATCCGTTAAATATGATCAAATATATGTTTTGTTGAGAATTAAGCGCACATAATATAAATATTCGCAAAAATTAAAAATATCAGTGCCAAACCACTAAATGTTCGTTAGAGAGGACTACGAGTATTTACACAAATTTTAAATCGATATATAACTTAAGAAAAATATTGAGATGTCATAGAAATCCGATATATATATATATATATATATATCTGAACCAACCAATATTAGAACAAAATTATAAAGCTTTTGTACAGTTTTTGTCGTATTTGGGGTGTTTTGTATCATCCGAGATGCCGATATAGCTGTATTTATATACCATTATTCTGTAAACTAATATCATTACTTTTAAAAAATTAATCGTCATTGAGTTAATTATTTAAGAGTAACATTTATTCAAAAATATATCTGTAAAATTTCAGTAAATCAACTGGGAATAGTATCAGGCAAACTTCCTGTTTTATTATTATTATTATTATTATTATTATTATTATTATTATTATTATTATTATTATTATTATTTTTGAGGAT
The DNA here is from genome assembly GCA_030220185.1 of Diploptera punctata. Taxonomy (NCBI): domain Eukaryota; kingdom Metazoa; phylum Arthropoda; class Insecta; order Blattodea; family Blaberidae; genus Diploptera; species Diploptera punctata. The sequence continues at coordinate 106,984 of JASPKZ010001192.1, forward strand.
AAACAAGAAAGTGATACTAAGAACACAACAAATAAATATAGAGCAATAACAGCAATGATGAATGGAGTCTTGTGGAACAGGCATGTACTTAGCGAGGATCACGATATGCGAATATGTCCAATGTGCGGGAACTTTGAAGATGAGATACATATATTAGGAAAATGTAATGATTTAGAATATTGGAGACGTCAGTTATTACCGGAAAGATTTCTAAATTCAAAGCGGTAAATATTGGCATGCTACGAGTTATTGGTAAATCCAGAAAATTGGATAAACCTCGGTAAATTTCTGGACAAAACGTGGAAAATAAGGACAACACTCATTCATGAATAAAAATATGTTATCAAAATGCAATACCATTAATTCTTAACAATTATATATAAATTAATAATTAGTGTATAATGCTATTGTGTTATTATTTAATTGTAATATTATTGTGTTTTCTTTATGTAATTGTAATGTTAATGTTTTTTTAGTCTATAATGCTATTGTGTTATTATTTAATTGTAATATTATTGTGTTTTCTTTATGTAATTGTAATGTTATTGCTGTTTTTGTTGTTTATTTTTCTTTACACTAGTACCAATTATTACTTTATTGTAACGGACTGTCAACAGCACGTACGGCTTACTGCCCGTGCGACCCATATTTGTAAATAATATTGTAAATATTTTACTTTTTGTCTAATAAAGTCCTACTACTACTACTACTACTACTTACTTACTCACTGGCACTATCGAACCCGTAGGTTCATGGCCACGCTGACATAAGCTTCCCATACATCCCTATCCTGAGCTAATACTTTCCAATCATTCCCTGTATAATCAACTTCCCTCAAATCATAGTTAATGTTATTCCCCCACCTCATTCTTGGTCTACCAACTGGGCGTTTTCCCTCTGGCTTTCCTACAAGAAGCTTCCATGCATGTCTTTCATTCCCCATACGTGCAATATATCCTGCCCATCGCAGTCTACGAGACTTAACTGTTCATTGTTGTGTAGTTTTCTCCATTCACCTGTCTGTTCATCTCTCTTTGGTCCAAACATTTTCCTAAGAACTTTATTCTCAAATACTTGTAATCTCCTTTCCTCCATTAAAGTAAGAGTCCATGTTTCGCATCCATGTAATATAACTGGTAGAATAATAGTCTTATACATTTTCAGTTTAACGTTTTTGAAAGGAGTTGGGATATCAAGAGTCTCTGTAATGCATAATAGCACGCATTTCCAGAAATCAGCGTATGTTTAATTTCTTTGTGCATCTTATTCCTACTTGTGATTATTGTTCCTAGGTATTTGAATTCAGCCACTTCCTCAAAATTTCCCTCGTTTGTCATTAACTGTCCATTTCCATTATATAATGTATAATATATTTAGTTTTATTGATATTTACTTCCAGTCCCAATTTCTTAGTGTTACTCAATAGTGTGTGCGTGTTGTGTTTAGTAACTCCTCGCTATCGGGCAATAATACTACATCATCAGCATAAACTAAGAGCTTATTAATCCCATTGACTTGTAAGCCTTCCTCATTCTCTAAAGATTTGTTGGCATGCTCTAGTACAATTAAATAGTAGAGGAGATAGTACATCTCCTTGCTTCAACCTATTCTGGATTTCAAATGTGTCCGAAAACTGTTTGCCTACACGCACCCTACTCTTTGTGCCATTTGGACACATTCGTATAAGTCTAACTAACTTTTTAGGAGTTCCGAACTCCAGCAGGAACAGGCATATAACTAGACAAAATAAGTTTCAGATATATAATGCAATAGTGAGAAGTGCTGTCACATATGGAGCTGAAGTTTGGAAATTCAACAAAACCTTAGAACAAAAACTTATTTGGACGGAAATTGATGGATTTATTGAGGAAAGCAGCAAGATCTTTAAAATTATAAAAATAATAAATACTATCACCTTAGAAAAAATGAATATTCAACAGTAGATTATAAATGAGCAATTAAATTGGTATGGGCATGTATGACAAATGCAAGAAGAAAGGTTACCCAGAAAAACATTGGAATGGTGTCCACCTGAAAGAAGAAGGAAAGGAAGACCTCGAAATTCGTGGATGCAAGAAATAAGAACAGAAAAGAAAACAAGAGGACTGGAGGACATGGAGTGGATGGATAGAGACGAGTGGAGAAAATAACTTTAGACACAGAAAGTACGTGTAAACATAAAAAATCTATAAATAAAAAAACATTATTATTATTATTATTATTATGATTATTATTATGATTATTATTATGATTATTATTATTATTATTATTATTATTATTATTATTATTATTATTATTATTATTATTATTATTATTATTATCATTATACAGAACTTTGTTACTGATGTACAACAGTTCTCAATTTCCATTTCCTTCTGTCTAAACGGTCATTGTCAAATTCTCCTGGATATTTTTCTTCAAACTATGTTTGGGTCAATACAATCTATTTCTCCATATTCTAAAATCTTCTTTAATTACTTTGTGTTGCCCATACTAACTATTTTTCCATATCGCATTAACGGTCGTTTCGTAATTTCATCAATGTCTCCATCTCCTTCCATATATTCTCTTATTTGTATTTTTGGTATTATACCTATTCCTGGTCTTTTTCTACATAATTTAAAAATCCACCTCAATAGCTAGAAGTGTCTCTTTGATACTCCATATATCAGATCTATATACTAAACATTTTACAAAATATTTCTGTATATATGCATATTTGTACTTTTTCATTTTTTTACCCCATATGTCAGAGTTTTAATAAATTTTTAAATTCATGTCTTTATTCATTCTACATGTCATTGTTACTGTCATATTTATTATATTTAGAAAAATGTATTATACGTTTTGCACTATGTAACTAATATTCTATACTTACTGTTATTGTTGCTATGCATCGTAATTTGACATTTCTGCCAACACTCTTGATTGCTATGAAAACAAAAGAAATCTCAATACTTTAAAAATGACCAGAAGCACTAGTGCGGTAAGTAAAACATTTATTTTGAAATATTGATAGTGATACTGCAATTTGTGTAATTATTGAATGAAATTCCACCATCTCCACTCATGCTCTTTAGATCTACATTTATGCTTTTATATATGTCAGGGGTATCATTCAGAAACTTATTTACATCCTCCCTCGAAAATACTTTTTATTTCTTCGGACGATGTCCAAATTTTTCCTTTTCAAGAAGCACACTAACTTAGTGAATCTTTGGATATCAATTTCATTATTTAAATTTATCGTTGTTTTTTGGCATCGAAAATTCAGACCACAAACTTCCTGGAATCGTCAATATACTACTTCTTAATACAAAATACGCCAATATGTTTTTTCATTAATATCCACATCATGTTCTTTTAAACATTTAGCCCGGTCAAGTTTGCTCAAAAAATAGGGGTAGGCTTACAAAAATTCGCATAGAGCTGAAAATTGGTACGAATGTTGGGAACACCTTTATAAATGAAATGTTAAAAGTCCCCATCGATTCCACACGTGCAAAACAATTATTCAAGGTCAAAGTTCGCGAATTAGGGTTTTTTTGCATTTTTCAGCCAAACATTAAGTTTTATCATAGAAATAGGCCAGACACAAGTTGTAGACCATACAATTATCTACAAAAACTGTTCTTATACTTTTTAATAAGAATCACCATTCTTGAGATATCACCATTTGAAACATTGAAAACAATAATATGCACTCTTTTCAACCGCAGGTTAACATCCTATACACCATGGGATATTTAATATAATAAAAATATTGGTTGAATAACATATATACAAATTATATATTATATGATTGTGAGAATATATATAAAAAAGAAACTCAGTCCCTAATTTAATTGGGCCGTATAACCGTAAACATCATCTGCGACTATTCTTTTGTTGTCCGAGTTGCGACAGTCATATACCTTTTCTTTTTCTGGAAGGCATAAACAAAGTACTGTTAATATAGTGTTCCTTTACAGTGAATATACGTGGCTATTGATACACGTGATTGTTAATAACATTTCTTAAAACAATTTGTGCTGTTCAATAATTAAACAATGTCGCAATTTTGCTTTGTTTGTAGTAAACATTTGACTGAAAATGGAAAAGTTATTGTTGATCGTGGAATGAAGACTTTGATCGATTCAAGTGTTGAAATAAATTATGGGTTTTCTGAATACCTGAAGGACAAGAAAGCTGTGGCAATTCATGTGCAGTGCCACAAAATGCATACTCGGAAGAGTTCTATTTCTGTAGTAAAAAGACAGCACGAAATGGAGCAAGCCAGTACATCTGAAATCAGTCCACTTCGTACTAGAGCACGCGTAAGTGAATCCGTTTCTTGTTAAAAAATACTCCTTATTTTGTGGAGATGAAGCGAATGAAAAGGCTGAGAAGAAAAAAAGCGCTTTCATGAAGTTGCTATACTTGAATTTAAAGAATCCATTCTGAAGGTAGCTCGGACTCGTTCTGATGGCGTAGCAAACAATTTACTACAAGTATTCAGTACGAATATTGTTTGGTTGCTGCCGAGGCTAGGTATCAAATTATTGCTAAAATTCCTTCTTGAGAATGGGTAGCGGATGAGAACCCTCTATGAGGCAGTCTCATCAAAGGGTCTAGCGTCCCTTCCCTCGCGAGCTTCAGGTCACACTGGCCGGGTGTGTAGTACCTGATCGAAGGGTCCCTTGCACAGGGTAACGGGTGAAGACCTCAAAAGACAGAAATAAGTGTGCGGAGGAGGCACCCATTTTCCAGGGAAAAATGTGGAGACCCATTCCCGGGGTAACAAGGGAGAAGTCCTCAACGGTCCTTAGGAGCGGAAGAGGCAGCCCTCCATTTGGGGTTCATACAACTCGGGGCTATGATGTCTAGCCTTAAGATGGCAATGCCATCGTACATCTCACTCTGCGGAGCGCCAGTAACGTACCCATAGGAAGTACTTTATTACTAAAAGTATCATAGATAATGGAAACAGGACTGTCCCAACGTTGACAACCTTGGCTAGAAACAGAAACAAAGATTTAGGCAGAAATGAAACAAATAAAATAGGAGTTTTGAATCCCAGAGGTATCACAAATAAAGAAACTGAACTACACAAAATGAATGTAGATGTTGATGTAATTCCAGAAACTAAAAATAAATTAAAAGGATCAGTCGAATTAGAGAAATATATAATGATTATGATGGGGTATCACGAGAGAAAAGAGCAGCAGCTGGAATTGCAATATTAATAACAAGAAAATGGAAGAATAGAATTCACAGTTATGAGTATTTCAATGAAAGAATAATAAAAAATAAGGTTAAAAACGGTGAGAAATTATGTAACGATAATAGGTGTTTATAATCCAGGGGAAGGTAAATTATAAGAATGTACAGACATTTATGAAAGTCTACAGAAACAAATTAATAAAGTTAATCCAAATGACTATCTAATAATAGCTGGAGATTATAATGCCAGAATTGGCAATAAACCTATTAAAAATATAAGGGGGAAACATGGAGAAACAACCCAAAATAAAAATGGAAGACTTCTAATAGATTTTACAAATTATAATAATTTAATAATTACAAATACCTTTTCTCCACATCGAGATATACATAAATACACTTGGTCAGCAAGAGGACAAAGAAGCATAATAGACTACACTATAGTCAATGAAAAATGTTATAAGTTAGTGCTTGATACAAGAGTATTTAGAGGATGTGATATTGGTTCTGACCATTACCTGCTAATTACTAAATTAGCAATACCAGCAAAGTGGAAAATAATTAAAATTAATACGGCAAACAAAACAAATGAAGAAACTTTTAAAGTGCACCTACTTGAAGATGAATCGATTAGAAATTTATATCAACAACGACTAGATCTATATATAAAACAAAATGCTATAAGTATAAATACTAATACAGAATGGGAAGAATTAAAAGATAATATAATACAGGCTGCTTCAGAATCACTTGGAACTAGAAATAAAATATATAATAATAAAACATTAAACATTTGGAACGATGAAACAGCAAAACTGGTTAAGGAAAAAAAAAAGGTGCATACTTGAGATACTTGAATATGAAAACAGATGAAAACCTGATTGAATACAAAAAAAGAAATGCCCTCGCTCGAAGAGAAATTAGAAAAATTAAAAGGAGTTCATGGGAAAAATATATAAGTGACCTGGAACATGATTTACATGGACGACAAGATAAGGCCTACAAGATTATAAAACACATTAATAATCAGGAAAAAGATCAACTCAAATTGAACATAATTTCTGAGGATAAATGGATATCTTATTTCAAACGTCTATGGACAGAGCAATCAGATGATGAGGAAATAAACTTATCATTAATTGACGAAAATATAGATCCAATTTCTTTCGAAGAATTAATAACTGTCATCAATCATTGTAAAAACAAACAAAATTCCTGGCATTGATAATATTAATAATGAACTAATAAAATATGGTTCTTTTCAACTAAAACAACGTATCTTAGATTTATTGAATATATGCTGGAAGACTGGTCATATCCCAGAAGAATGGAAGACGGCCAAAATATATCCTATTTATAAAAAAGGAGATCTTCATGACTGTGTAAATTATAGAGGCATAAATATCTTGGGTACCTGTTATAAAATGTATGAAACTATATTGAAAAATCGTTTAAATGTAATTATGGTAAGTATTATTCTAGAACCCCAGAATGGATTTAGGAAAGGCAGATCCTGTTCAGATTGCATTTTCACTATCAATCAAATAATTGCGAAACATAGAGAATATAATCTACCAACTTTTATGGCATTCATAGATCTTGAAAAAGCATTTGACCAAGTTAACAGAAATAAATTGTGGAATATAATGAAAGAGAAAGACGTACCTCAGCACCTAATAACTGCAATAAAAAGTCTATATGTAGAAAATAAAATAACAATAGAAACTGGAGGCAAAAATAAAAACAATATAACAGCAACAATAAATAGAGGTGTAAGACAGTGATGTCCACTTTCATCCTCCTTTTTTAATATTTATATTGACGATATCATATATAATTGGCAGATAAATTTGGACTCACATTTCAAAATAATAAATAAGACGTTAGATACCTTACTTTTTGCAGACGTCCAAGTTCTAATATCTAGTTCAGAAGATGGTCTACGGAAATTGCTCTTTCAGTTAAATAACATTATACAGAAATATAATTTCAAAATATCAATAAGTAAAACGAAAATCCTAGCTTCATAGTAGATAAAATAATTCTGGAGGGGGAAACCCATTGAACGAGTGAACCATTTTAAATACCTGGGTTATGAAATCCCCTATTTTAAAAATGAAGATCTATTTAATAAACTTCGTCATCACAGTACATTCACGAAATTAGGCCATTTGTTGACCTGTTTCGGCCTCAAGAGAAACACCATCCAAAAGTCTTTTGAGTGGACGTCCTGGTCTTCGTCTTCTCCTGGTCTTCAATAAAGACAAACATGCAACATTCTGTGTTTAATATTATATTTAGAATTAATATTTTTATTTTGGTAACTTTATTTTCATTCATTGACTTCCTTAAAATTTAAGGTTTGCCATTCCAGAATAACTTTAACAGAACACAATAAAATAATATACAAATAATATATAGCATATCATCATCATCATAGGACATTCACGAATTTAGGCCATTTGTTGACCTGCTTCGACCTCAAGAGAAACACCATCCAAAAGTCTTTTGAGTGGACGTCCTGGTCTTCTTCTTCTTGCAGGTTGATATCTTAATACTTGTTTGGGTATTCTGTGATCTTCCATTCGATGAACATGTTGCATCCTTCTTGACTTATAATCAGAAAGGTTCCATGTGTAATTCTTCTAAGATGTCTTCATTTTTTTGTGATCTAGTAGAGTGTATCCTGCAGTCCTCCGAAGGTATCTCATTTCAGCAGATCTAAGTCTCTGTATATCCTTCTGTTTCAACGTCCATACTTCGCTACCATACAAAAGAGTTGGAAGAGCCAGTGTTTTATACACTTTTAATCTTGAATGCTTTTGGACTAACTGTGGCTTGAAGATATAATTTATTAACCCTAAAATTCTTAAAAATTTAGATATTTTTGTATTTACATCCTTTTCTTCTTCATATGAGATATTGCATCCTAGATATGTAAAATTATTCACCTGCTCCAACATTTTATTGTGCAGTACAATTTTACTTCTGATAGGATCTACACCTTGAAATGCCATAATTTTTTGTTTTTTTCTGTAGATATCTTCAATATATATTCTTCTATAATTTTGTTAAGTTCATACAGACCTTTCTGTAGATTATCTTCGGAATTTGCTATTATTATTTGGTCATCTGCAAACAGTAGGGTGTTTAATTTTCTATTTTCTGATATTCTTATTCCAAATTTATATTTCTTGTTCCAGCAACATATTACTTCATTGATATAAATTGCGAAGAGTGTTGGGGATAGGGGCATCCTTGTCTCACACCAAGATTTATAATTCCTTCTTCTGTATATCTGTTATTTAATTTAATCTTTATGGTGTTGTCTTTGTAAATATTTTGTATGTTCTGCCGAAGTGAATTTCGAATATTTCTGTCTTCCAATGTATTTAAGAGTTTTGATCTCTTGACTGTGTCGAATGCTTTTTCAAAATCTATGGAAGCAAAATGTGTTTCTAAGTTGAATTCTCTTCTTTTTTCGAGCAATAGTTTAACAGAAAATGCTGAATCAATACAAGATCGTCCTTTCCTAAATCCATTTTGACATTCCATAAGGAAATTTTCACTGAAACGTTTCAATTTTTCATTTAAAATGTCTGCATAAATTTTGTAGCATGTGTTTAACAAACTGATTCCCCTATAGTTGTCCATTTTTCTCTTGTCTCCTTTCTTGAACAGGGGTATAACAATGCTTGTCTTCCATTCTTGTGGTATATCTGCATTTTTGAATACATTATTGAAGGACAACAGTCTTTCATGGAACTGTTTGCCTGCATATTTGTACAATTCAGAATTCAAGCCATCTGTGCCAGTTGTCTTCCCATTTTTCAATTTTTTAAAACTATTGTTCAATTCTTCCAATGATAATCTGTCTCATTATTATTTCGGAAAATTGTATCTTCATAGATATTGTCAGTCCAAAGGCTTTTATAATAATTGAAACAATCTTTAATTACTCCGCAATTAATTTTGGTAGATTCTTTAATATCTTTATTCAAATGTTTTAATATTTTGAAGGCATTAGGTTGGAGCTTATGCAAATCTGATTCTAAATGTGTAACAAAATTTAACCATGTTTTCCTATGTCTTTTTCTTATTTCTCTCTTAACAATAGCCCTACAGCGTTTGAATTCTATTTCATTTTCTACTTTCCTTGTGTTCAAATATTCTTTATAAGCTGCATTTTTCTCTTCAATCAATTGTTTTATTTGATCATCCCAGATTTTTAGAGTTATATCTCCTCTTTGTTGTATATTTAATTTTCCTAAAGTTTCATTAACTGCATTTCGAATTATCATTTTAATATTTTTCCATTCTTCTAGGACATTATTACTTTCTGGAGTTGTAGCCATATATTGCTGAATTCTTCTCGAATATAACCATTTAATGCTGTCATCATAAAATAATTTTACCTTGCACTTTTGTTCTATGCTCTGTTGTTGTTTCTTCTTTTTTTAACCATCTTGGTGGAAATCTTATTCTTGCTTCTACCAGGTAGTGATCTGAACCAATATCGTATCCTCCGTAGGCTCTGACATCGAGAAACAATTTAAAAAGCTTACTATTTGCAATGAAATAATCAATGATTAATTTTGAGTCCTGACGTTGCCATGTATACTTATGTATGTTTCTATGATTGTAAAAGGTATTCATTATTCTCAGTTCATTGTATATAACAAAATCTGTTAATCTTGCCCCATTCCTATTGCTGGTTGGTTCGCCAAATGTTCCAATATTATTATTGACTTGAGCATTGCCCACTCTGGCATTTAAATATCCTATTATGATAATGTAATCATTTCTTTTTATTTTGCTATACATTTCTTGTAATATTTTATAGAATTCTTCATTATCTTCCTCGCGGCCTTCCTCTGGCGCATATACACCGAGAACTGTCAAATTACCTCTATTTATTTTCAGTCGAAGCTCTAATATTCTTTCATTCCAGTAAGTGTAGTGTTGAATTTTATTTCTCGTGGCTTTATTAATCCACATCATTACTCCAGCTTGTCCATGGGTTTTCCTGTCGACACCGCTATATATTTTCCATAATGTTGTATTCCTTTTGTTCCTTTAAGTTTCTTCTTAGTTTCTGTAGTTACTGCAATATCAATGTTTCTATTCTTAAATATACTGTCCAGTTCCTCTTCTTTTTCATGGATGCTTCGGACATTCCAGGTTGCATATCTTACAATATCGTTGTGCCGTTTTCTTTTAACCATATTTCTTTGCTGTGGGTCGTCATATTTCAATTCCTTCTGGATTTTTTTCATGTTGTGACTTGAAAGTAGTTTCCAAGTTCCTTAGGACGTGTTACTGGCCCGACGCTAAGTAGTCCAGTGGTAGGGCTGCTACCTTTTAGTCTCTGGACAGACATTAGGATACCGCATTTACTCAATACCCGATGGAACAGTTATACCGCCCTGACTCGGTCCGCAGAGCCTCGTTTGTGAAAACCGGTTGTACCACGAGAAGGTGAGGATGAGAATTGGGTAGGAGAGGTTATATACACGTCACTACCCCTTACAAGTCCACCGCTGTGGTCTCGAGGTAGCGTGCTGCCTCGTCACGCAGCGGGCCCGGGCTCGATCCCCGCTCGGGACAGATTTTCTGCGTGAGGTTTTTATCGGGGGTTTTCCTCACCTGTAAGGCAAATGTCAGGAAAACTTTAAGGCCCAAACGGTCCCCGAAATCATATGGCCATCGCAATCATCATTATTCATATTCTCCTTACCATCATCATCCTTCATCGGTGTGGCAAGCAACGGGAAGCTACCACACCTATAATTCCCTAGTAAAGCTGCAAAGCATAGCATGAAAATGTTATGATTGCAGTGAAAGACCTGCCTTCGGGCAGAATTACTATGGATGGACCCCTTACAATCCATTTAACAAACTTAATAAATTTAATTATACATGTGGAACAATCAAAAATATATTTAAAAGCACAAGAAAAGAAATAAAACTAACATTTTATAAAGTAGTGGCAGTCCCTTTACTGTTGTATGGTAGTGAATTTTGGGGTTTAACTAAAAGAGAAGAGAAGATCATAGAAGCAGCTGAAATGAGATTTCTGAGAAGTGTGGCTGGTTGCAAACTTCTAGATAAGAGAAGAAGTGAAGATATTAGAAATGAGCTAAATACCTTTAACCTCTTAGATAGAATAAAAGAATCTAGAAAAAAACTGGAATGAACATTTTCAAAGAATGGAAGATGATCGCATTCCCAAAATTATACTTAAATACAAACCAAAAGGACGCAGGAATGTTGGTAGACCGGAGAAAAGATGGATCCAACTTTTGAACGAGAATCTATGAGACCGGAACAAGTCACATGGGCTTAATCCGTGATTGTTGTTGATGATGATGATGATCCTTCTTGAGACCCCCCAACACTGGGGGTAAAATCGGTCGTTCTCAAGATTAATCTACTAATGTTGTGATGGAGAAAAAAGTGACGACTGTCAGTTTTCATTGGAAGAATTACAACATAATTGTAAAAATCCAGCTTTAGTTAATTGAACAATTAAGATTGATTGAAATTAAAGTATGATCATCACGATATTCTTAACCAAGCTTGGTATGAGAAAAAAAGTCTAAATGAAAAGGAAGAACGATTTAGAATCATCAAAGCTGCATCAGCAATCATTCCAGAGGACATTCAATATTTAGTATTTGGTAATACCAATGATCCCCCGCCTAGTCGAATATTTAAAAATATTAACAGTGATATTCCGGAGTCACTGACTTATTTTTTGGAACAAGTAATTCTTAAAAATAAACAATTTAAACTAGAACTATTAAAACTAGTATGTACTAATATCAGCCACAGTATTATGACTGCTGTTAGCCTAGATATTTCAAATCAAAATTACAATTGGTTCAATTAATAGATAATACTTTGGAACCAATTGAAACGTTACTCCCACCTGACCCACAAATATTCTTAACACCATTTTTTGCAATTGCAAATAGGGTTTTAGTGCAAAATTTCGCTGTAAAAAAGTCGGATTATTTTCAACATTAATGAGATTCATGATGAAGTTCCGTTGATATATTATTCAAAATTAAAATATAAAATTATGGGATATTTACGTAACTGATCAGTCTCGACAACTTTATTATAAATATTTCATAATTTTATATTTTAATTTCGTTAAAATATAAAATTATGAAATATTTATCTCGTCATAGGCTCAATTCTGGAAATGCATGCTATTATGCATTGCAGAGACTTTTGATGTCCCAACTCCTTTCAAAAAACGTTAAGCTGAAAATATATAAAACTATTATTCTACCAGTTATATTATATTGGTGCGAAACATGGACTCTTACTTTAAGGGAGGAAAGGAGATTACGAGTATTTGAGAATAAAGTTCTTAGGAAAATTTTTGGACCAAAGAGAGATGAACAGACAGGTGAATGGAGAAGACTACATAACAATGAACTACATGGTCTTTATAGGAAGCCAGATATAATAAGAACAGTTAAGTCCCGTAGACTGCGATGGGCAGGACATGTTGCGCGTATGGGGAATGAAAGACATGCATGGAAACTTCTTGTAGGAAAGCCAGAAGGAAAACGCCCAGTTGGTAGACCAAGAATGAGGTGGGAGAACAACATTATCTGTGATTTGAGGGAAGTAGATTATACAGGGAATGATTGGAAAGCATTAGCTCAGGATAGGGATGTATGGAGAGCTTATGTCCGTGCGGCCATGAACCTACGGGTTCGATAGTGCCAGTGAGTAAGTAAGTAAGTATATTTTAATTTCGTATTATTTTGTTCACCAGTATGTACCAATTGTCAAGGCCAGTCTTGCTCCAATATTGAATCAAATAGAACGGATGAGCATTTATATGATTTCAATGAGGAAACAACTGATACATCTTTCTCAGAACAATTAACAAATATCCAGCAAGAAGAAGAAGAAGAAATAGAAGAAGACATTACTGTCGATGTAGAATTCGAAGATTATCAGTCAGATTAACATTACCCGGAATCAATAATAATTTTTGCACTTAAATCATTCCCAATAGTCATCATCATCATCATCATCATCACTCCAGGGATTAGGCAATTGCCCGTTCCGACATCATAATGCATCAGCCCAACGTCTTCTAGGTCTTCCAACAACACGTCTTCCTCTTGCTTGATAATTTCTTGCTAACAATGGATATCTCTCCTTATTCATTCCATCCATATGATCAATTCATTTCTGTTTGTAATTCGTGACCTTATCCAATAAAGGCTGTACTTTCAATTCTTCTCTTATATCCTCAATTATTATTCTATCAAGTCTTGCACATTATTTTACGTGTCTTAGGAACCTCATCTCCGCCGTCTGTATTCTATCCTTCTGTTTTTTTCACTGGAGCCCAAGTTTCACATCCATACAATATTGTGGGAACCGCCATAACATTATACATTTTTATCTTGGTTTCTTTTCTAATTTTATTTTTGAATGTTCTCTGTATTGTTCCACACACCGTTTGAAATTTATTTATTTTGGAGTCAATATCTCTTTCCACATTGTAGCCAACATCACAGCCCAAATATTTGAAACTAGACACCTGTTCTATACTTTGATTTTCTAAAATAATTTTGGATCTCTTCCTCTAAAAGCCATGGTCTTCGTTTTCCTTACAGAAATCCCAATAGTACAATTTTTAATTAATATAATATTATTTAATAAAACTTAATCACAATAGATCGTGGATTATACCTATCGAAGACACCACATTAAAAAAAAAAATGCGCCAAGTACACTACCTCGTAAGTGGTACGTAAATGTGCACATATTATGTAGAATACTTCTTCAAATTTTAGAATCGCGATATCTCAAGAATGGCGATTATTATGAGAAAACGTATACGAACAATTATTGTATACAATTGCATGCTCTACAACTTTTGTCTGACATATGTTTATGGTAAAACTTACCGTTTGGCTGCAAAATGCATAAAACCCATATTCGCGAACTTTGGCCTTCAATAACTTTTGTTTGCAGATTTGGAATCAATGGGGACTTTTCACATTTTATTTATAATGGTGTTCCAACATTCGTACCAATTTTCAGCTCTATGTGAATTTTATAAATTGAAATGTCTATTTTGACTGGACTCATATACACAATTAAGCATATGCAAAATCATACCTCTGTTTACATTTTTCAGTATTAATTCATCCTATCCAGCTTTCCACACCTCTTATATTTTATCATCGCTGCACACATCGTCAAAAACTTTCTCCATAATCAGAAATAAATCCCAAATCAAATTGGGTTTACAGTTTTAACAAATATAACATAGGCGACATTACCAACAATACCTATTTATTATTTTTACATAACACATAGCCTCTGAAATCTAATATTTATCTTAAAGTATATTTATTAATATTTAAGCTAATCCCTCCATGGTATCTTTACCTTGTCGTGGTGGAATTGCTTGCGTGCTTAAATGATCCCGAGAGCTATGCCGGCGGTAGCATTGTTGCCGATAGGGTTACCCATGCCGGGCTGGTCGAAGCTGATAAGCCAGACGAAAAAAGTACCTTGGTCGAAAGAGTGACGATCTTTCACCTTAAAAATACAACCGTTAAGAAATGCGGACATGGGTTCAACTGGGGTAAAATTTTCCGGAGATCAAATAGTCCCCCATTCGGTTCTCCGGGCGGTGACTACTTCAGGGAACCCATGCCAATGGCTCAAACATAGGGACATGTTCCTAGGAACATGGAATGTTAGGACTTCATATAATAGCGGGGCGCTAGAGGTATTAACTCGTGAATTAGATAAATCACCCTTGGATATAGTCGCTTTACAGGACGTTAGATGGCCAGGGAAAGGTAGTCAGGAATCAGGAAGCTTTGCATTATACTACGGGGGTGCAGAAAGACCTGAATTTGGAACGGGTTTTATAGTCCGAAGGAGGATCTTATCCGCTATCCGAGATATTAAGTTTGTCAGTAATAGGATATCATACATAATTCTAAAAGGTAAACGGCATGATTTTGTAATCGAAAATGTACATGCTCCCACAGAAGATAAAGATGACAAGATCAAGGATGAGTTCTATGAAGAATTTGAATGCGTATTTGATAGCCTTTCACGATATGATGTGAAAAATGTCTTAGGAGATTTTAATGCAAAAGTGGGGCGGGAAGATATATTCAAACCAACAATAGGCAAATTCAGTCTTCATAAAGATAATAACGACAATAGGGATTGATTAGTCACCTTTGCCACATCAAAGAATCTCATTGTTAAGAGCACAACGTTTCAGCATGAGGGTATTCATAAATGCACCTGGACGTCTGAAGATGGCAAAACTCGAAACCAGATAGATCACGTATTAGTGGACAAACGCTGGCACAATAGCATCATCGATGTTACAACAGTTAGAGGGACAGACTGCAATTTGGATCATCATCTGGTCAGGGTGAAAATCAAACAACAGATATCGCTAATGAGAGGAACAAATGCTAAAGATGATTCTGAAAAATTTGATTTAATAAACTTGAAAAATGATGAAATGCGGCAAGAATACCAAATCAAAATTGCTAATAGATTTGAAGTACTGAAATCTTCAGATGAAAATGTGGCAAATGAAGAAGAAACTGTTGTAAATAAAGAATGGGAGGCTATAAGAAATACTATTAAATTGTCAGCATCAGAAAGCATAGGTTACTTAAAAAAGAGGCAAATCAAGAAATGGTTTGATAAGGAAAGTGCCGAAATTGTAAAGAAAAAAAGCAAGCAAACATGAAATGGTTACACGAGCCAAATGAGGTAAATTTGGAGCAATTAGGCAGTGTCCGACGGGAAACCACGAGGTTACTAAAAAGTAAATAGAGGGGATATCTGAGAGGGAAGAATGAATGAAAAAATAGGAGCATTAGAGAATTATATCAGGGAATCAGGATAGAGAAGAAAGGGTTTCAGGCAAGAACAAACATAATTAGGAATGAAAATGAGATTATGATTGCAGATTCCAGGAGTATATTAAATACATGGAAAAGTTACTTTAATCAATTATTAAATTTACATACAGAACAGGATATTGAAGAGGATAATTTACAGACAGCAGAAATGTTAATTGTAGAACCAAGTGCATTAGAGGTTGAAATGGCGATAGAAAAATTGAAGATGTATAAAGCATCAGGTTCAGATGAGATTCTAGTAGAACTGACAAAATCAGGGGGAGAAAAATTGATGGACAAGATACGCCAATTGCTTAATATGATTGGGGATAAAGACGCTCTTCCAGATAAATAGAAAAAATCGATTATCATACCAATTTATAAAAAGGAGACTAAATTGATTGTAACAACTATAGGGGCATCTCATTACTTTCAATTTCGTACAAACTTCAAACTAATATATTAGTAAGCAGACTTACACCATATATTGATGACATTCTAGGAGATCATCAATGTGGATTTAGAAGAAACAGGTCTACAACAGATCAGATTTTTAGCTTAAGACATATTTTAGAAAAGAAATGGGAATATAATGGCACTGTACATCAATTATACGTAGACTTCCAAAAGGCATACGATTCAATTAAGAGAGAGAAATTTATATAGTATCCTCCTAGAGTTCGGAATTCCTAAAAAGTTAGTTTGACTTATACGAATGTGTCTAAATGGCACAAGGAGTGGGGTGCGTGTAGGCATACAGTTTTCGAATACTTTTGAAATCCACAATGGGTTGAAGAAAGGAGATGCACTATCTCCTCTACTATTTAATTTTGTACTAGAGCATGCCATCAAATCTTTAGGGGATGAAGAAGGCCTACAACTCAATGGTATTAATAAGCTCTTAGTTTAAGCTGATGATGTAGTACTACTGGCCGATAGCGAGGAGATACGAAGGCCAACACGCACACACTACTGAGTAACACTAAGAAATTAGGACTGGAAGTAAATATCAATAAAACTAAATATATGGTCACACGTAAAAATATATTATATAATGGAAATGGACAGCTAATGACAAATGAGGGAAATTTTGAGGAAGTGGCTGAATTCAAATACCTAGGAACAATAATCACAAACAGGAATGAGATGTACAAGGAAATTGAATATAGGCTCAATTTTGGAAATGCATGTTATTATGCATTACAGATACGCTTGACTTCGCATCTCCTGTGAAAAAACGTTAAACTGAAAATATATAAAACTAGTATTCTACCATTTATATTATATGGATGCGAAACATGGACTGTTACTTTAAGGGAGGAAAGGAGATTACGAGTATTTGAGAATAAAGTTCTTAGGAAAATGTTTGGACCAAAGAGAGATGAACAGACAGGTGAATGGAGAAGACTACATAACAATGAATTACATGGTCTTTATAGGAAGCCAGATATAATGAGAACAGTTAAGTGTCGTAGACTGCGATGGGCAGGACATGTGTGATGGGGAATGATAGACGGGAATGGAAGCTTCTTGTAGGAAAACCAGAGGGCAAACACCCAGTTGGTAGACCAAGAATGAGGTGGGAGAATAACGTTAACTATGTTTTAAGGGAAGTAAATTATACAGGGGATGATTGGAAAACATTGGCTCAGGATAGGGATATATGGAGAGCTTATGTCCGCGCGGTCATGAACGTACGGCAATAGTGCCAGTGAGTAAGTAAGTAATGCTACAGTTTGATATACTATACATAAGGACGTTATTAAGCTAAATGTAAGATACATACAATGTTATTTACAAATATGGATCGCACGGGCAGTAAGCCGTACGTGCTGTTGGCAGTCCGTTACAATAAGTTCATGTTTAAAAACAAAAAAAAAAGGAAAAGAAAAAACACAATAATATTTCAATTAGATATCAATACAATTACATTATACATTAACTTAGTTATGTAGAATTATTATGAGTTAATGGTATTGCAATTTCATATTATTTATTCCTGAATAAGTGTTGTTCATATTTTCCGCGTTTTGTCCAGAAATCTATTCAAGTTTATCCAATTTTCTCGGTTTACCAGTACCTCGTAGCATGTCAGTCTTTCACGATTTGAATTTAGAAATATTTCCGGTAATAACTGATGCCTCCAATATTCCAAATAGTTACATTTTCCTAATATATGTAAGTTTAAGCTTTCTAATATCTTCTGTACAGGAATTAAAACATCCTCTCTTTTTTTTCTCCTAAGTCTCATCCTGCTCCCTTATTATCTTGTTTTCATCTATTCTCGTATTCACCTTAGTTTTTCAATTGATTTTAACATACAATTTTTAAAATGTTTTTTCTTTCTTCATTTTTGTTTTCAGTTTCAACAATTCTCTTTTTTTTCTCTCTTGTCACACCAAATTTTCTTTTTAATGTTTGTAATACAAATTCATGTTATTTTTAGATTCACTGGTCTACAAAAAATACTTTTTGTGTGCTACTGAAGAACTTCTGATTGTTTTATACAAAAGGCGATACGCTGATTTCAGATCTGCAATCAGTTTTATCCCAGCACATCTTTCAGTTATGGGAATCTAAAAATAATTGAAAATCTTACTAATTAATAGTTATTTAGTTATAGTCATTTATCGTAAAGACAGTGGTATAAATTGAGTTTATCTAATAGATTATGTTACTTTATACTAATTTATACAAATATATCAACTTAATATTAGTAATAAGCACTAAAACATTATTAAAAGTGCTTAGGGCCTTTGCTTTTCCGCTTATGTTGCAATGGAGTTGATCGCTGTAGAAACCAGCAGAAATCATCCATCATACTCGGACCATATTATCCCTGGTACCTGGATTCCTTCGTTGATATGTCCTGATGGAACCTCTCGCACCAAGATTTGTAGGGAAAATGTTAAGATGAGAATGTATAAAAGTGCATTTTTTAAAGACATGTGACAACCCATATTTTGAAATGCACTAAGCATGTTATGCACTAGCTCAGCATAGTTTTCAGCTCGACAATTTCCTAGAAACCTTGTTGCCACAAGTACAAATGAATCCCAAGCTTGGAGTTTGAGAACATTTTATTTTTGTCCTGAACGTCGTGTTACACATCAACTGTCGGATCCTTGGTCCAATGACAATTCCTATCTTCAATTTTGTATCACTCTTCACTCTCCCAAACCTCTCTTTCAGATACTTAAACCCGTCACCATCATGATTCAGTGTCCGCACAAAGTTCTTCTTGAGGCCAATTTAATATGAAGGGGTTGAAGAAATATCTTCTCTGCGTCAACAAGCGCTTTATATTTCACATTGTTTTTATATTTTTCCTACAAATATCGGGGATGTGAGTGATGAACATGTGAGAGGTTTCATTAGGACTTATCAATGATGGGGTCCAGATACCAGGATCAATATGGTCCGAGTGTGATGGGTGATTACTACTGGTTTCTACAGCGATCAACTACATTTCAACATAAGCGGAAAAGCAAAGGCCCTAAGCACTTTTAATAGATGTCTTAGTGCTTTCTACTAGTATTGTAAGTTCATATATTCTTAAAAATTTATTTAAAGTATCATAATTACATATATATATATATATGAGAATACTACATGTATAAGAAAATTGTATGCTTGTATTGGAATTCTTGGGTAGCTCAGTTGGTTAGAGCACTAAAGGTAAAGACTTTAGAGACTCGAGTTCAAATCCCGACTCAAGCATTCTTTTTTCTTTTCATATCATATATATATATATATATATATATATATATATATTGAAATTATGGAATTAACCAATAATGAAGTTAAGGAAACGTATCTAAATAAGAAAAATGTAAACATTAATATGTAATTATAATAAAATTGTGACGTGCTAGAGGAAAATAGACATCAGATCTGTAATCAGCACACTCGAATTAGGTTAGATACACTTGTTTTTGTTCAGTAGCAAAATCACTGTGACCAGTAGCCATTCCCATCAGGTCTATAATTTTTCAAGTATAACTTAGGTGGAAAAAATTGTCACTCCTGTTTCCGTAAGTTTTATGTTTTACTTACCTAACTCAAAATTATTTTAAGGGATTTTTCCACTTATTTGTTATATTGTTTGCGTTATTTTGAAAAAAGAGAAGCGAAGTTCCATAAGCCAAAAATGCATCTTAATTAAATTATGTAGCGGTATTAAATGTATTTTGAGGGGTTCACGTTAAATATTCAACTTTTAAGTGGTATTAAACACCTTCTTCACTATCACCATGTTTGGTTGCCGTGTGATGGTTATAAAAGTTATTTAATGAATTAAATATTTATATTTTATAGCATATTAGAATATATTATTATTATATTCGTGAGTGCAATAAGACGCATTATAATTATTAATTACGCGTCTCCTTGGCGCAAGCAGATAGACGCTCGCCTCTTACAATTGGGGTCCCGAGATCGAGTCTCGGTCGCTCCATGTGGGTTTCGTGGTGGACGAAACTGAGCTTGGGCAGATTTTTCTCGGGATTTTCTCCCGTTTTCCCCTGCCACAATTTCATTCCACCACCATTTCTCCATACTCATCTCATCCATTTCGTTCATCTGCCCCTGTGTGATGGTGCGTCAGGCGTGGTTGACCGACACCCTTGTCATTCGCTGACCTCTTTATAAGGGACTTCATCTCATATCATCCCTCGAAACGAGTTGATGGTATTATAATTTTATAATTATTGACAATCAGACTGCGGGAAAATAGTAAAGACATGATATATTTACATGCTTACAGTACAAGTACTGTGCGACTTGAATATAGACTGAAACAGACGAAGTACGGCAATTATGTCACGACTATAATATCTACAGTTAACATAGTCAACGTAACTATTCATTTAAATGCTGAACAACAGGTGAATTAATACAGTAGTGAATATATAAGTTTGTACCAGTTGTCAGAGTAAGCAAGGTATACCATGCACACACTAACTTTCCGTCCGTCTTGACATTGCTTGAGCAAGTACCTCGAACGTTGTAAATAAACTAAGTTCGTTTGTTTGTAACTTCACTTCTCGGTAATATTTCCCCGCAGTCTGTTAATAATCCATCCATAGTAATTCTTCCCGAGGACAGGTCTTTCACTGCAATCATAACATTTTCATGCTATGCTTTGCAACTTTACTAGGGAATTGTAGGTGTGGTAGCTTCACGTTGCTTTCCACACCGGTGAAGATGATGATGATGATGATAATGATAATGATAAGGATGATGATGATGGCCATATGATTTCGGGGACCATTTGGGCCTTAACGTTTTCCTGACATTTGTCTAACAGGTGAGGAAAAACCCCTATAAAAACCTCACCCAGAAAAACTGTCCTGACCGAGGATCGAACCCGGGCCCGCTGCGTGAAAAGGCAGCACGCTACCTCGAGACCACAGCGGTGGATTCTGTTAATAATAATGTTCAGTTTAAAATGACCGCTTGTTCATGTTGAAGCACCGCTAAGTTTAAAGATCGGATAACAATAACGGGCTTCACCACTAATGGGTCTACGTAGCCTATGTTAACGTTTGGAACAATTAAAATAGAATCACTTATAATCTATATTTCATTTATATATTAATGTTTACCAAGAAAGTTGGTTAAAGCGGTGACATTTGAGACTCACATTCCAGAGGTTTGTGATTCAAATCTAGTTTTTTCTGTTTTTTTTTTCAATCGTCAAGGCAAATCCTGGGTTGACCAATTTCATCATGTTCGCAATTTCGTAATATCACTAAATTATGTTCAATAAGGCTAGAATGCATATAATACGCTAGTAACTATGATACGTTTGTGAGTCCATGTCATAAAATAAAATTACACGATGAAATCAGGTATTTAATATAAAGAGAATAAAAATACTAGGCGATGTTTATATCAATACTTCTGTATTAAACTAGATAAATAATTAAATAAACAAACAAATCAATAAAATACTGGGTTAACTCGTGTTGAATTATTGTTATGATAGCTTGAATATTATAAATTAAAATCTGTCTCACTGTCATTTAGGCTAAATAATGCAATGAAAAACAAACTTTTTTTTTACTACTTACTCACTGGCACTATCGAACCCGTAGGTTCATGGCCGCGCGGACATAAGCTCTCCATCCATCCCTATCCTGAGCTAATGCTTTCCAATCATTCCCTGTATAATCTACTTCCCTCAAATCATAGTTAATGTTATTCTCCCACCTCATTCTTGGTCTACCAACTGGGCGTTTTCCTTCTGGCTTTCCTACAAGAAGTTTCCATGCACGTCTTTCATTCCCCATATGTGCAACATGTCCTGCCCATCGCAGTCTACGAGACTTAACTGTTCTTATTATATCTGGCTTCCTATAAAGACCATGTAGTTC
Organism: Diploptera punctata; assembly: GCA_030220185.1. NCBI lineage: Eukaryota > Metazoa > Arthropoda > Insecta > Blattodea > Blaberidae > Diploptera > Diploptera punctata. The sequence continues at coordinate 129,488 of JASPKZ010001192.1, forward strand.
ATTGTTAAGTAGTCTTCTCCGCCGTTATGACCATATTTCCGAACACTTTAATAACCTCTCTTCGCTCCGTCTTACTGACAGACGTAAATTGCACTCTCTTTCACTACTTTTCAAGCTTCTGAATTCCTACATCCCTACTTACCTGGCGTCCAGATTTGAGAAGTTATCCTCTTACCACAATATTGAAACTAGGTCACAAGATAACAGTCTGCTTACAATTCCTCTTCATAGCACATCCTCCTATTCTACTTCCTTCACAATAGCCTCTGCCCGCTCCTGGAATCTCCTTCCTCAAGATATCAGGGGTTGCCGCACACTTGGTACCTTTAAGTCACGCTTATACAGTTACCTGTTGTCTAATAATTAATTTTTCTCTATTTATTTAATTTTATACTATGTCATTAATCTTTTCCTCGTTTTTTACATATCTTGTACATATTACACATTTAATTCGTTAAATTTAGAGTAAAATCAAATTACATTATAAATATTAATTGTATTGTATTCATAACTTGTAATCGTTTATATATATTTATTGTAAATTAGATTTAAGACTATTTTTTTGTTTGTATTTTTTTAAACTTGGTTGAGTGGTAGACAAGGCTTTAAGGCCTTAACTCTGCCAGGTAAAATAAAGCTATTATTATTATTATTATTATTATTATTATTATTATTATTATTATTATTATTATTATTCACCTGTCTGTTCATCTCTCCTTGGTCCAACAATTTTCCTAAGAACTTTATTCTCAAATACTCGTAATCTCCTTTCCTCCCTTAAAGTAAGAGTCCATGTTTCGCACCCATATAATATAACTGGTAGAATAATAGTTTTATATATTTTCATTTTAACGTTTTTTGAAACGAGTTGGGACATCAAAAGTCTCTGCAATGCATAATAGCATGCATTTCCAGAATTTAGCCTATGTTTAATTTCTTTGTGCATCTCATTTCTATTTGTGATTATTGTTCCTAGGTATTTGAATTCAGCCACTTCCTCAAAATTTCCCTCATTTGTCATTAGCTGTCCATTTCCATTATATACTGAATTTCTACGTGTGACCATATATTTAGTTTTACTGATATTTACTTCCAGTCCTAATTTCTTAAAAGTAAAATAATTTAAGTTGACAAAAATACAGTTATTTTACTAAACATATATAGACATGGATTAAATGAAAATATTTATATGATATTGAATTTGCAATACCAGTTGGGTTTTTCTTGTGACCTCTCTGAGTCTGTTGAACGTACTCTGAATTAATTTTTGTCGTCATTTATTGGCGGAGATATTAGCTCATTATTCCAGAAACCTTCTTTTTTATGTTATTTTAGGAATACTGGTATAGATAAGATTCTTCTATCGAGCCGATCCGATATTCAAATGGATTTAATCCTGTGATTATGGGGGAATTTATGGAATTCTTTAGGACAAGTATATGGCAACCGCATTAGAAAATATGAAAATTATAGCCCTGTTTCAGGTAATTTTGTTCATAAAACATGAACTTAACGTTAAGTCAAATGTTTGAGCTTTCATGTATATTATGTTTTTGGACGTTCAAGTATTTATTTTCAACGGTTTTATTTCAATGAGCACTTTGTCACTAACACCAGTTGCTGCGATATACCTTACATTGAGAAACATTCTCCCTAATATTTAACTAAGTTTAATTATGATCAAAGGTTATACTTTATTGTTATTATTATTGTTATTATTATTATTATTATTATTATTATTATTAGTAGTAGTAGTAGTAGTAGTAGTAGTAGTAGTATTTAAATTCATGTCTTCTTAATATAGAAGCCATTCATTGTGTATTTGTGAATGATGATTCATTGCATTTGAATGTGGGACCAAGAGTGTAAGGTAAAAGAAGGATTTGTGATCGGATGGGAAAGAAGCCTCAATTAGCTCCATGGATAAGAGCATCAGCACGGAAAGCTGAAAGTTCGGAGTTCGATTCCCGGTTCAGGCATACATTTTTCTCTTTACCATTTGATTACAACAATTTAGTTATGTACTTTAATATACTTATTTCAACCGTAGTAACATCTTTAGCTTCTTAACATTAATTTAATATTTTAGTTTATCCTTCAGACCATTATTCTCTCGTTGGATCCAAGGATGTTGTTTACTTTCATCGGCGAAGATCATATTCTACTACCAATCTTTCAGAAATGAACAATGCTTTAGAGAAAATCTATTTATTTATCTTATTACCTTAATTTCATAAACAAGTGCTTACTACCTAGCGATCTGACTATTTGTACTGTATCTATCCCACAGATCTCGCGCACAGACACGGGTGGCCCTAGCGGGAGTTTCTTAACCAAGTTATTTAGTTACGCTTATTTATCTACAGATGTCTACGAATGCCATGTGGTTAGCACATTACCTCAATATGACATCTAGTAGGCAACTAATATATCACTTGGATGGTTAATGGCCGGTTAAATTTCGCACAGTGATATTTTTATTCAGTTTGCTGTTCTTTTACGAGCATGAACATTTTCAGACACGTAACCCGTGGCTTAAAATTCCTCCCGGAGAACTCGCCTCCTTGGATTTTCCATCCTAAAAATCATCTACACCGGCCGGATTTGAACCTACGACCCTCGAGACTGGAAGTAAAGAACATAACCACTAGACAAATATTTGTTGAATTAATTCTATCTTCATGCTGATATTTGTATTTATTGTTGTAATCACTATAGTTTGCAGAGATGCATGGAAACGTCTTATAGGAAAACCAAGGGGAAAACGCTCAGTTGGTATTCCAAAAATGAGGTGGGAGAATAACATTATCCATGATTTGAGGGAAGTAGATTATGCAGGGGATGACTGGAAAACATTAGCTTAGGATATGGATGTATGGAGAGTATATGTCAGCGCGGCCATGAACCTGCGGTTTCTACAGAGCCAGTGAGTTAGTTAGTTAATTAGTAATATTTATATTGTACTCAGTTCAAAGTGATTGTGGTGGCATTGCCTCTTTGTTCATTGCTAATTGTTATTCTTACGACATTCGCATTCTGGGTTCGTGCATGATGGTGTATGTTCCATTGATGTCTTGTTCGCCATACAGGCATTTTTTATCATGTGGATCATATTGTATGTGAATGCGTGTGAATTGTGAGTATACGGTGATGTGTGCCCATTCTCTTAACTCACGATGGTCAAAGTGTTATTTCGAGAAGAAATACATGGATTTGTGACTGTTTCTCGGATCGACGAATCCTCCTATGTAAAGCTTTGTAAACATCTTGTAAATTTGATAATATCGTGGGTTTACAGATTAATCGTGTGAACTGATATAAACAGTGAAGAGTGTGTGCTATGTCAATCAAAAAGTGCTGAATTGTGAAAAGAAATTACGTTACTCACTATATTCAAGTTTTATTAAACACCAATCTCTTGAAACACAACCAGTGCCATTATATATTTATAGAGTCCACTATGGATTTTGCATTGCCAGAACACTGAATTGCATCCTACTACGCGAATCTCAACATATCTTGATCTTCTGTGGACCTGATATTAATCCAGAGATATTGATTTCGTCACGAACAAACTCAGCGCTTCACGATCAATGTCTATGATGGACAATATTAAAATAAATTGTTTGTATGCGGATACAAAATGGAAGCCTGAGTTAAGAAAAGAGTGGAGAATGCTAAGTGTGCAGTGAAAGACCTGCTATTGTGCAGGACACTATGTATGTAAGTACCTGTGTCATTTCTTGGATATTGAATAGCAATTTCTAACAACCAGACTTAACGTTCCAATTCGTCAGACTAATCACTGTCAAATGTACCACATACTTTCTCAATATACTGCAGTTGGATTGAATTAATCTAGGAATCTGGTGCACGATCTAACTACTAACAATGTATACCACCACTTCTACAATTTCAAATACCACAGGCATCGATACCGGACCCACTAGTCAGGAGGTAGATATGTTACCCTCTGATCTAGCGCGGCGAACTTAATGTGTATATTAAACTGCACTATTTTTCTCTTCCGTTAGGGTAAAAGTTTGGGATTACTTCATTCGATCTGATAACTGCTGCAATGATACGAATTTTAAGTTTATTTAAGGAGCATAAATAACCATTGTTGAGGTGAAGAGAATGTGATGTGAGGTCACTTAATTAGTTAACGCTCATACAATCTGTTATGTAGCTGGAGCTTACTGGAGCCTTACAGCCAACTAATTAGACACAGGGCGCCTTATACCAGGCTTAGCAGTAACAATCATGAGAAATATGTACACATAACAGACCAACAACGTAATTTGAGGATCCTGGATGCTTTAATCAACTTTGCCGGTGACTTGCTAACTCTCGCGGCAGCACGTGCCTGTTAACACGCATTACTTTGAAATACATGCTTTAATTAATACATAATTTCTGTTCTGCTATATAAATTCCATAGTTTATTTAAGCACAACCCACTGCTATCGTCATGTGTGAAGTGGTGAAGTGTAGTTGAAATCAACAACATTTTGTTAACGTCTACAAGGTTTAAGGCCGCCTAAGTTTTATGTATAATTGTAATTGCAACACTGGTGAACGTGTTTTACATTTACTAAAACTACCAGGATACTTTGGATACACGAACTAAACTACATTGCCCTCCATCCGGCTACTTTGTTTCCTTTTACATATGAAGGGTACAAGGGAGGAATCAGATGTCACTTTTTTCTTGACAACTAAAAAGAACGTACTTTTAATTGTACAACAACCATACTTCCTTACCTTTATGCAAAACGTTGAAGGTAATTAAACCCAAGACTAAATTCTATTTTTAACTCTTTCGTGCTTGGAAATTATACTGTTTTTCATTGGAGAATCTTATTAAGCCTCAGAATCCATTTCGACAGGTAGGTGACTTACCTGGTCTTTCTCTGTACACTTAATATCTGACGATCAAGAAACAACATGTGGTCAGCATGTTTTGGAGAGTAGGTTTTTTCAAACTATATTCGGTACTTATTGTAACAATCCAAATTCCTCACGATGTTGGGTGTGTATTGGTCTTAAACAATGCTAGAAATTCCATGAAAAATGACTTCCCTTATGGGAAATCCACTGTATGTTCCATAGCTCTGCGCCAAGGGATGATACCTTAGATTGTTGGACTACGATATTCGAGGAGTATTTAAAGTGCAATACTACCAGGCCAAACTATTTTTTTTTTATTTATGGTATTCACTCTCCCCCTCGGAATTAAGTATTTTGAACTTTGTGGATTTTGATACTCTAAAACGTAATTATACAATTTCCGAACATGATAAGCGCATCTTGGTTTAACTAATGTTATTGGTTATTGTTTTTTATATAGGAATTCAATTTCGTTCTAACCCAACATGTTTATGCTACTTTTTTTGCTTTGTTATCTGTTCAATTTTTATTACTAATTTTAATTCTGACGTATTTAGGTATTATACGATATTTTAACGATTCCTTGTTAAAATATACGTTAGCGATAGCTTTGTGTAAATTTAATTTTAAGTTAAAATACTTAAAACTTATTTTTGTCTGACTGGACAATTAGTCATGCTTTTAAAAGTCATTCTGAACCACCGTTGTGGTTACTGTAGAATAATACACAACTGTTTTAATAATAATAATAATAATAATAATAATAATAATAATAATAATAATAATAATAATAATAATAATAATGCCAATCATGATTTGTGTTGGCACTAATCAGTAGATAATCTTTCTTTACAAGGTCTATTCTAATTTATTACATGTGACCAACAATATGAAGTACGACTTTCAATTTGTTATATATGTATTTCTTATGGCAATGTTAATTCCCTATGTATTATACACACTGTTTACGTAAATGCATAACTGCACGAGGAGAAAACATCCAAAATTATGTAGTTTTTGGTAGATTTACATGTTTTCTTTTTTAAAATATATATGTATGATTTTCCCTTTTTTTAAAAGTTAACAGAAATATTTCTCATCAAAACATTAAAGTAGGCCTATACATAACTGTTTTACATAATTCTTGCATCTTTAGTCGTAATAAAAATATTGCCATTAATTCAACAAATTATTTCTTTATTTATTCCAAGAATATCGAGCAAACGTTTTTTAAACAAGTAAGTACCTTTTTTTAAATTGAATGTTATTTTGATTTTATTTTGAAGTTTAATTTAGTATTCTATTGTTTATTTCTATACTATCATTGAATAAAATATGTTTAGTTGTTTCAAACTGTAATTAAGGCCATCTGCTTAAAAGTAATGATGCCACAATTGAATTTGAAAGTGAGTGAATTTTGTTTAAGCTTCTAAAATTTTGGGATTTACCGAATATATGAATACGATAATTATTTGTATTGCTTATGCGTTATTTTAGTGTTAACCTCAGGACCGGCACAAACAGCTGATGGCGCCAAAATAACGAAAATCCACATTGTTATCGTGTATTTAATAAAATACTAGTATGTTATATTAAAATAAATTGAGATTTATTATTTTTTTCAAGTTTTGTTTTGTATAATCACAGGTTAAAATAATAAAACATGCACCTTAGATCTTATTCGTTTCAAGAAAAGTAAAATTCCATTAAAATGTTACAGCGTTTCGGAATATGTTCCATCATCAACAACTGAATAGTACTATTTTTATTTATTACACGTGGCCATGCATGTGAATTCAGATTTTCATTTTTTTATATACGCATTTCTTAAACAATCTTATTTCTCTATGCACTATAGTTTAAAATTCATATTATATGAGAGCTTAAACGCAATTTTGTAAAGTATAAAAGTGTCCAACAAAAATAATTAAAAATAACGCACTTGATCCAAATAACGAAAAATTAAATAACCAGAATTACTATAAGTCAGAAATGCGGAACGTTTTTATAAGTTAATACCTATTTTGGTTATCAGATGGCATATGTGTTTTTTAAAGTACATCTAGTACATTTTCCTTGACTTGTGGTAGATAACACTGGTTAACAACCATTTTGGTGCCAATCAGATCTGGGTGTTGAATTTAGGATTCTAAATCTGAATATGACAACGCTGTTGCTAGATTGGCTCTGGTTTATGAGATATTGCATGTCATGTACCGAAAAACATTTAAAAAAACAGGAAATTCAACATGAGAAGTATACTCTACTGACAAACAGTATGAAAACAATACCAAATCATTATAAAGTAAACATATGAAATACAATGTGACACTGTATTCACTTCATAAGAGAAAGCAACATAGTCGTCAAAGTTATTGAAAAAATAGTGTTTGTATGATTGTCTCCTATGTGAATGATCAGGAGATTGTAGCAGTAGTCCGTCATCACGTGCTTGTCCCATCTTCCTTGATCATTTATTTCATGACTTGGATGACTTCATAAAAACCTCTCTGCTTGTTCCTGATTGCAGTCGCCAAGATAAAACAGGACACGTACTTTTATGCTCCTATTAGTTTATAAATAATAGCTGCGAGCATGTTGTAACTATTAAGGGGTAGTCAGTCATTCAGAATATCATCCTTTGCGGATATTTTTACAGATTTTGAAACGTACAGTTGATCATATCAGAATGCAGGTATTCAATGTCTGTGTTGCAACGTTGGGAAAGTGTTGCTGGCCTTTCGGGCCGTGTTCAAGAGGACTGGAGTTTTCAAACATTTCGTAAAAAACTGAGTTCCATTCAATACAAATTAATTTTGCATCTTTCCTTGCTTACCCCTATTTTATTTTTTACCAATCGAATAGTAATTGGTTAAGGTTATATGGTAAAAATCAGAAAGTCGGGAGTTAGAGTACGATGTGATTAGGATATTTTTTTTAACTGGCCTGAACTTTCTTTCGGGACCATAGCCCTAGGTAGACTCATTCTCCAACGGAAATTGTATCAGACATTTATTATAGGGTAAAATCGTTCGTCACGCAGGGTTGACAATCCAGCTGAAATCTAGAAATGTGTCAACCTCCTAATAACCTAAGGGTCTCCTAAGGGCTTTAGTGGAATCATTTTATCTTACTTGTAGCAAATTTTAAATCTCAAATTGTGTGCAATAACACTTCAACTATATAATGTACTTGCACGGATATGTGTGTGTGTGTGTGTGTGTGTTTGAGAGAGAGAGAGAGAGAGAGAGAGAGAGAGAGAGAGAGGAGAGAGAGGAGAGAGAGAGAGAGGAGAGAGAGAGAGAGAGCGCGCGCGAAATAATATTTCATTCTTTTTTTAGCATTAGCGTAAGTGTGTGTTGTATATATATACCCATCCAACTATAGTAATTCTACCCGAGCGCAGGTCTTTCATTGCAATATAGCATTTGCATGCTATGCTTTGCAGCTTTACTAGGGAATTATAGGTGTGGTAGCTTCCCGTTGCTTTCCACACCGGTGAAGGATGATGATGATAATGACAAGGATGATAATGATGATGGCTGGATGATTTTCGGGGATCGTTGGGTCCTAAGCTTCCTGATATTTGTCTTTCAGTTGAGGGAAAACGCCGCTGAAAAAACCTAACCTAGGAGCCTGTCCCAACTGGGAATCGAATCCGGACCCGCTGCGTGACAAGGCAGCACGATACCTCGAGACCACATCGGTAGACACACACACACACACACACATATATATATATATATATATATATATATTATATAACATGAAAAGAAAAATGAATGCCTGAGTCGGGATTTGAACCCAAATTTGCAACTTTATACATTTAGCTCTCTAACCAACTGTGCTACTCAGGAATCCTAACACAAACATTTATTTTTCATATATATATATATATATATAAATAATGCTTACTTGTTATAGTAGCCAATAGATGTCAGTTGGAACGATAATCCGCTACCTCTCGTGTAAATTGAGAATAATATATATATATATATATATATATATATATATATATATATAAGAAAAATAAATTATTGTGTTAGGATTTCTGAGTAGCTCAGTTGGTTAGAGCGCTAAATGTATAAATTCAGAATCTCGGATTCAAATTCCGACTCAGGCATTTATTTTTCTTTTGATGTCATCTATTCTATTCTATAATTGGCCTTCATTCCTAAATGTAAAGAAATATAAGTATAATATATTATATATATATATATATATATATATATATATAAAGTGATCCTGCTACAGGCCCTAAAAGGCCCTTGGTGTAGTAGGAGATTAAAATTCCTATAATTTAAGACGAGCAGCACGAGATGTCAGCCCTACTTGACGATCGCCTAATTTACGTTGGAAACTGAGTTGATCCCAGGGCCATGATGTAAGAAGTGGGATTAGACTAGTTTTATGATCGTAACATCGGGACTTGAACGCGCGGCGTTCCCGCTTGTAAGCGCATTACCTAAACCTACTAGACTATGGCGTGCCCTACCCTATACACACATACATATATATGGAACAGGAACAGGCCAATGAGCCCTGTTTGGAAAACAAGTTGTGAATTGATACCATTATATTCCAATATTACTACTCGACTCAAATAGTGTATTGACAACTCTGCTTTTTGCAGACGATCATGTAATAATGACAGCATCAGAAAATGCTTTACAACAATTCCTTTATACTTTAAATAATATATCTCTAAAGTACAATTTAACAATATCTACATCGAAAACAAAAATATTAGCTCTGAAAGGAAAATGTGCAATAAGAACAGAAATAATGATAAACAATGTAATTATAGACCAAGTTCAGAATTTTAATTATTTGGGTTGTCATTTAGGCAATGACAGAAATTTAAATAAACACACTAAAAAACAACCATTCAATTATCTATGTGGCACAATTAAACGCACTTTATTGAATAAGACTAGAAAAGAAACTATTTTGAAGTTTTACAAAGTATTGGCAGTTCCATCTCTTATCTATGGATGTGAGACTGGACATTAACAAAGGCAGATAGTAAACAAATAGAGGCTGCTGAAATGAAGATGTTGAGAGCAGTAGCAAGATACCAAAGGACCGATAAAAAGAAAAACGAAGATATAAGAACAGAATTTAATATATTTAATCTCTGTGAAATAATAAAATATTATCAAAATTCTTATCTTCAGCACGTATTACGAATGAATGAACAGCGCATACCAAGAAGAATGTATAATTATAAACCAAAAGGGAGAAGAATGTTGGGAAGGCCATTGAAGAGATGGAAGGACCAATTCGACCTATAATGAGTTCGGAACAGGCCATTGGGCTTAATTCTTGTTGTTGATGATGATGACTGCTACTTCAGTTTAATCCATCCACACTGTACATACAATATTCTTTAATACGAAGTCATGAGACGAACGAACGTAAAATAAGAGATAGCGAGGTTGTGGTAGAATAATGTAATTTAGCTTTAACTAGAGATTACAAACAAGAGTCTCCCCCAAGGGAATGAACGTAGTAGCAACATCTGCCACCGCCGACTCGATCATCGTCAGACAAAACAATTCTTTGATGTATAGCACATCACTTGTGTTCCAGGCAATCAATTATCCATTGAGCTTCGGCTACTGTTTTTTTAACGTCAGAACCAAACAGCAGATCTATCGACACGAGAAGAGACTTTTCTCAAACATTAATAACGAAACTTCCCTTCGAACATTTTTTTATCTATGTAAGTTTCATTACACCATATGATGTAAAATATTATCATACAAGAAATATTGTTTTTATGTTTTTTAAGAAGTGACAAGTGTCCTTTGTATCGAAATTTATGGAATTGTTATTTTAAAATTGTGTTTCTTTAAAAATAATGGTCTGTTGGTTTTCAAATAGTCCAATGCTATGATCTATGATCTAACGTCGAGTCGTTATCAAAGACGTAAAAGGATTCAATCCCCGATCGGACAAGTTTCCTGGATGAGTTACTTTCTTTGTAACCTTAAGACAAATTTCAGGCAATTTTTAGGCCTAAATAATTTCCGAACACCACCTGGTTATCAAAATCTTCCCTATCATATTCGCCTGGTTTATTAAGAATACAAGAGTGAATGGTGAAACTTGTTTCTCGGAGGTGAGCTGATAACTCATCTGGGGATTCCTTTCTTGTGCTTGTGTGATGAAATACGTATTACGTGCTGCAGAGATTGAAATTATCTCCTGGCGGATTGTGTCCCTCTAAGTTTCCAACTAATGGTCTGAGGACATGTTAAATTATCCATGAAGTGAAATAAAAAAATAAATAAATGAAGAAAAATTAAAAATACAGAGAATATAAGATGTATTGTTAATTTAATTAAAACTATTATATCAGTTTGATAACATACCTTAAACACATTATATGTTCCAATAAGTATATTAACATGTACAATTCTGTCAGAGAGATACTGTGTGAACTAAGGGAATTTATTAGGAAGCTGAATTTCTCATCCGATTTTGCTGGTTTACGTAATATTGTATAAACGAGTTGCTGCTATTAATAAAGTAAAACCAATAGCTATAATGTTACTAACAGTCAGGTCAAAATAGACATTTCAATTTACAAAAATTCGCATAGAGCTGAAAATTGGTACGAATATTGGGAACACCATTATAAATGAAATGTCAAAAGTCCCCATCGATCTCACATCAGCAAAAAATGCTATTCAAGGTCAAAGTTCGCGAATATGGGTTTTTTGCATTTTTCAGCCAAACGGTAACTTTTATCATACAATAGGTCAGTCAAAAGTTGTAGATGATGCACAAATTGTTCTTATACGTTTTTTTCATAAGAGTCACCATTCCTGAGGTATCGCGATTCTAAAATTTGAAGAAGTCGTATTCTACATAATATGCACACATTTCCGCACCACCTATGAGGTAGTGTACTTGGCGCATTCTTTTTAATGTGGTGTCTCCTATAGGTATACTCCACGATCTATTGTGATCAAGTTTTATTAAATAACATTCTATTAATTTAAAAAATTGTACTATTGGAAATGATTTAAGTGACAAAAATTATTATTGATTCCGGGTAATGTTAATCAGACTGATAATCTGCGAATTCTACTACGACAGTAATGTCTTCTTCGATTTCTTCTTCTTCTTCTTGCTGGATATTTGTTAATTGTTCTGAGAAAGATGTATCAGTTGTTTCCTCATTGAAATCATATAAATCTTCATTTGTTCAATTTGATTCAATATTGGAGCAAGACTGGCCTTGACAATTTGTACATAGTGGTGAACAAAATAATCCGACTTTTTTACAGTCACATTTTGTACTACCATTTTTTGCAATTACAAAAAATGGTGTTAAGAATATTTGTGGAGCAGGTGGGAGTAACGTTTGAATTGGTTCCAAAGTATTATATATTAATTGGCCCAATTTCAATTTTGATTTGAAATATCTAGGCTAACAGCAGTCATAATACTGTGGCTGATATTAGTACATACTATTATCTAAAGCTGGATTTTTACAATTATTTTGTAGTTCATCCACTGAAAAATGACAGTCATTACTTTTTTCTTCATCGCAACATTAGTAGATTCATCTTGAGAACGACCGATTTTACCCCTAGTGGTGGGTCTCAAGAAGGAATTATAGCAATTATTATGGTGCCTAGCCTCGGCAGCAACTAAATCATATTCGTACTGAATACGTGCAGTAAATTTGTTTGCTACGTCATCAGAACGATTCCGAGCTACCTTCAGAATGGATTCTTTAAATTCAAGTGTAGCAACTTTATGAATTTTACGCCTAACATTTTGCGCTTTTTTTTTCTCAGCCTCTTCATTCGCTTCATCTCCACAAAATAGGCAATCTTTTTTAAAACAAGAAACGGATTCACTTACGCGCGCTCTAGTATAAGGACTGATTTCAGATGTACTGGCTTGCTCCATCTCATGCTGTCTTTTAACTGCAGCAATAGAACTTTTCCGAGTGTACATTTTACGGCACTAGACACGAATTGCGACAGACGTCTTGTCCTTCAGGTATTAAAAAAAAATTCTTTCGATCAAAGTCTTCATTCCCCGATCAACAATAACTATTTCATTTTCAGTCAAAGGTTACTACAAATAAAATCAAAATTGCGATATTTTTTATATTATTGAACAGCACAAATTGTTTTAAGAAATATTATTAACAAGCACGTGTATCAAAAGCCACATGTATTCACTGTAAAGGAACACTATATTAAAAGTCTTTCGATTATGCCTTCCAGGAAAAGCAGGTACATGACTGTCGCCACTAGGACAACAATAGAAGAGTCGGCAGATGTTGCTTAAGGTTATACGGCCCGATTAAATTAGGGACTGAGTTTCTTTTTTTATGTATATTCTCACAATCATGTAATATATAATTTGCACATATAAGTTATTCAACCAATATCTTTATTATATTAAATATCCCATGATGTATAGGAGGTTAACTTGCGGTTGAAAAGCGTGCATATTATTGTTTTCAATGTTTTAAATGGTGATATCTCAAGGACGGTGATTCTTATGAAAAAGTATAAGAATAATTTTTGTAGATAATTGCATTGTCTACAACGTTTGTTGGACCTATGTTTATGATAAAACTTACCGTTTGGCTGAAAAATGCAAAAAACCCTTATCGCGAACTTTGACCTTGAATATTTTTTTGCAGATGTGGAATCGATGGGGACTTTTCACACTTCATGCATAATGGTGTTCCCAATATTCGTACCAATTTTCAGCTCTATGCGAATTTCTGTAAGTCTACCCCTATTTTTTGAGCTAACTTGACCGGGCTATAATCCATTCTATCGGCATTTTAAATTAATACTATCTAGTTATGTGCAAGAAAATAAACACGGCGGCCACTAGAACGATTTTTTAAATTTCTGCTTTAGTATAGACTCCCATTCCTGGTGGTCGAATTTCACTGATTTTTTAAGGATCTCTTTCTAGTTTACTTTAATGTCGCATACCGAGTTTCGGTGTGAAACATTGAAAATTACTGCCGCCCTTACCTTTATTTTTTATCGATTGCTTATATGCCGAGTTTGGTTTTGAAAAACAAAAAATCTGCCGCTAGAACATTAAAAGGCATAAATATATTTAGTGATAAAATAAAATAAAACTGTTAAAGTTTTATACGATTTTCATATTTATTTGAATACAAATTCGTTATAGTTGTGTTGGTACTCTGTACCTTCTTCAGACGAATACTTTGTATTCGTTTCCGTACTCTGTAATGAGTTCGTATCAAAATAAATATGAAAATCGTATAAAACGTTAACAGTTTCATTTTATTTAATCAGTAAACATGTTGGAGTTTTATCAAGTAAACACCAAATCAATTGATTACATAAATATATTTTTGTCAGTAATTTTTTTTTATTTTTTATTTATTATTTAATTAACTAGCTTGGTGGAGTTAAGGTCATGTCACTTTCTTTTCCACTCACCAGGACAAACATATATTACACCAGAATAAAACAATCACTATAAATGTATTATTAAACAGTAAATGATGATTTGATCAATAAGATAACATTTGTTATATTATGATTTATAATACAGTCACCAGTTAATGATAGTTAAGATTAAGACTAAAACTAATAATAAAATGTATACAAGCAAAATAAATTAAATTGTTGGTAGACTGTCCCTGTCTAATGTATATAAAAACAATGAAAAATAATGATATATAGAAAATTAATTTTATAATTATTACTCAATATATATTTATATTTCGGTGTAGAATTGATGAACTTTGTTGAATAAACGTTTTTATCAGAACAATCTCAATACCTATATTCTTTGGAATATTAAACTGTGTAATCTGAATGAAGTACGAATGCTATTGGAGTAATTTAATCAATATTGAGTAACAGTGGCGTCTCGCACATCGAACATTAGGCGAACAGCAATATACAGATATGAAAATAAACAAGTTATATTACTAATAAAAATTATTAAATTCTGATATGATTCACGAAAGGCTTAAACAAGAGCGTTCTAGAGATAAGAAAATCTCATTTAAGAAGAGAGGAGATAAAGCTGTTGAACTTCTCAGAGAACAACGGAGTAAATCATGTAGCAAAACCATAAATCTTAATGAGAGTTTATCAATAGGTGGCAATACGTTTCACAACATCATCATCATCAATGCCATGTGGCCTGTACTGGTCTCAAAGAGGAGTTTTCCATCCAGCGCTTTTTTGGACGTCCCAGCGATCTTTTGCCTTGGGGGTAGTAACGAAGCCTGGCTTTTGGAATTCTATGAGATGGCATTCGTTGAAGATGACCTTTCCAATTGTTCTGGTAGTTTTGTATGTGGTGAAGAATGGGTTCTACATCCAACTCTTCCATAATTTCCTCATTTCTTATATGGTCCCACTTTGTACAGCCTGCTGTACGGCGCATAAATCGCATCTCATTTGCTGTTATTCGGCTATCATCTCTTCTTCGTATTGTCCATGCTTCACTACTATATCTTAATACTGGTCATGCGAGAACCTTATAAAGCTGTAATCTTGTGTTCTTCTGTACTAAAGATGGTTTCATTATACTGTTAATTATCCCCGTTGTTTTTGTGAAATTTGTTATTTTCTTTGATATATCGCCTTCGTCTTGAAATGTTAAATTATAATCCAAATAATTAAATTAATTTACTCGTTCTAAAATTTCATCATCTAAAACAATTTGCTAGATATAGAGTATTTCCTACAAAAGGCCATCACTTTAGTTTTCTTTGTATTGACTTCCATATTGTACCTTTTTGCAATTATATCAAAATTGTGTATAGAATACTGTAAGTCTGTTTCTGTTGGAGCTATTAATACTAAATAATCTGCAAAAAGCAAGGAGTCTATTTTTAGGTTTTTATTAATTTGGATAGAATCGTGTCTCATCTGTCGCCAATCTTGGAGTATTTTATCCATGTATATGATAAAGAGCAAGGGCGAGAGGCCACATCCTTGTCTTACGCCCCTATTAATTTTGGTCCATTCTGTTTGTGTGTTATTGATTCGAACTGAAATCAAATTTGTTTTATATTTATTGTATAAATTTAAAATATGCTGTTGTGGTAGATTGTTGTCAGCTAAAATTTCCAATAGTTTATTCCAAATGATTTTGTCTAAGGCTTTTTTGAAGTCCACAAAAGCTAAATGTGTTTCTACATTGAACTCCCTGTGTTTTTCTATTAATAATTTCACAATATATATTTTGTTCAATGCCACCACGTTGTCATCTCGACATTCTGGTATTCTCTCCTGCATTGGCGTTATTGCAACCCACTTCTGAGATTGGGGACCCGGAAGGCGGAGTTATGCTATCCCGATGATATATGATAGGTGATGATGATGGTACTGATGAACCAGGAGAGGCCTTAATCCTAAACTTAATAAATATGCTAATGATGATAATGATGGTCAGATGATGTTCGGTGACCGTTTGGGCATTAAAGTTTTCTGACATTTGTCTTACTTTTGAGGAAAAACCCCGAAAAACCAAGAAACTTCTCCCGATCGGGGAACGAACCCGGGTCCACTGAATGACAAGGTAACACGCTATCTCGAGGCCACAGCGGTGGATTCATAATAAATATAATTTTACAAATATTTATAATAACGTTGAGAAAGAATTCAGCAGTATGGCAAAATATTTTCTTGCCAACGATAAAATATTCACAAGATGGCAAAGAAAAGTGATTCCATTGCACGCCTTTGGAGGCCCTTGAGGTAGTAGGAAGTTAAGACTCTTACCTCCTGAGACAATCGGCACACGATGTGACAGCCACCCCTACACCTAGAAAATATGCAAGGTTCTCATTTGAAGCTGATTCGTCCCACGACTATTCAGCTTCCACAAGGGATTGACAAGTTTAAATTCTGGCCCTGTCTGCAATCGAACCTGCGACTTCAGGCTTGTAACGTATTGTGTAAACCAACGCTTATGCGTATTCCGATTCACATTATGTGTGAGGATAAAAATACTTGACGTCATATTTCCACGACAAAGTTGTGGTAACTCCTCCCGACTTCTAATGTTTTGAATTTTGTATAAATTAGATGGTCTGTATCTTTTCTATGGTCTTCAATATCCGTTATTAACGCTCAACCCTGCACTGCCTGAAGCAAGGCAATTAGTGAAGGTCATCTGTTTTCACCAATATCATCGGCAGTCAAACATAGGTCGAATGAAATTATTATAAAAAAGGATGAAGTAACTCTTGATATAGAAATAAAAGCAAAAATAAAAATATTTTAGAATTCAAATTTGGTGAAAATCTTCACTTGTTTTGCCTTAATCGTCACCACTACTGGCTACCCTGTTTACGTTAGCGGTATTGACACAAATTCCCACAAAGAATAACTTCAATGTTATATTTGTTACTAGTGATAAGAAAGTTGAGGTTATCAACAATACATTCAACTTAATAGTTATAATAATAACTATTGTGACTAGAACATATCATAATGGTTGAAGAAATGTAAATAACAATGGCCTATTTAACAAATTTAAGTAAATAATGTCTGATACTGATAAATGACTATGAGCTATCAGCAGCCTATAATCTTACTAAGTTAATTTAAATCGTATTGGGGAGATTTGGAAAAAAATTAATATTAGTTAACAGTTTTTTTTAAAATTCGGCTTAACATAGCTAAACTTAATCCAACTTATTCGCGCGCGCGCACACACACACATATGCACACCCATATATATATATATATATATATATATATATATATATATGGTATGATAAGAAAAATAAAAGCCTGGACGGGATTCGAACCCGGATCTCTGAGTCTGTACCTCAGTGTGATATCCATTACACCACCAGGCGAATCCAATTCAAACATTCCCGTCCAGGCATTTATTTTTCTTATCATACCATATTAAGCTTGCATTGCTCAATGTTAAATATTTAATTATAACATCGATAAAGCGTCACTGCTATAAAGTAAAAATGTTCTCTTTAATTTGCTTACTTGTTATAGTCAGCTACTAGATGGCAGTGAAGACTGAGTTCTCGCGACATCTAGTAATAATGGGGAATATAATACATATATATCAAAAATAAATGTTTGAATTGGATTCGCCTGGTGGTGTAATGGATATCACACTGAGGTACAGACTCAGAGATCCGGGTTCGAATCCCGTCCAGGCATTTATTTTTCTTATCATACCATATTAAGCTTTCATTGCTCAATGTTAAATATTTAATTATAACGTATATATGTATATATATATATATATATATTTATAAACAGGTTTACAATGTAGTAGTAGTAGTAGGACTTTATTAGACAAAAAAGTAAGATATTTACAATATTATTTACAAATATGGGTCGCACGGGCAGTACGCCGTACGTGCTGTTGACAGTCCGTTACAATAAAGTAATAATTGGTACTAGTGTAAAGAAAAATAAACAACAAAAAAAGCAATAACATTACAATTACATAAAGAAAACACAATAATAATATTACAATTAAATAATAACACAATAGCATTATACACTAAAAACATTAACATTACAATTATATAAAGAAAACACAATAATATTACAATTAAGTAATAACACAATAGCATTATACACTAAAAAACATTAACATTACAATTACATAAAGAAAACACATTAATATTACAATTAAATACTAACACAACAGCATTATACACTAATTAATTTATATATAATTGTTAATAATAATTAATGGTATTGCATTTTGATAACATATATTTATTCATGAATGAGTGTTGTCCTTATTTTTCCCGTTTTGTCCAGAAATTTACCGAGGTTTATCCAATTTTCTGGATTTACCAATAATTCGTAGCATGCCAATCTTTCCCGATTTGAATTTAGAAATCTTTCCGGTAATAACTGACGTCTCCAATATTCTAAATCATTACATTTTCCTAATATATGTATCTCATCTTCAAAGTTCCCGCACATTGGACATATTCGCATATCGTGATCGTCGCTAATTTTTAGAAAATCTTCCTGCACCCAAAGCTTTTTCCATTTTTATCGTCTTTCTCCATTCTTCCCATTCCAATTATTCCAGACCTAGTTTCCTCATACCTCTTCTTACATCATCCATCCATTTAAATCTAGGTCAACCCCTTTTTCCTTTCCCAGGTGGGATCCATTCGAAAGCTTGTCTGGATAATCTTTTCTCTGGCATGCTACATATATGACCATACCAATCTAGTTGTCAGTATCTCACAAAATCTAATATTGAATTTTGAACATTAATTTGTTGTATGAAGATTGTATTTCTGATTTTTGTTCGATTTAGAATGTCTAGTTGAGCATCTGAAACAATCCATTTCAGTAGACATAAGCTTCAAACTCAAATTTTTATTCAACTGCCAAGTTTATACATCGTATGTTAGCGTACTTCGAATTATGGGTTTATAAATTTTTAATTTGGTTCTTATGATCTTATCCCACAAAACCACGTTTAACATAGTTATTACCCATCTGCCTTTTTTGAATTCTATATGTTATGTCTATATATATATATATATATATATATATATATATATATATATATATTAGATGTGGTTGCATGGGTACAGGTCAAATTTCCTTAATTTATTTTCACAGTTGTTTATAGTACAGCATTTTCAAATCTTGTTCATCTGTTTCACAGTAATTCATTCTATAAACACATACTTTCTGCTACAAACAGTCTCTTAGAAATTAAGTTTATATCATTGTCACGTTCGCACATTCGCGGACATAAACATTTTCTTGTTCATCACTCATCAAATCGCCTTCTGGAACAAGACTGACTGTCGCCACTGATTGATGGGTTATACCACTCGTATATTTTTCATATGCGATGGACTAATATTTCGCAAGCCCAGTCTTGACTTTTCTACAATCGAAAGTTCGAAAGCTCGATTCGTCCAGAAGCGATGCACAGACACATCTGAAAATGTCTCAACAGCTTTTTGTTCGCTTGATCACAAATATTCTGCCCGACCTGATTCGCGCCGTCGCGTTGCTCGCGAAATTTAAAGCCTGTCATTTAAGTATATGCTTGTATGTGTATACAGTATAGGCCTAAGTACCAACGTAACTGTCACCGCCTGGAACAATTTCAATCAAACTGAGTAAACATGTGAATTACAATCTGGAGGTTGTAAATGGTAAGCGACCTCTAATACCCGTAAGGGATTAGGGAGGAGCTAACATGTGAAACTTATGGAAAACGACGGATATATGTTCTAGCATAACACTCAAATGCCTGCAGCAATTTCAACGAAATTCAGTGTATATCTAATTTAGAATCTAGAAAAGTTACTGTGGGTAAAATACACTTCTAAAATCCCTAGGATGAGTGAGAGAGTGTAACATGTAGAAATAAGCTGAAACAAGAGATTAGTGTCGAATCCAGGGATTCAGAGTTGTTAATCTGATGGGCGACAGTCCCAATGACATTTAAGCTCAATTTTGACCCATAATTTCACTTATTTCTTTATTATGTATTCTATCCATTCTAGATTTTCCAGCTGATCTTCTTAAAACATCCATTTCTGTACTTAAAAATCTTTTCATTTTCCTGGTAGGAATTTGCAGACTTCAGCACCATGTGTTAAAATGCTCTGAATTATGGTTTGATATATTTGTAGTTTTCTATTTTTTGTAATATTTTTGCTCAACCAAACAGAGTTTAAAGCTATGATGATCTTGAAGAAGATTTTCGGGCTGTAGGCCGTGGTCGTGAGGCTTGTAGTTCCCCGACGTTTCGCCAGAGACTGCGTCTGGCATCCTCAAGGGTTGTCTTGAGACTGAGGATGCCAGACGCAGTCTCTGGCGAAACGTGGGGGAACTACAAGCCTTACGACCACGGCCTACAGCCCGAAAATCTTCTTCAAGATCATCATAGCAACTCCGGCCGTGAAAGTCTACATGAATACAAGAGTTTAAAGCATTTATTGCCTGTTTTGTTGGTGCGATTCTATTTTTAATTTCCACTGTGTTATCGCCTGAATGGTCTAATTTTGTTCCTAAATTTATGCATTCAATGCTAGGTTTTAGTTCTTCTCCATTGTTGAAATTTATATTTTCCATTTCTTCTCCTATACACAGATAATTAGTTTTCTCAATGTTTATATAAAGTCCCCATTTTTCATATACTTCTTGCAGATTTTTAGCCATATATTCTATGTTATCATGGTCTTGTCCTATTAATATCTGGTCATTTGCAAAATTTAGTGAATATACATGAAAAATAATTTTTAATTATTGAATATTATTAACTATTTTGGCAGATAAGTATTTTGGATTTGTATGCCTACTTTTTGACATTTTTCCTCCAGTGTCTTAGTACTCTTTCGAGATAAATTTTGAATAGAGTTGGATATAAACTGCAACCTTGCCTTAAACCTTTTGTAATAGTAAATCCCTCTGTTATATGATTTCCAATTTTTATTTTCGAAATACGTAGATCCTTTGTATAATGCTTTTATAGATTATATTAATTTTTTGGTAATGTTAGAACTGTCTAAAATTTCCCATAACATTTTTTGAGGAATACTATCATAATCCTTGGTTAAATTGACAAAAAGCAAATGTATATCTCTGTTAGTAGCTATAGCTATTTTTTTCTATCATTTGTGTTATGCAAAATATATTATCTGTGCATGACCTACCACTTCTAAAACCAGATTGTTCTTCCATTTCATTATCCTGGTATTCTAAATCTACCATTTAGTATACGTCCATATATTCTACTTAATGTATTTGTTACTGATATGCCTCTATAATTTTCACACTTTCTCTTGTCTCCCTTCTTATATATCGATGTTATAATAGCGACTTTCCACTCTTCTGGCACTTCTTCGTCATTTATTACAGTGATAATTTCCAATAACTTATGACTGCCACTTTTAATCAATTCTATAGCAATATTTCCTGGGCCGGCATTACTACCATTTTTCATTCTCATAACTTCATTTTTTACAGTATTTATTTTTATTTCGATTATGTGTTTTGTTTCTCTGATAAATCGTAATTTTCTCACAAAAATTCTTTTCGGTCCACTTCCATTCTCATTTAAAATGTTTTCTCCAAACGTTCCTACTACTGGATCTCCAATTTTACTTCCTGTTCTTCCATTCATGTCTCGCAATAATATCAATTGCTTCCCAGCGCTAATTTTTCCTATTTAATCATCATCATCATCACCAAGGATTAAGCCCAATGGCCTGTTCCGATCTCATTGTAGGTCGAATTGGTCCTTGCATCTCTTCAATGGCCTTCCCAACATTCTTCTCCCTTTTGGTTTATAATTATACATTCTTCTTGGTATGTTCTGTTCATTCATTCGTAATACGTGCTGAAGGTAAGAATTTTGATAATATTTTATTCTTTCACAGAGATTAAATACATTAAGTTCTGTTCTTATACCTTCGTTTTTCTTTTTATCGGTCCTTTGATATCCTGCTATTGCTCTCAACATCTTCATTTCAGTAGCCTCTATTTGTTTACTATCTGCCTTTGTTAATGTCCAGTCTCACATCCATAGATAAGAGATGGAACTGCCAATACTTTGTACAGCTTCAAAATAGTTTATTTTCTAATCTTATTCAATAAAGTGCGTTTAATTGTGCCACATAGGTAATTGAATCGTTGTATTTTAGTGCGTTTGTCTAAATTTCTGTCATTGCCTAAATGACATCCCAAATAATTAAAATTCTGAACTTGGTCTATAATTAAATTGTTTATCGTTATTTCTGTTCTTATTGCACATTTTCCTTTCAGAGCTAATATTTTTGTTTTAGATGTAGATATTCTTAAATTGTATTTAAGAATATCTACATCTAAAAGAAAAATATTTCTTCTTTAACTTTGTCAAAAAATAAATCAATTTCTAGATTTGCCATTCCATTATCGTTAATTTGTGCGTATATTCCAAAAATTGTTAACTTATAGCTCCATATATTTAAATATAATTTTAAAATTCTCTCATCAATGGCTTTCCAATTTCTTATAGTGCCTTTCCATTTCTTATGAATCAACATTGAAACACCTCTTTTAGTTCTTTTATATTTATCCGCGCCACTGTAAAGATGCATATAATTGCCTAGTTTCATACCAATTAATATTTGTATGACAAATAATAGACTGGATGGACAGGTAGGCCTGCAAACCGATATGAATGAATATAACGTTAAAATAATATATCATACATAAGTACATTTAAAATTGATGAGCGGGAAAATAAACATATGAGATTTGGAAGGTAAGGATAATTGACCGTTTCGAATTACAATTTTGGCCCGGGCTTTGTGAGGACCGGAAGATATTATAGACTATTACAAACATCCTTACCCTTCCCCTTATCCGTAGATAACCATTAATTAGACTATAGAAAAACAATAAGCGAAATTAAAAACCATTTCCCTTAAATGATAAATCTCAACCCATTTATTAGTAATTAAAGTAAGACATCATTTTTACTTCGTCTTCGTATTTAAATGCGTGTCCAACACACAATACACAGTAACAACAAAGAGTTTTACATGATTTTCTTTTCACTGCGGTGTGACGCATTTAAATAACTGGCATGAGATATTAGTGTTTCGTCAACTTAAGGGTTGGTAGTTAATTGAGAAGTAAAATGTCCAGTAGGTAGGCCAAGAATGAGGTAGGAGAATAACATTTACAATGACTTGAGGAAGATATAGGCTATATTATACAGGGGATGATTGTAAAACAATAGATCACAATAGGGACGTATGTAGAGCTTATGTCTGCGTGAATATGAACCTGAGTTAGATAGTGCCAGTGAAGTAGCTGCTAATTGAGTCAAAACATATTCTCAAATACAATACACTGGCAGGATAAATACAACAAACAAAATCTGCTCATCTCTACTACCAGCTTTAAAATAGAAAAGATACATGGAATAACCAAACTACAGCTATATAAAACTATTATTAGACCAGTATTATAGTTGAGAGAGCTGGCATCGTAATACATCTCAAGAAAATGTAATAATGACATTCGAAAGAAACTTATTAAGGCGGATTTACGAATCGATTAAGGAGAATTGTATGTAATGGTAAGCTATATGAACTGCATAAGAAACCATGACCCTCAGGGGTCTCCATCTAGGGGATATGCGGACGGCGAAGCAAAACATTGCTTCCACTTACTTGTGTTTTGCTCCTTACTTTTATCTTAACCGATCTGGTATTTCTTCCTTTCTTCCACTTAATTATACCAGACTCTTTTAACTTTACTATCTTCCTCTCTTGGTTAACTCTCTGGGCCGTCCAATGAAACCATGGAGGGAAATTTTTCTATAGGATCGTAACAGGCCTTGGCCTAATACTTGGAAGGAAGAAGAAGAAGAAGAAGGAGAAGAAGAACAAACAATGTATTTCAATGATGGTTAAACTTAAAATACTTGAATGGGCAGGACATGTTCATCGCATGGGAAATGGACTTATCGCAAAGAAAATTCTCTATATAACTGTAGGGGGCAGGAGTAGAGTGGGAAGACCGAACAACAGATACTATGGATGGGGATTCAAAGAACATTGTAGGAATGAAGAATTGAAGAAGGAAGACACTGGATAGGCAGATTTGGAGGGGCTTAATACAGGAAGCCAAGGCCCGACATCGTACTATAGCACCATAAAAGAAGAAGAAGAAGCTTATTAATATTTTATTCCTCATTCTTTTATTGCACCACGTCACCAGTACTCTATTCTTAATTTCGTTTTCATAATCAGCACTACATAATCCTAGAGGTTGCTGCAGATGATATATATTTGGTTATTGACAATCTGACCACATCATATGTTGCTTGGAGATGATTTGATTTAATCAGATGATTAACCAGTTGAATGACTTGTCCATTGACAACACCTGACTGTGGCTCTTCAACAACATTTTGAAATGGTGTATCTATACCTGTCTGATCAGCGTAATTGCTTATAGACATCGACGTACGATATAGAAGCAATAAGTGCGTGAAAAAGTAGTTCCCTTCATTAAATTAAAAATGATGTACTCTAAATATATTTGTTATTCTTCGTGAATGATGCTGATGATGTAGTACTACTGGCCGATAGCGAGGAGATACTGAAGGCCAACACGCACACACTACTGAGTAACACTAAGAAATTAGGACTGGAAGTAAATATCAGTAAAACTAAATATATGGTCACACGTAGAAATTCAGTATATAATGGAAATGGACAGCTAATGACAAATGAGGGAAATTTTGAGGAAGTGGCTGAATTCAAATACCTAGGAACAATAATCACAAATAGGAATGAGATGCACAAAGAAATTAAACATAGGCTCAATTCTGGAAATGCGTGCTATTATGCATTGCAGAGACTCTTGATGTCCCAACTCCTTTCAAAAAACGTTAAGCTGAAAATATATAAAACTATTATTCTACCAGTTATAATATATGGGTGCGAAACATGGACTCTTACTTAAGGGAGGAAAGGAGATTACGAGTATTTGAGAATAAAGTTCTTAGGAAAATTTTTGGACCAAAGAGAGATGAACAGACAGGTGAATGGAGAAGACTACATAACAATGAACTACATGGTCTTTATAGGAAGCCAGATATAATAAGAACAATTAAGTCTCATAGACTGCGATGGGCAGGACATGTTGCACGTATGGGGAATGAAAGACGTGCATGGAAACTTCTTGTAGGAAAGCCAGAAGGAAAACGCCCAGTTGGTAGACCAAGAATGAGGTGGGAGAACAACATTAACTATGATTTGAGGGAAGTAGAATATACAGGGAATGATTGGAAAGTATTGGCTCAGGATAGGGATGTATGGAGAGCTTATGTCCGCGCGGCCATGAACCTACGGGTTCGATAGTGCCAGTGAGTAAGTAAGTAAGTATTCTTCGTGAATGAAAATAATAATATTCAAAACGTAGAAAATAGTCTAAAATATCTCTAATCAATAATTACACACTCAAAATAGTTTGTTGCATATGGATGATACATTTGAGTTATGCTCCACTCTATTCTGATGCAACAAAATGACTGAAGGCGTTAGTCTTCT
The DNA here is from genome assembly GCA_030220185.1 of Diploptera punctata. Classification (NCBI taxonomy): domain Eukaryota; kingdom Metazoa; phylum Arthropoda; class Insecta; order Blattodea; family Blaberidae; genus Diploptera; species Diploptera punctata. Next base: position 155,442 of record JASPKZ010001192.1, read on the forward strand.
TATGCTGTGCCTCCATCTAAATTTTTAAAACACAAGTCTGGTAAACCTTTGACTAGTGGTAAAAAATAGTTATTTTAAATGTATTTCACAAGTTCAGTAAAAAATCTCAACAGCTTTCTTGTAATCTACCCCATTGAAAGATCACGTGTCTTATATACCTACTTCACACGTGCTCCCTGTCAATGTGACAGTAATTGTGAAGCGAATGGCGGAAGGATACAATTGACGTTTGTTTATATTAGGATCACCCTAAGAGCGGATAAGATGTACATATTTACCAGGCGTACTCCATAATAGGGCGGATTAACTGATAAAAAGCAATGCACTATTCCAAAGGAACAGTACTCCACATCGATACAGAAAGGTGTCTGGTATACAAAATCTGTGACTGGAGTTTTATCAGATGACAACTGAACCATTTCCAGCCTTTGCCACGCATGGTATTTATATTCCAACAAGCCAATTGCAAAAAGTTGACCAGGTCATTTCTCCTAAGCCGTGCAGATATCTTAGGCCATGAAATAGATAATAAACAAGGATGGTGCTCCAGGGTGAGCTTCTCCGATAGAGAGGGATGTAGCCTAACATGTAAGATGGCAACCAACTGCTGTAGGCTGTTGAAAGGAAGCCCCTGGTATATCTTAATAATCAAATTCAGAGAATCCTGGTTACGTTGGGCGGTTAGAGACAAGTTTGGTAACGGAAGTTGGATGTAGAAATACTTGGTTCGGGCTGGCTAGAAGAAATGGTTTCTGCATTCACTTCCGTAGGTCGTGGTAGTTTAGTAACGGATGCTGATGGGATTTTGGGCTTGTTTAAAGATGTGATATAGGACACTATATGCAATACATTTTGAAATACCGTTGCTGTTGGTAAAGAACAACCTCCATCTTTTTACTAAAAGTTGGTGTATGTGTCTATGTTCGTGTATAACATTATGTAAACGAATTAATTAGAAAAACTTAAAAAACATTTTTTTTATGTTCTATGCTTTGTACTAATACAGAAAATATCTATACAATTTTTCCCGCATGAATTCATAATGTGGAACTAAAATGATTATATAAACTGCTAGTTGAACCCATTGGAAACATATCCTATTATATATGTTGGTTTCATTAATTTAATACTAACTGATTGCCTGGCGTTGCTCGATATATACAGGGTCTTCATTTTAAGATGCAACCCAAGCGCTTGGCAACCGCTCGTCGCACGAATCTCGTATGGCAATTTCACCAAATAAATCTAAGTAGATGTGAAAACGATTAGAGATTGCAATGGAATAAAATCAATTTTTGTACTGTTTATTCCTTACCTTACGACAAAAAAAATTCAAAATTATCTCCTTCAGCTTCAATATAACGTTCAAACCGGCGAAGAAGATTTTGAAACACGCTATCCAATTTCTGCCTTGAAATGCTCGAGTTCACATTTCGAATATTTTCTTTTAAGTTCCTCTAATGTTCGAGTATTGTAAATAGTGGATTTATTTGGGACAGTTGCGTTGGAGAATTGACGGCAAAATTTACGGCGACAACGTTTGTAAGATTTGTTCTTTGCATTTGTCAAAAGTAAAAATACCCTCTGTTCAGTGATATACACCATGTTAAACTCGAATCACCATAGTCACAACTTCACAACTGAACACAAATTCACATGTTGGTTAAAAAAAACTTCGGAAAACACGTCTGTATCATACAGTTACACAAGTAACACTAAATAGGGGTAGAGAGAATGTGAATGGAACCTGCTTTGTCCGGACCCCACTAGATCACTGACCAGGAAGCGGAGGTGCTTTGACCGCTTGGCCTGCCGATTGCTTGCCAGGCGCTTAGGATTGCGACTTATACAGAAGGCACTGTATTTATTCAAAACTTGTTGGTATCAGTTAGCTTTGTGACCCCGAAAACTATCAATTCGACACTATTCTCGGCCAATTAGGATATTTTATTTTCCACCCCTTCTCAAATAGTTATGGAGATAGGGTCTGACCTCGGACTTAAACGGCTTCGGGAATGTCACTATTAATTTTAATAACCCCTACGTATATGGTTTCAACATTAATGTGACTATTTATACATGTCACCCCCCTTTCATTCTGTTGACGATTCTAAGGGGTACTAGAGTTCAAACTTGTGTTTAGGTGTTATCTTCACTGACAAATCAGATTAGAGACCCCCAAAACTATGAATGCCTCATCTATTATCGGTCTGTGTTGCATTTTTTTTCACCACTTAGCCGAGTTAGAGATCAAACTTGGGTTTAAATATTGTCGGGACTGCGGCAAATTAGAACAGCGACCTCGAAAAATATTAATTCGACTCTAATCTTGTCCACTTTCTGAAACTTTATTTTCACTCCTTCTCACTCCTTTCCCCTTAGGGGTGCAAAAATCAAACGTGGACATAAATGTGATCAAATTTGTCGCAAATCAGATAAGCGACCATTAATCCGTTATAATGTAGGTCTTTTTGGACATAATATTTTCTATCCTTATCAACATCTTAAGTGTGCTGGACTCAAATTTTGCTTACATGCTATCGGAACTGTCACCAATCGGCTTAGCGACCCCGAAAATTATAGATTCAGATCTCGGGCACCTTCCATATATTACTTTTTCATCCCATCTCACACCCCTTCAGTCCTTAGGAGTGGACTTAAATGCTCTATGGACTGTCACCAATCAGCTTTTCGACCTCGAAATGTGTAGACTTACATTCAACACTAATAGTTTTCCCCCCTCGTAATATCATTTTTCATACTTTTTCACCTCCTTGCTCATCTTAAGGGATTTTAGGTCCAAAATTTGGCTTTAAATGTCACCGAGAAAGCCACTAGCGATCCCGAACGCTATGAATTCGACATAAACATCAGTCGTTATAAATTATTTATTATTTGACGCACCATCTGATCCCATAATAGGGGTGCTAATGGACTCTAACCTCCATGAAATCTTTTCGGTTCTAAGTTATATGCTTACCGAATTTGGTTAAATTACTAGGGTGTTTTAGAGTTATGCTGAAAATATATTATAGACTTTGTCGACCATTTTTTTTTCATTTCAACCATTTCTCTCATCCCCTAGGGGTGGTAGAATATTTTACCCCTTATAGCCATATTACCACATTGTAATTTATATGTGTCACAGTGTGCCAAATTTGGTCGAAATTGCTCCAGGCGTTCGAGAGTTATGCCGAAACATACACACAGACATACATGGATTCCTTTATATATATATATATATATATATATATATATTAATAAACATAATGATTAGAAAGTATTAAAATTTCTGTTGAATTACATAATACTTAATAATAACATACAGTTATACATTATTTTCTTTTCACTGCGATCCGACACTTTTAAATAACTGATATAAGAAATCAGTGTTTTGCGAATTTAAGAGTTTTAAGCATATCATTTCATGATGATCAGGTGTATAAAATCAGAAATAATGATTTAATAAATCTATCCTTTTAATCAGACTATCGGCTGCAAGTCATTGACTATTTCTTTGGATGTCGAGTCATAGTTTTACAAAATAAAGGGATTCTGAGCAAAATGTTCAGATCTTTCACACCGCTTTGAGTTCTATGATAATAACTTGAGTTGAATAGGGAGTCATTAAATTAAATTCTGCTGCCACTCGGAATCGGACGAAAGCGCCAAACACAGATAACTTAGTGCAATCTCAAATCTCGTAAAAATGGGGGAATTGTGGTATTAGCTTGGATTTGGAGTACTGTGTTATTTTAAACATTGGGAATAAATATGGCAACGTACTTAAAGACGTGTTTTTGTGTATGGCCGGCGGCCGCGTAGTTTTAGTGTTGTTGTCATCTGTTAGAGGGCGTAGTTTTAATGTTGAAAGAAAGACATCGCATCAGAACTTAGCCTTTAGTCAGTTTTAGTGTTGATAGAACGACCGCTTTGCTTCAGTCAGTAAGATATGAATTTCAAAGTGTCACAAACTTAAGAGTGGAGATCTTGTTAATTTAAGGTTACATTTTCGGAAAAGTGCGTGCTATGACTAAGAGTTACAATATTTATTGGCGATGTACAAATACAATTACAAAGAGTGGGGGCACAGAAGTACGACAATGTATAATTACACAATTTCCTCTGGAAAATATGAAAATGACATGCAGTGTAATGCATTCAGAAACAATTGTAAAAGAATGGCTACTGAAATGTGAACAGAGCGACCCAGAAAAATATTAAGATGGGAGTTGGAATCTGTCGGTAATATTTCTTACCAATTGTATTTAAACACGCGTAAAACACATATGTGCAACTTAGAAAATGTTGCCCCCATCCAAAAAATGATTGACGAAGTTATAACACAGATAAATAATAATATTTTAATAACGAAACATGAATCGTTTGTTATGTGGAAACCGAAAACAGAATTGTAGTTTTAAGCTATAAAACAAATATGAAGTTTCTGTGTAAGAACTCTGAAGTAGTTTTAGCGGATGTGGCTTTCTGGGTACGTATTTAGCTGTTTTATCATTTATGCACTATTCATGTATTCCATATGGGGAGTTACGTACAAGTTGCATTTTGTATTTTACCTTCAAGATTTGAATTGTGTTATGAATAATGTGGCGCTTTATGAAAGGAATATGTTTGTCTTTAAAACTAGAATTTTCTCCATAACAGATTCTGTTGGATGTCGAAGTAGTAGCTCACGTAGCTTTTGAAAAAGTATTTCCACAAGAAGTGACAAAATGTCGCTGTTTTCATTTATGCTACTGAAGGTATACTAATATCTGTAAAGTTGTTTGAAATGTCTGTCACCGTGGCGTAGTCGGTAGAGTCCCTACCGTCCACTCCGGCGATCCGGGATCGATTCCTGGCGGGGTAGGGGATTTTAAATATCCACCTTGGGTCTGGGTGTGTGTGTCTGCCCTCGTGTCTATGTGAGACTTAAAGAAAGTAAACAAACAGGTAAAGCATAAAATGAAAAAGGTAAAAGGAGGAGGAAAAACTAGTATAAACGAAAAAAAGTGTTTACAATGATGGGAATAATGAAATTTCTCTTCGGTTAAAAATATTTTTCGGATTTTCGTTCTTGCCTCCAGGTGAGGTTGGAAATGCTTTTCTGAACTTTCAGTAGCGCTCGGGCGAATGGTAAAATAATTTAATTTACTGACTATATTTTAAAACTTATATTCAAAGTGGTTGCAAATTTATCCGAACCCCCGGTAAGCATATCTCGCACCACGAACTGTGCAGAATAATATCATCGACATTTGAATAAATTATTTTTACAGTGATCAACCTTCAATCCACTGTTAGTACAAACATTAAAGGAAATTCAATGTGAAAGATATTTGAAACAAGAAACAATATATCAATTAAAAATAACAAACAATTCCAAAAAAAGACTAGTTCACAACAAAGTGAATACACGTCGCAAGTTATCGCAAGGAATAGTATATGAAGATAATGCGATTGAAACACCTACCCACAATAATGAAAGACTAGATGTTGCCATGTCGTGCAAAAAGGTAAGATTTTTCATATTTCATTTTTTTTTTCATTTTGAGTGCTTTTGTCCCCTCTTAAATTTCCGTGATTTCGCACATATATACTGTTCACTTTTGCCATAAGGGACGTCATAAATTATACTGTGTGTTTTTACCCACAACCCTGCTGATAGTAGCAAGTGGAGAAAACGAGTTCTTTTAAAATTCGTGTTTATGAGGTTATGAATTAAAATGAGCACCTGATGCATCAGACGTCCTCAACTGTTTTAACATTTTGGAGGAAACAAGTAGTAGACACAGGTAAGTGGAAATACATAAAGAACAACCATAATCGTCAATGTGGGTAACTATCCCATCATTAATCATCATTTAATATTTTATAAAAATAAAGAGAAAAATCTGCATGACCGAGAATTGAATCTAAGATCTCCAGCTTTAGCGCTGATGCACTAACCACTGGTACTACTTAGGCAATGCAGTAGTATTGTGTTTCTATTTGAAACACCCTTGTACCCATAACAGTGGATGTATATTCACATTACAGCAGGGTCGTTTCTATTAAGAAGGCTTGGGTATTCATCACTTTAACTTACCTGATATATATTTTCAAAGTCCTATAGAACAACAGTGCGCATGCGGCAAAGTTTATGGAGCCAGTGATAAGCCACCATGAACCATATATCGATTAACATCTTTGCCACACATCGATTACTATCGATATCGTACTAAAGTTTATACAGCTTATGCTAGGTGGCAGCACGTCGGTATGAAATTTAAATGTCCAATCTTTGCAATAAATCCCCAAATCTATGTTGAAGAAATATATTAATAATATTAAAAGTACCAAACGTTTATTAAAATGGGTTACACTTACTTATCATTTCCTAACGCCGTTCTAACCAGCGGTAACCCAAAACAGCGATAGAAAAATCATAGACTAAGTAATATACTCTGTGTAGAAAATAGCAGTCAGCATCACAATATTGTCTAACAGTGTCATAATGTTTTGATTTGCATATTTAAAATAATACTTTAAATTTTCAAATAATGTTATAAAAAAGTTTGAAAAAGTTAAAAATATTAAAAAATATTAGTAAATACACAATGAAAGCTATAATTTACAACAATAAATTGAAAAATCAAGGGTAAGTCATCCTGGTGAATAGCCGAGATGATCTTATTATGTGATATATTCCGTCACATTAAGATAATTACAAACTTAATATTGAAATTAATGTACTTAGCCAACATATTCGCATGCAATAGTCATATAAAAATGTACACATTTAAAAATTATACTAGCTGGCCCGGCGAACGTCGTATCGCCTTTAAATATTTTTACGTTAAAATATATATGTAGTCAATATGCCCATTTCACCAATTAATGTTTTAAAATGGTCAACAAGTTTCTACAGCCAAGCTGTCATTCTCAAGACCAGTCAATATCTGAGTCTTGAGAATGACCAGCTTGGCTGTATAAACTTGTTGACCATTTTAAAACATTAATTGGTGATGAAATGGGCATTATTGACGTACATATATAGTTTTTAATAGTATATCACCAAGAAGTCACTTGTGGTTTAAAATTTTACGTTAATTTTCCGATGTTTTAATAGTTATCTGCTATTCGGGGCGGAAACAAATCCAACAAATCGAAGATCATAAAAATCGGTCCAGCCGTTCTTGAGTTATAAATAGTTGTAAACTAATGCGGACTTTGTTTATTATATATTATATATATATATATATATATATATATATATTATAAGTCACGGCCACGCGTTGCTGTGGCTAAGGTATACGTTAAATAATGTTGTAGTAAACTTAGTGAGAAATTTAAATCGGAAAGTTTTTGTTTTACACAATTTTTTAGTTCTGGTACGTTAACTACACCCGGTTATAAAAATGGGTGGTGGTTTATGTGGAATGTGTTTTGTTTGATTGAGATGAATTTATGTTGTCCGCATTCTCATATCATCCATAAGTGTATCATAAGGATATATATACATGTAATTAATGGAATATTTGGAGGAAAGCTTGCTGATTTCATTACAGAGTAATTCCAAATGTGACTGACTGACATTTACAATACACTTTTGCAGCAAAATGGTTGCATAAATATTACATTTGATTGAAATTAGGGGTGTTATCTACGTGATATGATAGAGGAATAGTGGTGGTGGTTAGACTGTACTAAATATACAACTTTTGAAGAAAAATAGTGCTATTTATTATCTGTCAAAGTATGTGTGACTGACTGACAAATGTCAACTCATCATGTAAGCTTAACATGTTCATCTGCATCATGCTCTGAAGTGTATTCCTAATTCAATTTTCCAAAATACCGTTTTGGAGGACACATTTCAAGTTACATTCTCAATAAAAACGAAACAAAAATCGCAGTTAAGACCAGAGTTATAACCTAATATATGATAGTGTGACTGACTGACTCATTCTGTGACTGACTGACATATCTGAATTTTATTTTGACTTTAATATTCTGGAGCTGCAAATATTATACAAAATTAAAAATAATATGAAATTATAATAGATAAGTCCAACGCTGTGGTCTCGAGGTAGCGTGCTGCCTTGTCACGCAAGCGGGCCGGGTTCGAACCCCGGTCGGGACAGTTTTTCTGGGTGAGGTTTTTATCGGGTTTTATCCCTCACCTGTAAGATAAATGCCAAGAAAATTTTTAAGGCCCAAACGGTTCCCGACACCATATGGCCATCATCATCCTTATGCATCCTTAATCATCATCATCATCCTTCAACCGGTGTGGAAAGCAACGGGAAGCTACCACATCTAACAGTTCCTAGTAAAAGCTGCAAGCATAGCGTGAAAATGCTATGATTGCAGTGAAAGACCTGCCCTCGACAGAATTACTATGGATGGATAATATATAAAAAGCGATAATATGGAGATGAAAAAGAACTTCCAATCCTTGTATCATGTATAGGAAATGTACAATTTGAAGCTTTAAAAACAAATAAATAAATAAATAGTGTAATTTATTTAACTTGGTTATCAAGTATCATTAAATTTCACAAAATAAAGAAAATATTAACTTTTTAAACAACGTAGGGTCTTCTCGATAGTTAAATGTGCCTAATATGGGTATAATATTATATACAACCAATTAACTGATTAAAATTAATCTGATACTGTTAATGGATTGAACCATTAAAATAACAAAAAATGCCGATATGGAATTTGCATTGTTCGTTCCAGATCACTAAAATTAACTTTCACGGTCTCAACTATAAAGACAAAAAAATTAACGAAAAAGTAACAGTATACAAAATTATTGAAATTTGTATTAAAATATGGAAAATTCTGTTATAATTCTTTAAAAAGCAACTGATTACAAATATATTTTGCTGACATGAGTTCTAATTTTTAAACTAAACACTCGAAAGAAATCTCTTACAACGGCGAAAAATCTACTTTATGTTTGTCTGTTTGCAGCAGGTCCACATAGTACAGTGTTCTCATACGTAATTTCACTGTTGGTTTCCAATAAACAACGTAAACACACCCAATATAATTTGATTTTACAATGACAGGTATACATACTTAATCACATATAACTCCACGCCAATTGTATTTTTGTATACAAAAAAATTCATATGATTAAAAAATGTTTTGGCAATTAACAAGCATGACTCTGTTTCAATGTGGCAAAACGCACTGTAAATCCCCGATAATACGGCACACATGTCATGTCAAAGGTCAAACTAATGCGTGAACCTTTCAGGTTCAAGGCCTTCCACACACACATTCTAAACACATAAGAACAGCGCACCTGCTTCTAATTCCACTGACTTAATAACATACATATTGAAGAACCGCATAAGAAACATTATTTAAATGCCATTAATCCAAACATAAAAAATGTAATTAATATAATTAACGTAATTACTTACAAGACAATGTCGTTAATACTTTTTGTTAGTTATGTGGCCGATAACGTAAAATCCCAGAGGAAATTTGGACCCATCAATTATCGTATTGTGTACAATAATTTTTGTATGTTTTATGTGACTGACTGTAGCTTACCCTTAATGATTATAGGGCGTTTTTTAATTATCTAGAATATTATAAACAATTATTAGTATTACATTTATAATCAGGAAGGACCGAAAATATTGGTATAACAAAAGAGTAGTGTGAAACAAAACAAATTTATACAGTGAAATCGTAAAACAAAATGTCGTTTAATTTTGCATGTGTTTTCAGGTTTCGGAATATATCATATTCTACTATTAATTTAGATAAGGGAGGAAAGGGGATTACAGTATCTTGAGAATAAAAGTACTAGGATCATTTTTGGACCAAAGAGAGATGAACAGACAGGTGAATGGAGAAGAACTACATAACATGAACTACATGGTCTTTATAGGAACCCAGATATAATAAGACAGTTAAGGTCTCGTAGACTGCGATGGGCAGGACATGTTTGAACGTATGGGGAAATGAAAGACTTTCATGGAGCTTCTTGTAGGAAAGCCAGAGGGAAAACAGGGCCAGTTGGTAGACCAAGAATGAGGTGGGAGAATAACATAACTATGTTTTGAGGGAAGTAGATTATACAGGGAATGATTGAAAGCATTAGCTCAGGATAGGGATGTATGGAGAGCTATATGTCCGCGCGGCCATGAACCACGGTTCGATAGTGCCAGCGAGTAGGGAGTAAGTATAATCCGTATTTCAAACATTAACTTCTATAATCGGAACATTTCATCTGCAAAATAATCTCATCGAAAAAAACACTCCCTGCACCAATTTCAAATTTTCACATCGGTTTGACATTTTCATGACTCTACATTTAATCCTTCCGCTGGCTGCCTTTTAGCTCAATTGTCACAGAATAAAGGGTCAGTAATTATTTAATGAAACAGCTGGAGCCTAACAGTCTACCAGAATTTCCTAAACCATGTTGTATTGTTAATACACAGCGGAGTCCCAGCAAGCCAACTGACTTGCGTCAATGCGTATTAGACAATATAAGTGAGGAGACAAAAAGTCAGTCAGTCACGGGACTCCAGCGGGAAAAATATGACTTTACAAGAAAATGTCATCTATACTTTTTTGTTAGTTGTGTGTACCGATAACGTAGAGATCCAAGAGGAAATTTTAATCCATCAATTATTATGTCGTGTACAGTAATTTGTATCCGTTTTTCTGTTGACTGACTGACCATAACTTACAGTTAAACTATAGGACACATTTAAGGTATATAGAATATTAGAATCCAATTAACATTGTTTTAATTTACGACCAAGGAGGACCAAAGTATGGTTTAACAAAAGTTTTGTGAAATAAAACGAATTCTTAACGACCAAATCATTAAACAAGAAACTGGTAAAATTTTGCGTATTTTTTTAAGGTTGGGAATATGACAAGCTAAACTACCGCTATTATTAGATTAAAATAATGCACATTTGAAAACATTTTCTTATAGAATTATAAAATTTGATATTTACAGAGATATATTACATCAACAGATTTATTCCTGCGTCAGTTTTCAAAAATTTTCACTTCGTGTATGACATTTTCGTGGAATCGCTCTATACTTTCGTTTTTTTTTCTACGATCTTGTTGGCATTTTGGATTCTCATCATCATCAAGAAGTCTCTGTATAGTAATATCATCTTTGAGATAATTATAGTCATCTGTTTTTCATTTAATTGAGGTCATGGCGATTGTTCTTGTAATATTAAGCCTATTATATAACTAACCAGACTTACTTACAGTTCTGTTTTATTCCGTTCCTTAGGACCTTCATATGTTTTTAAATTAACATCATTCTTAAATGTAGATTTAATGTCACGATAGGCCTACACCAATTTGCGGAAATTCACTTGATATCTTATAATTAAGTGTGTCTCTAGAACTGATTCGCCCATATTGTTCAATGTCTCTTCTCCGTTCAGTTAAATTTAAATTAATAGTTGCTGCTTTTAGCCAGATTACGTAAAACTAATACTTATCACACGAAATTAATATTATTATCAATATTTGAAAATAAATCAACACTGAACACACTTAAATTATGAAATAATCAATATTTGTAATTCAATTGAAATTCGCGGTTGCAACAAAAAAGCACAGCCGCCAGGTTAATATAATAAACCCATTAACCTACACGGCCATCTCTGTTAGAATTGTACGGAACTCACAGATATAACTCTTTGTTAAATAATAACAAAATAATTTGCAATAAAAAATAATGCGACTATAAATTATTATAAACAACCGTAGGTCTCAAGTTGGATCAAACTGCACACAGTGTGCAAAATGTTATTAAAATCGGTTCAGTAGTTTAGGATTCCATCGCGGACAAACAACGTGACACGTAATTTTTATATATTAAGATATTGCCTGAACCGGTATTTGAACCCAAGATATCCAGCTCTATGCGCTGGCCCACTAACCATCAACGCTAATCAGGCAATCCTGGATCAGACCCAACATTTTCTCACTTTAAAATCCCCGTGAACTCACTAATTGTTATTATTCGCATTATAACAAACACTTATACTTAAAAAACTGTTATTCTACGAAAATGATCAGCTAATTACGAACGTGATATTGAAATTAATGCTCCCGCGAAGCTAAATATAACGTTAATTCAGCGAACTTCAGCTGGTTCTACAATACATTTCACAGTCAAATGTGGAGGACAAAGAATGTAACTGCATCAGAGATATATGTGTGTGTGTTGGTGTGTGTTGTGAGAGAGAGAGAGAGAGATATAGGGTAAGAGAGGGAAGAGAGAGTCGAGAGAGATAGAGAGAGAGATAGAGGTAGAGAGAAGAGAGATTTCTTACATGCTAAAATTTTCTATAATTGGAAAGATAATAAATAAAATTTATTTTATTAATAGCGATGGTAGGACATGTGGCATGAATAGTGTTGAAAGAGGAAGATGGAAACTACTTGTAGGAAAACCAAAAGGAAAGCGGCCAGTAGGTAGGCCAAGGATGAGGCAAAGAAATAACATTAACAATTATTTGAGGGAAAACATTGGCTTAGCATAGGTGTGTATGTAGAAACTTATGTCGGCGCGACTATTCTAACATACGGGTAGTAGTGTCTGAGAATAGTAATTATTTATATATTTATTTATATTTGTAAGTTTTCTGTGTATTTTAATATTCATCAGGCATTGTTTAATGTGGTAGTTATAGCATCTGAACATGCAGAGGAGATCCTGGTTTCAATCCCGAGCAACGAAGTTTGAAGGTTTTTCATCATTCGTTCAATTTTTATTGGTCCTAGAGCCTGTTATCTATTTCAAATGATATCAAGATTTGTCCTTGAATGAAATCGGCCACAGCGTAGGGCTACTCAAGTGTTACTGATATTCTTAACTCTTGGAGCTTCATTAATGTGGGTAAAGTTTTTTTTAAACATTCCTTTTTAGTCAATTTTTTTGTCTAATGCCACCAGGCTGGTATTGGCTCCTCTGGTATTGGCGGAATTGTAATCCATATCTTAGGTTGGGGCGCCTAGAAGGCAGAGTTACGTTACCCCGATGATATGACGGGTGATAAATGATAATGAAGCGCCAGGAGAGTCCTTAATCTAAACGTAACCTAAATTCCAGACAATGGGCAACCACATGAATAGTTCCCTTTAAGGAAAAATTCCTATGGTTTGCCGGTGAATTGAACCCGAGAATTTACGAACTATAACAGAAACGCTGACCACTAACTCATGAGGCTGGTGTATTTCACGTTTTGCATCTTTAGTTATAAAACATCACAAGTTGTTCGGGAATATTAGATGAGTATTAAGATACCTTTCTGCTGTATGATGCCTTGGAGCAGAGCTAAGAGTCCTGCGCGCGCTGGTTCGATTCCGCATGGGTGAAGAATTAAATTCATAGAATCTTGGTACTCATGGGACCGACGTCCACTGAACATTGTAGGATATTTAGGTACCTTAAATACATAGCTACTCGAGGTTGAGAAAATCAGCTATGAGGGCTACGGGATCCTATGTCATCCCCTATACTGACCTGATGATTGTCTATTTCTGTGATTACTATATGTGAATGCGAGTCCAGTAATTGGATAGTTGGCCAAAGGCTTTCTAGGCGTGTCGTGCCATGGATTTAAATATGTATAAGCACACGTATTTAAATAAGGTAATTGAACTTCGAGAATAAGATGGCTGAGTCATCTACTCCGAGAAAAGGAATCTGATCCATGCCGTAAAGTAACCTTATAGAAAATTCATGGAAAGCGGAAAGTCGGGAGACCTCTCATCAGATGGATGGCTAATACAGAACAACTCCTCAGGGCAATGGAAGTGAATGGGTGGAAGAAAACGGAAGAAGACAGAAAAGAATGGAGGAGTATTGTTGATTATGATGATTATGTATAAGGGAGCCATAGTATCTGATGACTTATAGAGAAATGTGAAATTGATATGTCAGACGTCACTGTTGGAATATGACAAACACAGGTTTCTTAGATTAAACAAAGTAATAATCATCTGAAGTAGGTATTGTACATTATATACATTGTAATACAAACAATACAACCAGGTGTTTTAAACTGTACATTATATACATTGTACATTATATACATTGTAATACAAACAATACAACCAGGTGTTTTAAACTGTACATTATATACATTGTACATTATATACATTGTAATACAAACAATACAACCAGGTGTTTTAAACTGTACATTATATACATTGTACATTATATACATTGTAATACAAACAATACAACCAGGTGTTTTAAACTTAGTAACAGTATTTCAGCGCGTTCAATTTAGGTGTATACACTGTACAATACGGTGTTAACATAAAATTGAGTTTTGTCTTTCTTTGTATTTGAGAGTAAACGTCTTAGGAAAAAAAAAATGGACCGAAGAGAGACGAACAGACAGGTAAATGGAGAAGACTAAATAACAGTGAAGTGTATGATCTTTATAGGAAGCCCGATATCATGAGAACAGTTAAGTCTCGTAGACTGCGATGAGTAGGACATGCAGCACGAATGAGGAATGAAATAAGTGCATGGGAGCTTTTTATAGGAAAACCAGAGGGAAATCGCCCAGTTGGTAGACCAAGAATGAGGTGGGAGAATAACGTTAACTATGATTTGAGGGAACTAGATTATACAAGGAATGATTGGAAAACATTAGCTCAGGATAGGGATGTATGGATAACTTATGTCCGCGCGACCATGAACCTACGGGTTCGATAGTGCCTGTGGGTTAGTCTTTCTTTGTTTCATTACTAGTGCAGTTTCGGTATTGTTTTATTGCTGTTTACAACTTTGCAGTGATTCTTTTAGGAGATAGTTGATCATATTTTTATTTTCGTTTGTAATCTATCAGATCACATTTTACCATGGTTCAAATGACGTATGTCAACACACAGTTCCTTAATAAATTACCAGAGCGTGATTTCTATATAACAAAACACTCATTCAACAGCAACACAGAACCTGTGAAAATTTGTTCCACCTTGTACAGGTGCCCCATTCAAACCTCCCACATTTTAATTAATCATAACTAACAAAGTATGCGGAATTATGAGATGAGGCCGATATTAAACGAAACAGAAACTCAAAGAATTTTCATTACCACACATTGCCACACACTAAAACAACTCTATAAGTGCACTATTAGTAGCACGAAAAATATCAACTCTATATTAGATTTCGTGTCACGTTCTGTCCAACATATACATTGGTACTGTTGCAATTGTATCAAGGATACGGGTTCGTAAATCATGAAGATCTTGTACTGGAGTCGCAAAACACGGTCTTTTACATACCCCCAGAGGAAGAAGTCCAGTGGAGTGAAGTCTGGCGAACGTGCTTTATGTCATTATTGTCCAACATGCGACAGATGAATTAACTGCAACAAAGAAAACAAAAGTTCTTTGAGTTTCTCTTTCTTTTAATACCAACCTCATTTCATAATTCCGCATACTTTGAAAGTTATGATTAATTAAAACGTGAGAGGTTTGAATGGGACACGGTGTATAACAGTTCTTAAACAGCACTTCATTTTCTTGCTGGACCAATCGTATTTTAGCTTAATTTCATAATATCACAAAGTCAAGTTTTCTATTTGAAGGAGAGGTTAAAAACTGTCAAAATCTCGTGTTGTTAATTTTACAATATTCCACTTTTTAAGGTTGTAAATTTGTAATTTAATCTCACAAGATTAAACAAAATAAAAAAAACACTAATTTTAATACAGATAAAGGGAAGGCAACTAATATATATATATATATATATATATATATATATATATATATATATATATATATAGAGAGAGAGAGAGAGAGAGAGAGAGAGAGATTTAAAAAAATGGAGTTTTGATCGTTTTTAGCCGTTTATATTCTATTCCACTGAATTATCAGCAATGTTTTGTTTTGAGATGTTCCGTTATCTGTAGTAAAGTTAGATGATGGAGATTACGCCAGTTTATGAAGTGAGGCTGCATTAGGTTTTTATGCCGACTGCAGTCTTACGGTGTCTTGAGGAGATGACTTTCAGTTAAAACTTGAAGTTGTATACTGGAGACATTAGTTTTGTGAGCGAGGAAATATGAGGAACAAGTTGCCTGTGCAATGCAATAAACAGCGATAAAGTGGGCGAAGCTTGAACACGAACTTCTGATGGAAAATAACTGCACGATGTATGGTCTTGCTAGTTGTACACTTCTGATTCTTGTAAAAAAATCATTCCTCTGTTGTGACAAACAAGATATGTCTACTCACGTATACTGAGATATACAGTCAATTATCGTAACTGAAGTAGATAGCTACATATTATTTTATTCAACGCTGATCTAATAGCTTAAGTCATTTGCTTCAGAATTGAAAACTGGATCTGAAAGTTCCGACAAAGTGTCCTCAGAGACTTCTTATTTCAGGCTTGAATCGTAAATATAAGACACGGGACTCACAGCCCTTCTCAAGGAAGAAATATTCAGAATATTTACGCCCTGAAAAATTCAATCGGCACCGAAGGAATATGAATCTGCTAACTTTGAAACCAGAAGTGAGCAGAGGAATCGACTACTGTAATTAAAATATATGAAACGCTAAGCTGGATGGAAGGAGAAAAGTTGTGGGGCCTCGGTTACGATAGATGGACGACGCACAGGCGGACCTATGGAAGATTTGGCATAACAAATTAGAGAAATAAGGCAATTGACCGAAGAAATAAGAAACAATTAAAAGTAGAGGAATTAAACACAACAATAGAGAAATACAGAACAAACTGGAAAGAATACTTGGCAAGGTTGATTGAGAATAGAATACCAAAAGAAGCATACACCTATTCACCACGAGGAAGAAGAAGTTTGGGAAAGACCAAAGAAAAATCGAAAGAGCAGCAATTTGGAGCCTGAACAGGCTAGTAAATAAGCCTAAACCGCGAAGAAGAAGAAGAAGAAGAAGACCGAAGGGAATGGATGGTTGTTATGAGGGAGGCTGAGGTCAAACTAAAAGGACCGTCATGCCAATGATAATTATGATTATATACGTAATAAGGAATTTTTATAATTACATAAATAGGCTAACTAAAACGTTAAGTACCATTTTCTCCTCTGTTTGTCAACATATTTTTAGTAGCTATTGACGAGATTTAGTGTTAACAATACAACAATTGAAAACTGTTAGTTCTGTCGTATTTAACTGCGGGACATTGTTTATGAAAAATGTCCATGTTGCAAGAGTTAATTTTTTCCCATAGAAGTATATGATATACAAAGGCCATGCTTAAAAATTATTTGTCGTTTTTAACTGCAAGGGAGTAAAATCCAGCACCAAAGCTCCCATTTAAACTATAGAGAAGTAATACTTGTACAAGTGTTAATGGCAGAGGAAGACGATCATCCTGCCAGTGTAGGGATGACATGTGGTCAACATGTTGAGTCCACCAGCCGTTATAACTGGTTCTCTCAACGTGGACACGTAGATACCCAAATTTCTCACGATGCTGGGTGCTAATTTAGAGTACTATCACCCTCGTCATCAGTTACACTCCAACATACGTAAATATATGCCCTCTATTTTTACGATTTGGACAAGATACGTTGGTTGCTTAGTATGATTTGGGAAAAAGAAGCTCTTCCAGATGAATGGAAGGAATCAATTATCGTACCAATTTATAAGAAAGGAGATATAACTGATTGCAACAACTACAGGGGCATCTCATTACTTTCAACTTCGTACAAAATTCTAACAAATATATTAGTCAGCAGACTTACTCCCTATATTGATGACATTCTAGGAGATCATCAATGTGCATTTAGAAGAAACAGGTCTACAACAGATCAGATTTTTAGTATAAGACATATTTTAGAAAAGAAATGGGAATATAATGGTACTGTACATCAACTATATGTAGACTTCAAAAAAGCATAGGATTCAATTAAGAGGGAGAAGTTATATAGTATCCTGCTGGAGTTCGGAATTCCTAAAACGTTAGTTAGACTTATACGAATGTGTCTAAATGGCACAAAGAGAAAGGTGCGTGTAGGCAAACAGTTTTCGGACACTTTTGTAATTCAGAATGAGTAGAAGCAAGGAGATGCACTATCTCCTCTATTATTTAATTTTGTACTAGAGCATGCCATTATATCTTTAGAGATTGAGGAAAGCTTAAAACTCAATGGTGTTAATAAGCTGTTAGTTTATGCTGATGATGTAGTACTACTGGCCGATAGCGAGGAGATACTGAAGGCCAACACGCACACACTATTGAGTAACACTAATTGAATTAGGACTGGAAGTAAATATCAATTAAACTAAATATATGGTCACACGTAGAAATGCATTATATAATGGAAATGGACAGCTAATGACAAATGAGGGAAATTTTGAGGAAGTGGCTGAATTCAAATACCTAGGAACAATAATCACAAATAGGAATGAGATGCACAAAGAAATTAAACATAGGCTCATTTCTGGAAATACGTGCTATTATGCATTGCATAGACTCTTGATATCCCAACTCCTTCCAAAAAACATTAAACTGAAAATATATAAAACTATTATTCTACCAGTTATATTATATGGGTGCGAAACATGGACTCTTACTTTAAGGGAGGAAAGGAGATTACAAGTATTTGAGAATAAAGTTCTTAGGAAAATTTTTGGACCAAAGAGAGATGAAGAGACAGGTGAATGGAGAAGACTACATAACAATGAACTACATGGTCTTTATAGGAAGCCAGATATAATAAGAACAGTTAAGTCTCGTAGACTGCGATGGGCAGGACATGTTGCGCGTATGGGGAATGAAAGACGTGCATGGAAACTTCTTGTAGGAAAGCCAGAAGGAAAACGCCCAGTTGGTAGACCAAGAATGAGGTGGGAGAACAACATTAACTATGATTTGAGGGAAGTAGGTTATACAGGGAATGATTGGAAAGCATTATCTCGGGATAGGGATTTATGGAGAGCTTATGTCCGCGCGGCCATGAACCTACGGGTTCGATAGTGCCAGTAAGTAAGTAAGTATTTTTACGATTATGGTCTAATTCATTTAAAACTAACAATATATAATATAACTAGCTGGCCCGGCGAACGTCGTATCGCCTTTAAATATTTTTACGTAAATTTTTCCGATCTTTTAATAGTTAGCTGCTATTCGGGGCGGAAACAAATCCAACAAATCAAAGATCACAAAAATCGGTCCAGCCGTTCTTGAGTTATAAATAGTGTAACTAATCCGACTTTGTTTTATATAGCTATATATATATATATATATATATATATATATATATATATATATATATTATAAATATATTTTTGACATTTGGCAATGAAGGCAAATATGATATGAAAAGAAAAATGAATGCTTGAGTCGGGATTTGAACTCGAGTATCTAAAGTCTGTACCTTTAGCGCTCTAACCAACTGAGCTACCCAAGATTCCAAGACAAACATACAATTTTCTTACATGTATAAGAAAATGGTATGTTTGTCTTGGAATTCTTGGGTAGCTCAGTTGGTTAGAGCGCTAAAGGTAAAGAAAATTGTATGTTTTTCTTGGAATTCTTGGGTAGCTCAGTTGGTTAGAGCGCTAAAGGTACAGACTTTAGAGACTCGAGTTCAAATCCCGACTCAAGCATTCATTTTTCTTTTCATATCATATTTGCCTTCATTGCCAAATGTCAAAAATATATTTATAATATCTATATATACAAGCGTTACTGCTATAAAGTAAATATTCTCTTTAATAATTTGCTTAACTGTTATGTTAGCCGCTAGATGGCAGTCGGAAGATCTTTCCGCTACCTCTTGTGTGAATTGAGAATACTACATGTATAAGAAAATTGTATGTTTGTCTTGGAATTCTTGGGTAGCTCAGTTGGTTAGAGCGCTAGAGGTACAGACTTTAGAGACTCGAGTTCAAATCCCGACTCAAGCATTCATTTTTCTTTTCATATCATATATATATATATATATATATATATAGAAGTATCGGCCACGCGTTACTGTGGCTAGGGTATACGTTAAATTATGTTGTAGCAAACTATGTGAGAAATCTAAATCAGAAAGTTTTTGTTTTACACAATTTTTTAGTTCTGGCATATTAACTACACCCGGTATAAATATGGGTGGTGGTTTATGTGGAAGTGGTTTTGTTGATTGAGATGAATTTATGTTGTCTGCATTCTCAGTATCATCCATAAGTGTATCATAAGGATTATATACATTTATTGATGGAATATTTTGAGGAGGCTTGCTGATTTCATTATACTTTCGTTTTTTTTTCTACGAACTTGTTGGCAGTTTGGATTCTCATCATCATCAAGAAGTCTCTGTATAGTAATATCATCTTGTGATATATTATAGGCATCTTGTTTTTCATGTAATTGAGGCATGGAGATTGTTTCTGTAATATTAGGCATATTATTATAACTAACAGACTTACTTACAGTTCTTTGTTATTCCGTTCCTTAGGACCTTCATATGTTTTTAAATTGACATTCTTCTTAAATGTAAGATTTATGTCACATAGGCCTATACCAATTTGCGGAAATTCACTTGATATCTTATCATTCATGGTCTCTAGAACTGATTCGCCATATTGTTCAATGTCTCTTCTCGGTTCAGTTAAATTTAAATTAAGTTGCTGTCTTTCAGCCAGATTACTTAAAACTAATACTTAAACACGAAATTGATATTATTATCAATATATTGAAAATATAATAAGTACTGAACACACTTAAATTATGAAATAATCAATATTTGTAATTCAATTGAAATTCGCGGTTGCAACAAAAAACACAGCCAGCTGGTTAAATAATAAACCAATTACCTTACACGGTCATCTGTTAGAATCGTATGGAACTCACAGATAATTATAACTCTTTGTTAAATAATAAACAAATATTTTGTAATAAAAAATAATGCGACTATAAATTTAGTTACAAACAACCGTAGGTCTCAAGTTGGATCAAACAGGACACAGTGTGTAAAATTTTATTAAAATCGGTTTAGTAGTTTAGGATTCCATCGCGGACAAACAACGTGACACGTAATTTTTATATATTACGATATAAAATGATGTCTTATTTATGGTCGTATTTCGACTACTTGGCGAACATTAGTAGAAATAAATTTACATTATTTAAAATATTGCACTTACCTTATTATTTTACTTCTTATTTGCCGCCACAGCACAATATCGAGCCTTTACCCTCTAGATCAACTCTTTCTAAATATGCCTGATCGTTACCTTCTTATTCAAATTGCTCACTCCTAGAATGCTCTTTCGATCCTCATCCACAGCGATCCCTCTGTCTTTGGTCTACCCATTCGGCTTTTTCCTTCAAGAGTTCACAGGGTCTCTTTAATACTTTATTTCTCATCATATAAATAAACCCTGCCATTGTAGTAAGCCTTTAATTAAGTCCATTATAGCTTCTTATAATTCATTCTCCAAATCATTTGCTTTGTCTTTTGATGACTCGCTTAAACCAGAAATTCAATTAATACATTTATTTGTCAAAATTATTTTAGTAACAATAGATATAGAACTAATGATTACATTCATAGATTTATGATAGTAACAACTTAACTTTTTTTTTGATAGAAGGGGCAGGGGAATTAGTTAGATTTTTCTTTTATATAGGAATAATTCTTGCATTTTTGGTAAAAATGCCTATATTCAGAAAATCGTCCACAAAATAAACCAAGTCGATTATCAGGAAGCTTGTCGTTCTCCTTAACTAGTTCCCAGATGCGTCGCAGGATATTTATTTAAAAGAAATTAGTTCGTTCTCGTATGGATTTCCGTTCGTTCTGCTTCACTAGTGAGAAGTTTCTTACTTAGACTAATATAATTATGCTTATTCCCCTACAGATGTCAACGTGTGACAAGTGTTCAGTATATCCACTCGAGGCCACATCTAGTATGAAACTAAGGTATTATTAGGATTTATGATGTACGGTTAAATTTTGCTCAGATGTATTTTTATTCAGACTTGAGATTCTTTTACAAGCTCGAAAATCTTCAGTTACTTCATGAGTTGTGTTAAAATTCCTAATATTTGAAATGTGGAAACCCTGAGAGTCAGTGAAAAGTTGCAGTTGAATCAGGAAGTGAACAGTGCGTAAAAAACCAAACATATTGCGACACAATTCTGTATTCCTGCTGATCGGTTCATGAGGACGCTTTAGGAGACGGAAACTGCTTTGAAACTTCGTAGAAACAGGGAGCTGCAGAAAAAAATTAGAATCTCAATTTTAATTATAGTACGTACAATATAAAAGGCGTATTTTACTTTTTTATTTTGTATCTCGAGTTTTGGATAACTCGAAATATAACAGTGCGAAAAATTCGAGGTGTCGAAGTTCGATTGTTTACCTTCGCTGGGTTAAACCTTGAATCTCAGAACCTGAGGCGAGCATTGTACCCTTGTGCATTCATTAGCTGTTAACTTTAACTAACTAAATCAGTGGAACTATCTAATCCGGAGATTTATGTGTGCGTGGATAAGCTCTCCATAAATCCCTATATCTAGATAATATCTTCCAATCACTAGTTGTATACTTTACTTCCCTAAAATAAAGGTTAATATTATTCTCCCACCTCATGTTTGGCCTACTAACTGGAAGATTTCACTCCGCATTTCGTACAGTAATTTCCATGATCATTCATTCCCAGCCATGCCAAGTGTCCTCTTCATCGCAGTCCAAATGAACTGTTCTTATTAAATCTGGTAATAGTATATTACGATGCGATGTTGGGAAGTGGTTTTTACAGAATCGAGGAAAATGTTTAAAAATCGAGCGATAGCGAGGTTTGGATTTCCGAGATTCTGTAAAACACTTCACAAACGTGCGTTGTAAATTATTTTTTGCGCGATGATGTTTTCAACATAATAAGTAATAGTAAAATAATATCTTTGTTGGAAATGTTTGCGCGCATTATAAATTATTGACCAACTTTAACAGTATGGGCAATGTTTATTAGTTGAAACAACAGGAGGCCTTGTGACCAATTAAGTTATAAAATGGCGGCAAGTACGCATTTGTTTTATATTGTTTCAAATAAAGTTCAGTTAATTTAAAATGCAGTGCTTTGTTTCGTATAATGCATATTACCACTATATTTTGGATGTTTTTAGTATATACATTGTACGTAGTATTCATAGAGGGCAGTGGTTTTACTTCCCACACCCGTGTTTGTAATGTGTAATATTTCAATATAGTTATTTAAGTTGGCAACCCCGAAATTTAGGAAGTTGAACTTTCAATCATGGTCGCCATTGCTGTAAGTACGACAAAATCCACTATCGCGCAAACAAACAATATAGCTTACTGTTATGTAATTTTCACCATTTTCGTGTCCGTTCATCTCTTTTTGGGAAAAATATTTTCGTAAACAGTTTATTCCAAATTTCTCGTGATATTTTCTCCTCTATTAAAGTAGCAGACCATGTTTGTTATTCTTATAATATAATAATAAAAATAAGATTATACATGTTTAGGTTGAAGGTTTAGAGAGAAGTTGGAATTGCAAGTGTTCCTGTCTTGCATAATAGATCACACGCCTCTTTCTTTGTTTGTGCTGGGCTGATATTAAGATATTTCCGGCATGAACTACATTTACATAGGGGAGAAGTTATTAATACTGTTGAAGAAATATGTCAGGGTAATAAAGTATGCATATCGTTCGCAATATGCGTCTCATGTCTACAAGGAGCAGAGTTCGACTCTCCGCAGAAGTAAACTTTAAAAATCTGTGCATGTAGTTCTTTTCGAGTTAATTCATAAAATGAGAGCAGGCGCTGCCGTAACTAAAGTGAGTGCATTATTTCATGACAGATAATGCGGAAATGTTAAAGAAGCATTTACCAATATCTTAGCTTCTTTGCCTCACTGTTCTTCTGATTGTAACTTAGAATATGCTATGTTTATTTCCTTGAGCTAGGAAGTATTATGCTTGTTGTTGGGAATACATTCAGGAGAAACTGCCCAGTTTCACTTTCATAACTATGAAAATCGAATCTTTCTAAGCAATATAATTTCCAAGACTTTTTAACAACTTTGATTAGTAAATGGATTTCGTAAAGTATTTACCGCGTTATACAGTAAGAGAGTGATTAGATGAAGTGACTAACGTATCAATTTGCTTTCAATTCAAATTTTATTTCAAAATGCTTAAGATTACGATTAAGTCTAAATTTAGGGTTCAATATACTCGCGCATGAACCCGTGGCATAGTCTCCATATTATCACCTTTCACTTCTGGGACCAGCGTTCGATTCCTAGCATGATATAGGGATTTTAAATTTTCACCTTAGATATAGGTGTGTATTCTGTGCTACGCCAAAATTAACAAAAAGTAAATAATGAAATAAAAAAAGAAAACGAAGATATATAGAAGGTCCCGTACTCTTAAAATTATTAGCGTAAAAAACACAAATATTTTTAAATAACTCTACATACGATGTAGAGTAGTCTATACATAATTAACACTTTTCCTCCTCTACTTATTACTAAAAAATCTAAAAAGAAATGTATAATTGTTTTAATAATTGCCATATACAAACACAAAAAAATACATTTTTCAATTATTTGGTCAAACCGTGTGTATTTAATTCCGCCCTATAAAACATATTTTTTTCAAAATTAAATTGTCTAGTGAATATTTTTTTAAATTCTGTTACGCAGAAAGTGACAACTATACGATTCTAAACGAGAACGCACCCACTAAGTAATCCTCTCTATAGAATTATCACAAGAAAGAAACATTAACTTTCTGCTGATGAGGACTTAGTTAAAAAAGCCTAGAAACTTTTTAAATAGGAAGACAGGACCTTACAATTTTGTATTAAAATTGATATTGTGACTGATACCTCAAATGAATTGTGTAATCTATTTTAATAGTGTAGGTGAATTTAATGTAAAAGTGGACTTGGCAGATGACAATTACTTACTTCCGTTTGTGGGATATTTTTTTACATTTCTCACGTCAGATGTTTGCAAACCTGGGTACAAAAATATATTGTCACTCGGTGTTTTCACATTGTCAAACATGTGTAATTATCATAAGTAATGCCACGGGTGATTTCCAATTTATCTAGAGAATTTGGAAATCAAGAGTGGCATTTGTTAAGACTATTTATCGAATAAAATTAAGCTGTTTACTCACAAATCATCATTTAAATATAGTTATTTTAAAATATTTATATATTTAATGTAAATGGCGATGTTTGAAAACAAATGGAAACGTTTATTATGTTTCATTTGATCATCACTGCAATTAGATCATATTTATTGCCGAATAGAATCGCAATATTGTAAGAATGCACCCTAGTGGAGAAAAAATGAAACACATCAAACTGTTTATAACTATCATTATAGGCTATTAATTAATTTCTGATGTCCTATGATGTAAAGATGTCAATTATATTTTCTGGAACGTTAATTCCTAGGAAATAATACGTTTAAGAAAGTTCAAACAGTGTTTTTTTTGTGGTGTAATCAATTACTACGAAAGTTTTTCTATTGTATCTCGCTAGCATAAACTGGTTACATTCGTGCACTATATATATATATATATATATATATATAATCTGGGAGCCACTTGATAAAATTAAAGTGATAAAATCGAGTTGAAAAACGACTGTGATTGGTTGTAAATCAAAATTCATTGAAATGTGATTGGTCATTGACTGCCATTTGGGGCATCAGTTAAATAATCTAAAAAAATGATAGACATATTTAAAGAAACTTGACGCGATAAATTATCTCTGTTACTAGTTTACATATTGTAATAAGAATAGTTAAGTCCAGTTGTCTGCGATGGGCAGGACATGTGTCGCTAAGCGAATGGGGAATGAAAGAGGTGCATGGAAACTCTGTTGCAAAACTAGACGGAAAGCGTTCAGGAGATAGGCCAATAATGAGGTGGGTGAATTATACAGGGGATGATTGGAAAACATTAGCATATTGTAAGGATGTGCGGAAAGCATATGTCCGCGTGGACATGAACTTCCGGTTTCGATTGTGCCAGTGAGTTAGTTAGTTATTAGTTTACACACAGTACTATTAAGAAGGTGCAAGAGGCTACTTCCAAATAAAAAAGTGTGTTATGACCTTTGATGTATAGGCGCCCTAAACACCACTTTTCACTAATCATAATCAAGTAATATTACAGTACAAAACATGTAGTATAGTGTTTTTAAATATTTTGTTGTAACAAAATTTGATATTTAATTTCTGATTAAAAATAATATACGTCGCAGAATTGCGTCATTTACATTTAAAAAAATAGTCATTGTTTTTAGTGACAAACACAAATTGTGGATTTTTAAATCATTGTAGTGTGTTTGACATTTTCAAATATAATTGGAAATTTCATAGATTCGTTCTTCTCTGATTATATATTTTCAGCTATCACACTTAGTTGAAGACGCACTCAGGAGTTCTATCTGAATATTAAGAAATCACCTGTATTCTTTGGCACATATAGATAATTTCATCAGTAGAGCGTGGATTTTTACGCACTAAAAGCTAAGTCTGCAAACACAGATTAATATGTTGTAAAACGAAAGTAAAATTGCAGGTAATATTTAGGTAGTATTGTTAGATCATACATAGAACATCCATCAAGTTCTTTTAGAAGTTACATTTATAAAACTGCAAACTTGTTATTTATAATATTGAGTATTACCATTTAATATATTACGTTGCAATTTTAATATTTAGTGTATGACAATCCGAGCTTTATTCATCAGGATTAATGATAATACGTTAATATATTTTTCTTTCCATTGATGTTTAATGTTTCCTATTATGCTATAAAAATCTGGGATGATCAAATAAAACGATTGATTGAAGAGAAAAATGCAGCTTATAAAAAATATTTGAACACAAAGAAAGTAGAAAATGAAATAGAATTCAAACGCTGTAGAGCTATTGTTAAGAGGGAAATAAGAAAGAGACATAGGAAAACATGGTTAAATTTTGTTACACATTTAGAATCAGACTTGCATAAGCTCCAACCTAATGCCTTCAAAATATTAAAACATTTGAATAAAGATATTAAAGAATCTACCAAAATTAATTGCGGAGTAATAAAAGAAGATTTTTTCAATTATTATAAAAGCCTTTGGACTGACAATAGTTATGAAGATACAATTTTCCGAAATAAGAATGAGACAGATTCCATAATATCATTGGAAGAATTGAAAAATAGTTTAAAGAAATTGAAAAATGGGAAGGCAACTGGCACAGATGGCTTGAATTGTACAAATATGCAGGCAAACAGTTCCATGAAAGACTGTTGTCCTTCTTTAATAATGTATTCAAAAATGCAGATATACCACAAGAATGGAAGACAAGCATTGTTCAAGAAAGGAGACAAGAGAAAAATTGACAACTATAGGGGAATCAGTTTGTTAAACACATGCTACAAAATGTATGCAGACATTTTAAATGGAAAATTGAAACGTTTCAGTGAAAAATTTCTTATGGAATGTCAAAATGGATTTAGGAAAGGACGATCTTGTATTGATTCACCATTTTCTGTTAAATTATAGCTTGAAAAAAAGAAGAGAATTCAACTTAGAAACACATTTTGCTTTCATAGATTTTGAAAAAGTATTTGAAACAGTCAAGAGATCAAAACTCTTAAATATATTGGAAGACAGAAATATACCAAATTTACTTCTGCAGAACATACAAAATATTTACAAAGACAACACCATAAAGATTAAATTAAATAACAGATTTTCTGAAGAAGGAATTATAAATCGTGATGTGAGACAAGGCTGCCCCCTAATCCCCAACACTGTTTGCAATTTATATAAATGAAGTAATATGTTGCTGGAACAAGACATATAAATTTGGAATAAGAATATCAGAAAATAGAAAATTAAACACCCTATTGTTTGCAGATGACCAAATAATAATAGCAAATTCAGAAGATAATCTACAGAAAGGTCTGTATGATCTTAACAAAATTACAGAAGAATATGGTTTGAAGATATCTACTGAAAAAACAAAAATTATGGTATTTCAAGGTGTAGATCCTGTCAGAAGTAAAATTGTACTGGACAATAAAATTTTGGAGCAGGTGAATAATTTTACATATCTAGGATGCAATATCTCACATGAAGAAGAAAAGGATGTAAATGCAAAAATATCTAAATTTTTAAGAATTTTAGTGTTAATAAATTCTATCTTCAAGCCACAGTTAGTTTAAAAGCATTCAAGATTAAAAGTGTATAAAACACTGGCTCTTCCAACTCTTTTGTATGGTAGCGAAGTATGGACGTTGAAACAGAAGGATATACAGAGACTTAGATCTGCTGAAATGAGATACCTTCGGAGGACTGCAGGATACACACTACTAGATCACAAAAAAAATGAAGACATCTTAGAAGAATTACACATGGAACATTTAGAAAACAAAATTTCTGATTATAAGTCAAGATGGATGCAACATGTTCATCGAAAGGAAGATCACAGAATACCCAAACAAATGTTAAGATATCAACTTGCAGGAAGAAGAAGACCAGGACGTCCACTCAAAAGACTTTTGGATGGTGTTTCTCTTGAGGCCGAAGCAGGTCAACAAATGACCTAAATTCGTGAATGTCCTATGATGATGATGATGATATGCTATATATTGTTTGTATATTATTTTATTATGTTCTGTTAAAGTTATTCTGGAATGGCAAACCTTAAATTTTAAGGAAGTCAATGAATGAAAATAAAGTTATCAAAATAAAAATATTAATTCTAAATATAATATTAAACACAGAATGTTGCATGTTTGTCTTTATTGTACCGTAGATTGTGTCTCATCTTGTTGGTTCACCAAGCAGCATCTGCTTGGTCAGCTAGTCGAAGTTAATATTCGATTTTACCATTTTGCGGAGTATTTATTTCCTCCGTTTAATTGGAGAAACTCAATTTGTTACACTAATGTATTTATAGATATCGGACTGTAGAGAAAACAAACTTATCATGGCCGTATTTTTATATACTACTGTGGAGTACTATTGTATAGTTTTAAACATGTGAAAATAAATTATACTGATTAATTATTTCATTACCTTATCAAAAATGTTAAATCAATTCCTATAACGTATCTTATATGATATAATGGATTAATTATATTCTCACACACTAGGACGAAGCATTGGAATGGAGCAAACATAGTGATTGCTAAGAGCGATATTTCGTAATTTCTGGTTTCTTGTAAAACCCCCACTTTTAAGAGTAACTTTATTATTTATTAAGAATATCTTAATAGTTTTATTTTAATAGCCAATACTTTCATAATAACATAACATTTCATTGTGAAACATCGAAAATTTCGACTCCTAGAGCGATTTTTAATTTTTCGTTTCAGTGAACTTCTACACCTAATGGCCCTACTTTGCTGTTTAACGAACTCAAGCTCATTTGTTTAATTAATTGCTTTCTGCCAAACTTAGTTATGATAAATACAAGATTCTGGCAGCTAGAGCGTTAACGGATACGTATGTATGTATATATTTTTTTGTCTTAGTCGTTTTTGGTATCGACTAGATAAGGTTTGTGAAGTTTCATAATTTTTTAAAATTAATATGTTCATGAGAACAACCTAAATAGCTTCATTGTCTCCGAATTCGCTAAAAATACTCAGTCATTTTAAAGCTTCATAAAAATAAGAGATAGGACTTTGTTCAAAATATTAAGTCAGTTACCATGGAATTCATATAGGATGTTCTTAGTTCTAAACGTAATCCAGTGTATCTATAATATAACTTTTACATATGCTTCATATGTATAATATTTTATTAGAAATCCGCATTGCTCGTTAGGTTTTAACGTAATGAAATTTCAACTAGTTTATAACATTAGATAAAAAACAAATTAATTACACAACGAATTATTTTATCATCATAACAAAAACAGATATCACATCCAGAACGTATTTTGTAATTAAAAATAGGAACTTGCGGTTTTTAAAAATTAGCTATTAAAGAGAAAATCATGTGTAATGTCCGCTTGAAAGAATTTCATGGGCTATAAACTCAATGTGGATTTAAACTGGACTAAAGCGTTGGTAATATATTCATGGGTGAACAAAA
The DNA here is from genome assembly GCA_030220185.1 of Diploptera punctata. Lineage (NCBI taxonomy): Eukaryota > Metazoa > Arthropoda > Insecta > Blattodea > Blaberidae > Diploptera > Diploptera punctata. The sequence continues at coordinate 185,536 of JASPKZ010001192.1, forward strand.
CACATTTATATGTCAACGTCAATTAAAACAGCGTTGAAGCGCACGCTATAAAAATGAGTTGAGTTCATTAAGCTATTGATCCGAATGTTTTGTTCCATCTCTCGCCCGAGCAAGCGTGAAATCCGTCTGTCGGATGACGACACTCTTAATTAAAACACAACTGACAAGCAAACGATGCGATACACGAATAGTTGCATCCTTAAAAATTCCACTTTGATAACATGAACCTGAATCCAGGTACATAAAAATATGTCAGTGACATCGTTTGCAATTAGCCATTTGTTTTGTCTGTAAAGTAATTTTCAAACAACTAATCCGATTTTGAAAATATTATATGTTTTCAAAATATATAATATTACTCTCAACGGAAATTGACTGTTTGAGAAGATAAGCTAGGTATTCCATATTGAAAACTATTATGAAAACTTGTTATGAGACAAGAAATAAAGGTCAAACATTTTGTTTTGGACATTATTAGAATTATGTAGCTATGTCAGAATAATGACTGAGCAGAAATTATTTAAAACATGTTTTATTGGATTTCCCACGGAAGAAAGGAGGAGGTTCGACCCACATCGTATATATAGAAGACATTGATCAACATCCTTTTTTTTTTACAAAGAAACGGAATAAAGGGCCTAATCTATGTTTTTATACTGAAATAAAATATGTAATCAAAAGTGTTTCATACCGTTAAATATTGAATAATAAAATAAAAAGAATATGGAGAATTAAATATATACAAAATTGAAGATAAAATCAGCGAAAATAAAAAGAAATGGACAGAACACTTAATGAGAATGAACAACGAAAGAATACCAAAAAGAACTTTCCTGTATAATCCCAGAGGAACAAGAGATGTTGGCCGACCACGTAGAAGATGGACTCCACTTTTAACTTCGCCGGAACAGGCTGCATAGCCTAAACCTTGTAGTAGAAGAAGAAGAAAAAGAATATGGAGAAAAATGGTTTAGACATGTAGAAAGAATGAATGTAACAAGATTACCAAAAGCAGCATTTAACTACAAACCAAGAGGTTCAAGGAATGTAGGAAGGCCAGTGAAAAGATGGACAGAATGACTGGAGGCGGAACAGGCAATTTGCCTAGCCCGTAAAGTGAAGAAGAAGAAGAAAATTGTATCATCAGGCATAGTTTATATATGTGACTTGACTGTAATTTTTGTGTAATATACTTCTTAGTATTAGGGGTTTTTTTTGTAAAGTATAGAAATGACATTTTTATCTAAAATAAGTTCGTCCAGAATTCTATGCAGGCGGATAGCGGATCAGAACCCTCTACGAGGCAGTCTCATCAATGGATCTATTGCCTTTTCTCTCGCGAGCTTGAGGTCCGGTGTGTAGTACCTTATCGAAGGGTCTCTTGCACAGGGTCATGTGTGAAGACTTCAAAGGACAGAAATAAATGTATGGAGGTGGCTTCTTTTCTCTATGGGAAAAATTTGGAGGCCCATTCCCGGAGTAACAAGGAAGCAAGTCCTCAACGGTCCATACGGGCGGAAGAGGCAGCACTCCATTTGGGGTTCATACAACTGGGGACTATGATGTCTGGCCTTAAGATGGCAATCCTATCGTACATCTCACTCTGCGGAATGCTAGTAACGTAGGCCTACCCAGAGGAAATACTATTATCACTAAAAGTCTCATAGATAATAGAAACAGGACTATCCCAACGTTGACAACCTTGGCTAGAAACTGGAACAAAGATTTAGGCAGGAGATGAGTATGGAATCGCAGAAGTATTACAAATAATAAAACTGATCTAGAAAATGAAGTAGATAAAATTAATATAGATGTTGCTATAATTATTGAAACTAAAAAGAAATTGAAAGGATAAATTGAATTAGATAGACGTGCCTCAGCACTTAATAGCTGCAATAAAAAGTCTATATCTAGAAAATAAAATAACCACAGAAATTGGAACGAAAAATAAATAGGATATAAGAGCAATAATAAATAGAAGTCTAAGACAGAGACTTCCGCTTTCGTCTCCTATTTTAATATTTGTATTGACGATATCGTATATAATTGGCAGATAAATTTGGACTAAATATGGTTGGAAAAATATGATTCCTGACTTTTTGCAGACGACCAATTTCTAATATCTAGCTCAGAAGATGGTCTACAGAAAACATCATTTTAATTGAAATTATAATTTCAAAATATTAATAAGTAAAACGAAGATCTTAGATTTTAAAGGATCAGATACAGTAAGAACTAAAATTATTCTGGAGGGAAACCCAATGAACAAGTGAACCATTTTAAGTACCTGGGTTATGAAATCTCCTATTTTAAAAATGAAGATTTTTTTAATAAACTTAATACATTTAATTATGTATGTGGCACAGTTAAGAGAATATTCAAAACACAAGAAAGGAAAAACAAATTAAAATTTTATAAAGCAGTGGCAGTCCCATTATCATTGTATGGTAGTTTTGAAATCAGCTGAAATGAGATTTCTGGAGACGTGTAGCTGGCTACAAACTTCAAGATAAAAAAGTTAAGATATTATAAATGAGCTAAACATTTTTAAACTCAACATTAATAAGATTCATGATAAAGTTCCGTTGAGGTATTATTCAAAATTAAAATATAAAATATAAAATTAAGACATATTTACCTAAAGGGTCCGTCTCGTCGACTTTATTACTTTTTATCTGTAGCGCTTTCGGGACTAAACCCATCATAAAGTTGAGGAGACGGACCTTTTAGGTAAATATTTCATAATTTTTTATTTTAGTTTCTATACTTTTAGATAAAATAGAACAAACTAGAAAAAACTGGAAAGAATATGTCGAATGAATTAAAGATTGACGCGTATAAAAAATTACTTAATTATAAACCAAATAGAAAAAGGAATGTTAGTAGACCGAAAAAAGAGATGGATTCAACTTTTGAACGAGAATATATGTGTCCGGAACAAGACACATGAGCTTAATCCGTGAATTCTAATGATGATGTTGATGACACTATTCAGGCTTATTCCTGTTCAAATATTTTCTGATATTGCATTGTTATAGTAAGTAGACATCCAGTAGCCAATATTGAAATTGTAGTGAGCCTGGCAAAACGTGTAGCGGTTAGCTGCTGTATATTGTTTTTATTCATAACTTTTATAAACGTTTCAGTATGTCAAGAAAGTGTTTAAATCACGGAAACATATCTGCTACGTATGTGGCTAACTAACATTCAAGCCTCAGTTGCGATATTTGACACCCCTTGTAAAAAAGTTTGTGAGCTTTATTTTGGGTGTACAGCTGACGATTTTGATAAAGACTGGGCCTGAAATATGTGCTGTGTATCATATGTTATGCTTCTCCCTGGATAGAGAATGGTACACATCATGTGCTATTTTCAGTTTTGAAGGGCACAGAAGGATCATCCAAGAAGTTGCTTTTCTGCTTAATTATCATTGAAGGAATTATGTCCGAAACAAAATATACAGTTAAATATCCCAATGTGGCCTTGAAATACGACCTGTGCCACATAGTGAATAGTATCCTGAACAACATTTTCAGATTTCATGACCATAAGTGATAACCCAGAATTCGATCTTGCTCATACTGAAGACCAAAGAAACGAGAGAAATGTCCCTACATTTGAAGAAGCATTTCATCAGAACCTAACGTTTTAACTCAAGAAGATCTAATTGTCTTATAAGGGATTTACATTTGTTTAAACAATCGTCCGGACATTTAAGTTCCACGCTCAAAGATTGGGATCTACTTCAAAAAAGTACAAGGATGTGCGATAATGATTTCGTAGACTAGTTCTCTAAAGAAGACCATACCATTTTTTGTAAGAATATTGTTCAGTAATGGAGGATCTTGATCATCAACACCAGCCAGATGAGTGGCGATTGTCCACAAACTCATCTAAAGTTAGCATGAAGATTGTACATCTGCGTACCGTAATGGTAACGAATTTTACCACCAATGCCTATCACGCATGCCACTAATATGACATAAGAAAATATTAAATTGCTATTAAGAAAAATCCATATACAATATATAAATGTAATATTTACGGAGATTTCTAGCTAATAGCTATGTTAGGTTCACAACTTGGGTACACTAGAATGTGTTGTTTCTTGTATGAATGGGACAGCAAGGATAAGGAAGTCTCACTACATAAGGAAAGATCAAACTAAATTCATGTGAATAAAAATATATCAAATATTCAATTACTGGAACCCAAAAATTGTATTTATCTTCCCTGCATATAAAATTGGGGCTTATGATAAATTTTATGAAAGCTGTGGATAATACGTAATTCTGCTGCATTTATGTATGTGAAATCTACATTTCCTAAAATACAGGATGCAGCATTTAAGGTAGGAATTATTACAGGGCCAGAAATGAGATTACTAATATCGGATGATATATTGTCGAAGAACTGTTACATCTACCAGAAAAGGCAGCGTGGAAATCGTTAAAAAATATCTGTTGTGGATTTTTGGAAATAACAAAGAAGAAAACTACAGTGGAATAGTTAGTGATCACCCGAATTCATACAAAGCGATGGGATGCAATATGTTTTTAAAAATCCAATTTTTGAACTCCCACATATACTTCTTTCCTGATAATATTATGACTGTCTCTGATGAGCATGGGGAGCGTTTTCATCGGCAGATTCCTAATGCGGGAAATATGTAGGCCTACTAAGACAAATAGAGTCGCAACATATGGCCGAAAATTATCCTATGCTACATTTTGTGTAAGCCAAAATTAGGTTAATATTTATCAATTAATATTTCGTAAGGATATTGCATATATTTGAACCGTTGCTGAAGTTACAGCCTTTGAATTTAGCGGGCGGTGGCAGGATTCCATAGGAATATAAGCAAAATGAGTTGAATTCGAGACGTGTACAGCCTGCAGATGATCTCTCCAGACGTGTTTTATCGAGAAATCATCCAGAAACCTCGATTCTAGAAGAATCGACAACTCAGACTTTCTATTCAGGAGGGGTTCAAACTGGTGTCCGGATTGTTCCTACTCACGCATATATAAAGCGGTGCGTGGCTGTGACGAGTCTGTCAATCTACAGAGTCGGTATCGAGCGCCTCTCGTGTCCGAGTTGTGGAAGTGACCTACGTGCGAAAACAATATGATTTTGAGAGTAAAGTCGTCAGCGAGTGTAAATAATTGAATTATAAAATACAGTATGAAGAAGAGACTCTTTTAGCAAAAAATTATGTGGAAAGCACTATTGTGAAATAAATCAAGACGACTTGGAAATTTTGAGTAAACGTTTAAAAGATAAAATGAATAATTGCAATCTGTATCCTACGCTACCGCCATCCATCAAATTGTAATTCTTTAAAACCTTAAATACGTGCAAAAAAAACTGCCTAATAGCAAAAATCTGAAACATATATTATTTGAACACAGAATGGAAAATATAGTTTGATTAAATTAATTTAGTTCTCGTGATATAAAAAAGAGTGCACTACACACCCTTATGCTGAAGTTGGAAGCTGGTTTCTGACTGGCCTATAGTTAAAAAAATAAATAACCTAGTTGAGGACGAGGGTATCTGCCAAGGTATTTATTTATTTTAATATTTTATTTTATGACTCTGCATCTAATCGGAATTTCATTATGAATTTTATTAAAATTGATTATTATTGTATTTTAGTTGTTTTTGTATCGATTTAGGCGGATAGATGAAGTTAATGTGGTATATTTTAAATTTGCCCATCACTTCGGAAAATTACTTTACATAGACGTTGTCTAGTTGCATTGTGTCCGAAGAGGAGGGCAGGTTAAGTATATTTTTAAGTTTTTTTAGTGTAGGTGTTTTGTTCGACGAATGATAAAGGAGAACAGAAAATATAATAAACCATATTATTAATATATGAATAAAATGTGGAACTCAATGGCACTATCGAAACCATAGGTTCATGTCCGCATGGACATAATCTCTCCATACAGCCCTATCCTTAGCTAATTCTTTTCAATCATTCCCTGTATAATCTACTACCTCGAATCATAGGTACTTTATTCTCCCACCTCATTCTTGATCTACCAACTGGGCGTTTCACCTCTGGTTTTTCTACAAGAAACACGTCTTTCATTCCCCATTTGTGCCACATATCTTGGCCATCGCAATCTACGATACTTAACTGTTCTTATTATATCTGGCTTCCTATAAAGATCATGTAGTTCACTGTTAAGTAGTCTTCTCTATTCACATGTGAGTTAATCTATCTTTGGTTCAAACATTTTCCTAAGAACTTTATTCTCAAATACTCGTAATCTCCTTTCCTCCCTTAATACAAGGGTCCATGTTTCGCCACCATACAATATAACTGGTAGAAAAATATTTAAATATATTTTCAGTTTATTGTGTTTTGAAAGGAGGTGAGACATCAAAAGTCTCTACAATGCATAATAACACGCATTTTCAAAATTGTGCCTATGTTTAATTTCTTTGTGCATCTCATTTCTATTTGCGATTATTGTTCCTTGGTAATTGAATTCGGCCAGTTCCTCAAAATTTCCCTCATTTGACATTATCTGTCGATTTCCATTAGATAATGTATTTCTGTGTGTGACAGTATATTTAGTTTTATCGATATTTACTTCCATTCCAATTTCTTAGTGTTACTCAATAGTGTGTGCGTGTTGGCCTTTAGTATCTCATCGCTATCGCCCAATAGTACTACATCATCTGCATAAACTAACAGCTTATTAATACCATTGAGTTGTAGGCCTTCTTCATCCTCTTAAGATTTGATGGCATTGAGTTGTGGGGGTCTTTTATGATACCAAGGAAACTGGACACTTCTAATATTCCTTTAAAATCATTTAACAAATTCTTTTGTGTAGCTTTCCCTTTGTTCAACATTAACCCTTAGCCATATTCTGTAACCTATAAGTACTATCACCTTATCTGTGCCAAGTAAAATAATGAGTGGTATCCTTTACGACCCCACAACTCCAGTTGCGTTTCAGTACTTGTTTGGAAAGTTAGTTTATGCGACTGTGGTATAGTTGGTGTTAATATGGTTTGTCATGCCCGTAAACGTATGTCAGTGGCTTGATACATATTACCCGGACTTTTTACATAGTATTTTGGAAGAATATGAGGGCAGTGATGTAAGTGAATGTGGGGATGAAAACAATCCTGACTCTAATTATTCTGAACATGAAACAGATTCAGAATTAGAATGTGGCTCTGAACGTTTTTAGCATCTCCTTCCAAACAAACAGGAAACCTGTAATAGACATAACAGAGTACGGGTTTAGAGATGATCGAACAATTATTTCGCATGTACCTAATAAAGAAAAAGCTGTAATTATGCTATCTAACATGCACCATTCGAAATGTACTGATCCTGAGACATGCAAACCAAAATTATATTCGTAATTTTACAATACTACGAAAGGGAGAGCAGATACCCTTGAACAAAAATGCATGACATGTAGCAAAAGCAGGCGATGACAGATATGATCCCTGGCTCTCTTCTATGCTATCTGAACATAATTGGTGTCAACTGTTATGTATTGCATTCCTCGTTGAAAGAGTACAAGTCTATTTCTTGCTTTGAATTCCTGAAAACTTTAGGAAGACAATTTACAGAGCTATATCTGAACGAAAGACTTGTAAATGAGCAAATGCCAAGAGAACTCATTAATGATTGTTTACAGGATTTTAAAGAAACCATTTCCGAAGAAGAAACGACCAATCGAGGATGTAAAAGAAAACAGTATGCACAGTGCCCTTGTTCAAGCGAAAAGATGACGAACCAATAATGTGTTAGATGTGCCAGACGTGCCGATCAGTTATGTGGAGAAAAAGGAATATTCTATTATGAAAGAAAGTTTTTGTAAATTACGTTGGAATTTTATTCAGTGTATTTTGAAATTTCAGTGATAAAAGTGTGTGAACACTAACTCTGACAAATTCTTTGTATGAATGTTCATATGGTAATTGTTTTATTTTTCACTACACTTGTACTTTATCCTATAATTTAGTGAATATCCTTCCCCCAAAATGATCCGTATTATTCCACAATCAGTTAGTTAAATAAGCGAACTATTTTCTAATTATATTTTTCACAATTAATATGAATACAACTGCACGTCCTAACATATTTTCTACTGTTATATTTTTCGACCCCACAACTCCACTTATGGCATATGAAATGCACAAATCCGGTTAAGTGTTAAATAGTAGAGGAGATAGTGCAACTTCTTGCTTCAACCCATTGTGGAATTCAAAAGTATTCGAAAACTGTTTGCCTACACGCACCATACTCTTTGTGCCATTTAAACACATTCCTAAAAGTCCAACTAACTTTTCAGGAATTCTGAACTCCAACAGGATACTATATAACTTCTCCCTCTTTATTCAATCTACGTATAGTTCATGTACAGTACCAATATATTCCCATTTCTTTTCTAAAATCTGTCTTATAGTAAAAATCTGATCTGTTGTAGACCTGTTTCTTCTAAATGCACATTGATGATCCCCTAGAATGTCATCAATATAAGGAGTAAGTTTACTTACTAATATATTTGTTTGAATTTTGTACAATGTTGCAAGCAATGAGATGCCTCTGTAGTTGTTGCAATAGGTTTTATCTCTTTTTCTTATAAATTGGTATAATAATCGATTCTTTCCACTCATCTGGAATATCTTCTTGTTCCCAAATTTTATTAAGCAAATAGCGTATTTTGTCCATCACATTTTCTCCCCTTGCTTTTATCAATTCTGCTGGGATATCATCTGAACCTAATGCTTCAGTTAGCTTCAATTTTTCTATCACCATTTTAACCTCTAATGCACTTGGTTCTGCGACTAGCATTTCTGCTCTGTCGTAAATTATCCTCTTGTCACTATCTTGTTATGGATGTACATGGAATAGCCGATTAAAGTAGCTCTGCAATCATATCCCCATTTTCATTCCGAATTATGTTTGTTCTAGCCTGAAACACTTTCTTCTCTATCCTAATTCCCCAAAATAATTTTATAATGTTACTGTTTTTGGCATTCATTTCAAGACCATTAATCTTCTCTCTCAAATATTCCTTCTTTTTAGTCTTCAGTAACGTGGTGGTTTCTCGTCTAATATTACCCAATTGCTCTACATTTAACCTCATTTGACTCATGTAACCATTTTATTTTTCCTAGATTTTTTCTTTACAATGTCGGCACATTCCTCATCAAACCATTTCTTGTTTTGCCTCTTTTTTAAACAACCAATGCTTTCTGATGCTGACAATTTAATAGTATCTCTTATAGCCTCCCATTCTTTATTTATATAAATTTCTTCTTCGTTTGCCACATTGTCATCTGAAGATTCCAGTACTTCAAATCTATTCGCAATTTTGATTTGGTATTCATGCCGCATTTCATCATATTTCAAGTCTTTTATTTCAAAATTTTCAGGACCATGTATAGCGTTTGTTTCTCTCATAAGCGATAGCCGTTGTCTGATTTTCACCCTAGCTAGATGATGATCCGAATTGCAGTCTGTCCCTCTAACTGATCTAACATCGATGATGCTACTGTGCCAGCGTTTGTCCACCAAAACGTGATCTATCTGATTTCGAGTGTCGCCATCTGGAGACGTCCAGGTGTATTTATGAATACATTTATGCTGAAATGTTGTGCTGTTGACAATGAGATTCTTTGATGTGGCAAAGATGACTAATCTAACCTCACTGTCGTTACTATCTTAATGAAGACTGAAGTTTCCACTTTTGCATTAAAATCTCATAAGAAAATTTGCATATGATATCGTGAAAGGCTATTAAATTCGCATTCTAATTCTTTATAGAACTCATCCTTGATCTTGTCATCTTCTGTGGGGGCATGTACATTTACAATTATAAAATCATGTTGTTTACCCTTTAGAATTATGTATGATATCCTATCACTAACAAACTTAATATCTCGGATAGCGGATTGGAGCCTCCTTCTGACTAAGAAACCCGTTCCAAATGTAGGTCTTTCTGCACCCCCATAGTATAATGCAAAGCTTCCTGATTCCTGACTACCTTCTCCTGGCCACCTAACTTCCTGTAAAGCAACTATATCCAAGGGCGATTTATCTAATTCCCGCGTTAATATCTCTAGTGCCCCACTATTGTATAAAGTCCTAACATTCCATGTTCCTAGGAACATGTCCCTGTGTTTGAGCCTTTGGCATGGGTTCCCTGAAGTAGTCCCCGCTCGGATAACCGGGGGGACTATTTGACCTCCGGAAATTTTTACCCCAGTGAAACACATGTCCGCATTTCTTGTCGGTTGTATTTTTACGGTGAAATTTCGTCATTTTTTCGACCAAGATACTTTTTTCGTCTGGCTTTTCACCTTTGACCAGTCCGTCATGGGTAACCATATCGGCAACAATGCTATCGCCGGCATAGCTCTCGGGATCATTTAAGCACGCAAGGCACTCCACCAGACAAGGTAAATATACCATTGAGGGGTATGGAACAATTAATTACATTTTATAATGACCATTGTGCAACAAACCCAGGATTAATATCCTAACTTCCCAGCAGTATAGTCTACATGTTGAGACATTTTTTGAGCAATATTTAGCGGTTCTTTCTCGCGCTGTTTTGAATTTCGAAGCTATGGCTCGAAATTTTAATGAACGTCAATATACTACATACAGTCGGTCTGGCGGTCTAGTGGTTTTGAATCTTGCCTCTAGCTTCGATGGTCGCGAGTTCAAATTCGTCTGGAATCGATGGATATTTAGAGTGAAAAATTCCAAGGGAAAGTACTTCGGGAGGGTCTTTACGCTGTGAGTCCCAAACCTGAAAATTTTCAGGCTATTAAAAGAACTTCAAGTCAGAATAAGCCTGCATTTAAACTGATAACAATATACTTAAGTGTGCACCAATTGATATACATGCAAATATTCCAGATATATTATGAAATAATATAGTCTATAACCACACACCCCACGTAGAGAAATGGGTGCTCCCTAGCAGACGTTTCTTAACCAAAATAAATAAATTACACTTATTTACCTATAGATGTCAGCGAGTGAGATGTGGTTAGCATATTGCCTCATAGAGACATCTAGTAGATATTACTTGAATTTTGCTCAGAGTCACTAATTTAGGCATGAGATTCATTTACGAGCCCGAAAATTTTCATACTCTTGACACGGAGCTTCAAATCCCCTCCGGTGAACTTGTTCCTTTTATTTTTGCAACCTAAAAAAATCCCGTCCGGGATTAAACATGCGACCTTTGGATCCAAAGGCATGGAACATCACCAAGGTCAGTATTATTTTATAATATACTCTTAATAAATTGAAATAATATAAAAAATAGTTAATTAGAAATTAAGTTTGAAATATGAATAATTGAGTTTTATGAGGAAATACTAGACTGGAAGTGAACACCCAACAGTGGGTGGCATATAAATAAACACACATTACATTACCCCTAAAACCAACACCGTACAATGTACCTTATGAATACGATATTACGTATGTGTGAGCACAATTTTTATCATTCATTTGAAAATGGGCACTTCCTCTGCGGATGGATAGATAATCTGATTTGGTTTTCGTGCTAAGATGACATAACAATCAGATTAGGTTTTATAATTAGGTTTTTTAATTCAAACTACAGTAAATATAATTGTCTAGTTGAGTAGTTAAAATAAAAATTGGTCAGTTCATGAGCATCAAAATATGTAAGGTGACGGCTAAAAATATTGTAGTTCATTTTTCAAGAAAACGATTTTATAGTGTCATTTTTCGTATGTATAAAATGAGTTGGCTTTACTTTAACTGCTACAAATTAGTTGGTTTTTTGCATTGTATTTTTTGTTATTTAGGAATATTCCACAATACAGCGTTTCTCCTTCTACCCAAAGTGGTTTGTCGCCAGAGGTTCCTGTTTAAAGCATATTCTTCCCTCAATTCTCTAGCTTCCATACTTCTCTTCACTCCATTCATCCATCCATCCATCCATCCATCCATCCATGCGTGCATCGTTCTCTAGGACTGATTCTTCCACTTCTTCCATTAGCTTTTTAATTAAAGATCTTCTTTGGTATTCTCTCTTCTTCCATTCATATCAGGTGTCCAAACCATTTCAAACGTTTTTCTTCTATTTTTCTTAATATGTTTTTTTTTCAACTTGCATAATTTCCCTTATTGTGTTGTTTCTGACCTTATTCCTTCTTGAAATTCTTGTCGATCCCCTCCAAAAATTATTTTCTACCGCTAACAGCTTGTTGGCTTGTTTTCTACTTATTGTCCAGGTTTCGGCTACTAGCTACTACAGTGTCATGGCTGCTAGCTACTAACACGCACAAGTTACGCTCCAGGTTTTAAGTTATTTTTCAGTAGGTGCCTTCGTTATTTCATAGTTTAAGTTGCATATTCGTAGCCAGTTTAAGTTTAAATTTATATTAGTTAGTGTCAAAAGTGTGTACATTCAACAACATGGGGAAAAACACACGTAATTCAAACAACGATTCGACATGTTCTACGGAGGAAGCAGTGAAACGTGTGGCGAAAGATGCGCTTACAGGATCCCGGCACTCTGCAGGTGTTTTTGTGTCCATGTTGCGGGACCAGGTAGTGGCGGAACTGCAGAAGACCATCCAGGACAACACTAAGGTAATTGAGGATCTGAAAAAGACCCTCGATGAAAAAGACAGAAAGATTGAGGTGTTGGAAAATAAAATAGACGATTTAGAACAATACCAGAGACGTCAATGCCTCAGGATTTTTGGTGTAAAAGAAGAGGCCGGAGAGGACACTGACCAGAAAGCCATCGAGGTGGCCAAAAAAATCGGTGTCGATTTATCAGTGACTGACATTGACAGAAGTCACCGTGTTGGTGTTAGTAATGCTGAAAGACCGCGGGATATAATAGTGAAATTTGTTAGTTACCGCAAGCGCAGTGAAGTTTTTCTAAGCAAGAAAAAGTTGAAAGGAAGTGGGGTCACTGTTCGCGAGGACCTAACGAAGTGTCGCTATCGCCTGCTACAAGAGAGTATACAGAAATACGGTATTAAAAATGTATGGACAATGGACGGTGCCGTCATAGCTAAAGTAAATGGCGAAAAACGCAAAATTAGATCTTCTACGGATATCAACTAGATAGGACCTGAGTGTAAAATATGTTTACTTTGTCTTTTCTTTGCTAACAATTATATTGTTAATTTATTTCTAATTTAGGTAAGTTTTAAGTTTATTATTTTTTATTTAGGACAACTTACTTGTTTTATTTTAATTTTTTAAGTTCTTTGTTTAGCTTAATTATTTTAATTTTATTAGAGTTATTACAGTACATAGTTTATTTTTACTTTCTGCTATTGGCAACATTGAGCTGACAAATGAAGACTTGTTTGCAACCTCTGACTCACTCACCTTCTCCAATCACCCTCTTATTGTGCAGGCAGCTTTTAACGCAGGTAGCAACATTCCTCAATCCCTACCATCCCCTCCAACAACAACTACTACTAGTCTACTTAAGAATGCATTTTCTATTGATAAATCATCACTTAAAATCGCTCACGTTAATTCACAAAGCATTCTGTCCCACTTTGATGAGTTAGAAACCATATTTTCATCTCTTGGACTGAGCGCCATTTTAATTTCGGAAACCTGGCTGACCCCTTCCATACCTTCGTCCCTTGTTCACCTAGACGGATATACATTGCTCAGAAATGACAGAATAGATAAAAGAGGTGGAGGAGTTTGTGCCTTTTATATCAAATGAGCTTAATCCAAGAATTGTCCACAAGTCCCCTTCTGTATATTCCGCTCGCCCCGAGTTCTTATTCGTAGAAATTCAAGCCAGTCTAAAAAAAATGTCTCTTATGCATTGTATACAAACCTCCAAAAATAAGGCACCTTTCGGATCTAGAAAACGCTCTGAACGATTCATTACCTCATTATGAACACGTTATTGTCGCAGAAGATTTTAATACAAATCTTCTTCAGACTGACTCACCAGCCATACAACTTGAAAATATGTTCCAAAGCTTAAATATGACAATTGTTCCTCTCTCTGCCACACATCATACTGCTACTACCGACACTCTACTGGACTTAACAGTGACTACACATCCACAGAAAGTACTGTCATATGGACAAATTCCTGCTCCCGGCATATCTGCTGATGACATTGTGTTCGTAGAATACTCACTCCAATGTCCTAAAAGACGCTCTAAATTGATTACGTACAGAAATTTACAAAACATAGACGATACTAAACTAAAATCAGACGCTTTAGAACTACCTTGGTACACAATATGGAATCTTAGATCAGTTGATGAAAAAGTAGACACATTTAATACACTGATACTACAACTATATGACAGACATGCACCAGTAAAAACCAGACGATTTTCCCGCCTCCCTGCTCCCTGGATGAATGACTCAATACGCGAACTTATGTCAAAACGAGACAAAGCATACCGAACATACAGACGACATAAAAATGACGAGAACTGGCAACTGTACAAACAACTTAGAAACACAACTACACAAACTATACGCAATGCCAAACTACGACACGCCCACAGTATAATCGGACCTGAAATAAGTGCACGGGACACTTGGCGAAATCTCCGTGCAATGGGACTTAGACAGTTGAATCCCTCAACTGACTCTATAGACATTTCTGTAGATGACTTAAATGAACATTTTACCTCAATACCCATGACACCTCCAGACAACAAGACTAAAATAGACATTCTTAAAGACTTATCCCCATCCCCCCATATAGGAAGAGATAAATTTTACTTTAACGACATTTCGCCTATAGACGTTAAAAAAGCACTCAAGCGGATTAAATCCAATGCACAAGGAACAGATAACATCAGCATTTTAATGCTAAATAAAATCATTGACATTATACTACCCACAGTGACTCATATTTTTAATGCTTCCCTTATAACTTCTATCTCCCTACTGTATGGAAACAGTCTAGAGTTCGGCCTATACCAAAAATAAGTACACCAACTAACTGTAATGACTACCGACCGATTAGCATCCTTCCGACATTATCTAAAGCCCTGGAACATATTGTACATAAGCAAATGACTGAATATCTCCAAGAAATCACCTCCTTGATCCTTATCAATCCGGCTTTAGATATGGTCATAGCACAACCACAGCATTGCTAAAAATTACTGAAGATATTCGTGAAGCCGTGGACAGACGTCAATTGACTCCTTTAACCTTACTTGACTTCAGCAAAGCTTTTGACACAGTAGACCACGACTTACTTATGATAAAGCTCAAGCACCTACACTTGTCTGACAGCGCTGTATCCTGGTTCGACTCATACCTGCACGGTCGTCAACAATACGTTTCATTAAACTCTAGATCTTCGTCTTGGCGCAACGTGCCGGCTGGAGTCCCCCAGGGCAGTGTTCTCGGACCTCTTCTTTTCTCAATCTACATAAATGACTTGCCAACTGTACTAAAGCACTGCCGTTATCACCTCTACGCTGATGATCTCCAAATTTACCTACATTCACCTCCTCATTCTCTCTATAACAGCTTGACAAAAATGAATGATGATCTCATATCCATCTTTAACTGGTCTTCAAGTATCGGTCTAAATCTAAATCCTAACAAGTCACAAGTAATTCTAATGGGACAACAAAGACTGCTTACAACCTTTGACATATCTACACTTCCAAACATTACTATAAATAATATAATTATCCCTTATTCTTCTTCAGTAATAGATCTTGGACTACATCTAGACGCAAATTTAACCTGGCAAACACAAGTGAAACACATATGTAAGAAGACTTTCTCCATCTTACATTATCTTAGACGTTTAAAGAATTTTCTCCCAGTTTCGTTAAAACAAATCCTTGTGCAGAATCTTGTGTTACCACACTTCGATTATTGTGACATTATATACAATGATCTAAACTATGACTTGTCGCAGAGACTGCAGCGTGTTCATAATGCTTGCGTTCGATTCATTTTCAATATCCGCCGTTATGACCATATTTCCGAACACTTTAATAACCTCTCTTGGCTCCGTCTTACTGACAGACGTAAATTGCACTCTCTTTCACTACTTTTCAAGCTTCTGAATTCCTACATTCCTACTTACCTGGCGTTCAGATTTGAGAAGTTATCCTCTTACCACAATATTGACACTAGGTCACAAGATAGCAGTCTGCTAACAATTCCTCTTCATAGCACTTCCTCCTATTCTACTTCCTTCACAGTAGCCTCTGCCCGCTCCTGGAATCTCCTTCCTCAAGATATCAGGGGTTGCCGCACACTTGGTACCTTTAAGTCACGCTTATACAGTTACCTGTTGTCTAATTATTTTTTTTTCTCTATTTATTTAATTTTATACTATGTCATTAATCTTTTCCTCGTATTTTTTATATATATTGTACATATTATATATTTAATTCGTTAAATTTAGAGTAAATCAAAATACATTATAAATATAAATTGTATTGTATTCATAACTTGTAATCGTTTGTATATATATATATATATATATATATATATTGTAATTTAGATTTAAGACTATTTTTTTTGTTTGTATTTTTTTTTAAACCTGGTTGAGTGGTAGACAAGGCTTTAAGGCCTTAACTCTGCCAGGTAAAATAAAGCTATTATTATTATTATTATTATTATTATTATTATTATTATTATTATTATTATTATTATTATTATTATTATATAAAATTCTTTGTAACAGAACTTGAAATATAGTTTTCTTTGTTTGGTGTATTACATTTCTATTCCAAAGCACCGAGTTCAACATACCAATGATTCTTCTCCCATCAGTTATTCTTCTTTCATTGTATTTAATTAATTATTTTTACACTTGTTGCAAGCTTAGATTGTAGATTCACGGTCTCAAATGTTAATTACTGAACCATTAGCAAAGTTAACCAGATACGCCTGTGCCATCGCTATTGATTGATAAGTGTACGTAGCCGAGTGGCCAAAGGCATCATACCTTGTAGCAGAATTACAGGGCATGCGCAGGTTCGAATCACCATGGAGGAAGACTTTTTTCGTCGATTGTTCTTCCAGTATGAGTCCCGGGCCGTAACCAACTAGTTCAAGGCACCATGTCTTAGCGCAGAGCTGCAGGTATTGGATATACTTGCCAGCAGGAGTCCCGCGCCGTAGCCGAGAGACTTAAGGCATGATGTCTTGGCACAGGGCTACGGTACTTCCTCTGAGGATCCGTATGGAGGAGGTAATTTTCTCATAGAATTTCGACCACTATGGGACTAGTGTCCACCCACCATCGTGAGGAATTTGAGTAGCTACAAAATAAGGGCGGTTCCAGGTTGCGAAAACCTACTATAACGGCTAGAGGATTCTACATGCTGACCACAAGTCTAAATGTTATTAACAAGAGAGGAGTAAATTCTACATCAGATATAAAAAAAACAGTAACAGCGATCAGGAAAATTCGAAATGAGAAGCGTAATCGTACGGAACATATTGGTTCAAATGCATTTAAAAGGATGAACAGTTTTCACGATCCTCAATTTTTTTTCACATTTGTACTGGATGGATGATCGTGTGGAAGTTACACATGTGGATGTGAGACCAGCACTCGTCTGGTAGACCAAATATTTTCAATGGCTGTCTCGCTTTGGAGTTAGTATAATATCTTTATTGATATGCATTCATGTATGTAATTCAATTTAAAAACCCCTTCTGCTTAATTTATTAATACCAGTTTACAGAATCAGTTTTGATTGAAATAATAGTTTCATTTTTAATTTTGTACACCCTAAAATGTCCCTTTTCAGCATGTTCTGGAAGTAAGAATTAATGATAGTATTGTATCATAGTTCTAAACTTGGAAATACAGTATTTCCTAAAGACATATATTTGTGTATCTAAAAGCTAAGTTAAGTAAAAAATAAATATCCTCTCTTCTCTTAACTGTAAAGACTGAAATTCGATTTAAATTCTGAATATGGGAGACGTTCCAAAGGCCGGTCAGTTAAATCAGTGCCTACAACACAGTTTCTTCTCCTTCTATCCCGGTCCCTTTGCTTTCTTTCTGTCTTTCTTATTTCTAATTTCCATTCCTCGCCTATCTTTCCCTCATCTCCCTTCTTTCCCCTCACACGTCTTTCCTTGCTGAATTATGCATGGAAGTTGCTTTGGGAGCTAAGAGATGGGCAAGGGAAGCACCGCGTACGAGTTAAAATAAAGAAAAAAATTGCCCCCTCCCACCCCCTCTTCATCGATCGCAGCAACCCTCTGACATCTGGCTCGTTGCCACCACCCTTCTCCCTCACTTTCTTTGACTATCTTCCATTTCTTGCTGCTACGAACCATTTTTTTCTTCTTCTTCACTCGTCCTCTGCGATTTTACTAGCGTTTCACGTGTCCATTCTATGCACAGAACTGTGCATAATTCTTTCTCAGGGCTTAATTACTGTCAAGCTAATTGTCTGTAATAGGTCCCCGACATTTTATAATATTTGTCGAGAGATCAAATGGACATGTAAGGAAGCTGCCAGTTTCCGATGAACATTTTTCATTCAGTATTAGAGTTTTTAATAATTTATTTTAATAATTTATTCTGAGACGCTTAAATTCTTGACATACTGGATTAGATCTTTGAGTAGACCATAACATCCTTTTCCGCAGGAATAATGACATTTAAATTATCTCTTTATTCCTTAGTCTTGGTAGCAAGGGATAATGTTCCTGTCTCTAAATCCGAGGTTAAGGATTCGTTTCGAGCTAAAGATAGACAACTTTTTTTCGGATGAGCAAAATTGAATATTTTTGCATATTTGGAAGTTGATGTTAAAATTTGTCGGTACGGTGTAGCAGGAATATGCAAAAACATACGCTTATCTCCAAAAGTATTCTCCGAGTAGACACGCAGTCATATCTTTGCAGAGGAAATGACTTAAATCCACGAAATATACAAAAAGGCCACTGACATGTATTTTTTGTTTTAGTAGGAACATCAGTTAGGAGCAAAATAAATGATATTTTAAAAATAAATTTATGATATTAGGATCTATATTTTTTCTATTTCAAAATCCTTAACTCCATAAGTGAAATTAATAAATTGAATGATTACACGAGAGTTTTTTTTTTGTTTATTTAGTGGGTTCATAAAATTAGTCTATTTGTGTTTTGGGTCCAATAGCGTTTTAGGGCCGGGGTTCTACATCTGCAAATTTTACCTTAAGTAAGATGCTTTAGACAGGGACCTCCGGCGACAAATAACTTAGAGTTGAAGGAGAAACACTGTATTGTGGAATATTCCTAATAAAAACCATGCATATCTATGGGTTCTATAACGTGTCATACATCTCTGTTACATTGATCCGTTGTTCTTTTGGAAGGTAGCAAAGATCTTCTATTGTTCTCGCCGAAAAAATCTATCTTGGTGTGATCGAAACCACGGTCCTCGGAGTTAGAAATACACACGCGAATCCGAGACGATCATGGCGGACAAAGTTAAATGTAAACCCACAAGTATGGTTTAGTATTTAAAAAAGTAACATGTGGGTTAAGTAACCGTGTACAGAAATGCAATGTATTTTAACAACTTTAAAATTTTTAACAATTTGGGACAAGCAGTAATGATACTGCCAATATCAGACCTAATCATTAAATAACTTCCATTTACACAATAAACAATTAATCTTCATTAAACTTTTGTGAATTCTGTGCTAGGAGTTTGGCCTACCTACATAAATTAAATAAAAAAAACGAAAAACGCCAAAATTACTTTAGCAGCATCTAAATAATTACCTACTAAAAATGTATATTTTCCCCTTAAAAATGTGATGAATTTCCTGAAATTAAATGAGATATTAAAGTACAATTAACCTAAAATTGCCATATTTACAATGGGAAATATTTGTCATTGTTAAAATGGAAGAGGCAACGTATCCTTATGAGATTCCAGATTATCCAATAAACTGTAAATTAATCGGGTGTATACCAACTTGCCCGTTTTCTCACCTAACGAAAAAAATCAGAAGATAATAATTATGTGGTACTAGGACTTAGTAACGGGCGAATAAATATATATATATATAAAACCGGAACATGATAGCAGAAATGTGTATTTTCATGTTAGTTAACATGATGTTAGGGCTACATTTTCTCAGTTGCAACATTCGAATACTCGCTCCTGGCATAGAATAACCAAACTATTTTTAACGAATATGTCTTTCGAAATCATCTTCCATCGTCAGAAAATGTTATAATACTAATTGTTGCTAATTATGTTTTATGTAGACTGTGTTGTACGTCCTCGTTAAAAATCAACAGCACATATTACCTTCTCTAAAAGTAATAATAAGTAATATTCAGTAACATAACATCTGCTGATGATGTTATCGGATACCGAAAGGCTTACAAATGTTGCAGTTTTAGCAGTCCGGTCAAAATAGACATTTAAATTTACAAAAATTTCGCATAGAGCTGAAAATTAGTACGAATGTTGGGAACACCATTATGAATGAAATGTGAAAAGTCCCCATCGATACCACATCTGCAAAAAAAGTTAATCAAGGTCAAAGTTCGCGAATATGTTTTTTTACATTTTTCAGACAAACTGTAAGTTTTATCAAAAAGTTGGTCAGACAAAAAGTTGTTGATCATGTAATTGTCTACACAAATTGTTCTTATACTTCATTTCATAAGAATCACCATTCACGATTCTAAAATTTGAGGAAGTCGTATTCTATATAATACCGTATGCACACATTTCCGCCCCACCTATGAGATAGTGTACTTGGCGCATTTTTTTAATGTGGTGTCTTCGAAAGGTATACTCCACGATCTATTGTGATTAAGTTTTATTAAATAATATTCTATAAATTAAGAAATGGTACTATTGGGAACGATTTCCATCCATCCATACTAATTCTGCCCAAGGGCAGGTCTTTCACTGCAATCATAGCATTTTCATGCTGTGCTTTGCATCTTTACTAGGGAATTGTAGGTGTGGTAGCTTCCCGTTGCTTTCCACACCGGTGAAGGATGATGATAATAAGGATGATGATGATGGCCGTGTGATTTCGGGGACCGTTTGGACCTTAAAGTTTTCCTGACACTTGTCTTACAGGTGAGGAAAAACCCCGATAAATCCTCACCCAGAAAAACTGACCCGACTGGGGATCGAACCCGGGCCCGCTGCGTGACAAGGCAGCACGCTACCTCGAGACCACAGCGGGGGAGGGGAATGATTTAAGTGACAAAAATTATTCTTAATTGCAGATAATTTTAATCTGATTGATAATATTCGAATTCTACTTCGACAGTAATGTCTTCTTCGGTTTCCTCTTCTTCTTGCTGGATATTTGTTAATTGTTCTGAGAAAGATGTATCAGTTGTTTTCTCATTGAAATCATAAAAATGTTTCTGTTCCATTTGATTCAACATTGGAGTAAGACTGGCCTTGACATTTGGTACATACTGGTGAACAAAATAATCCGACTTTTTTACAGACACATTTTGCACTACAACCCTTTTTGCAATTGCAAAAAATGGTGTTAAGAATATTTGTTGAGCAGGTGGGAGTAACGTTTGAATTGGTTCCAAAGCATTATCTATTAATTGACCCAATTGTAATTTTGATTTGAAATATCTAGGCTAACAGCAGTCATAATACAGTGGCTGATATTAGTACATACTAGTTTTAATAGTTCTAGTTTAAATTGTTCATTTTAAGAATTACTTGTTCCAAAAAAATAAGTCAATGACTCCGAAATATCGCTGTTAATATTTTCAAATATTCGACTAGGCGGGGGATAATTGGTATTACCAAATACTAAATATTGAATGTCCTCTCGAATGATTGCTGCTGCAGCGTTGATGATTCTAAATCGTTCTTCCTTTTCAATTTGACTTTTTTCTCACACCAAGCTTGGTTAAGAATATCGTGATGATCATACTTTAACATCAATCGAATCTTAATTGATCTATTATATAAAGCTGGATTTTTACAATTATTTTGTAATTATTCCAATGAAAATTGACGGTCATCACGTTTTACTCCATCGCATGATTAGTAGATTAATCTTGAGAACGACCGATTTAACCCCCAGTGGTGGGCCTCAAGAAGGGATTACAGCAATTATTATGGTACCTAGCCTCGGCAGCAACTAAATCATATTCGTACTGAATACGTGCAGTAAAAATGTTTGCTACGTCATCAGAACGAGTCCGAGTTACCTTCAGAATGAATTCTTTAAATTTAAGAGTAGCAACTTTATGAATTTTACGTCTAACATTTTGCGCATTTTTCTTCTCAGCCTCTTCATTCGCTTCATCTCCACAAAATAAGCAATTTTTTTAAACAGGAAACGGATTCACTTACGCGTGCTCTAGTACGAGGTGGACTGATTTCAGATGTACTGGCTTGCTCCAACTCATGCGGTCTTTTAACTGTATCAATAGAACTATTCCGAGTGTACATTGTACGGCAGTGCACATGCATTGTCACAGATTTCTTGCCCTTCAGGTATTCAGAAAACCCATCATTTCTTTCAAAACTTGAATCGATTAAAGCCTTCATTCCACGATCAACAATAACTGTTTCATTTTCAGTCTAAGGTTTACTACAGTACAAACAAAGCAAAATTGCGATTTTTTTCAATTACTGAACAGCACAAATTGTTTTAAGAAATATTATTAACAAGCGTGTGTATCAATAGCCACGTGTATTCACTGTAAAGGAACGTTCAACACTATACTAAGTGTTTCGTATATGCCTTCCACAAAAAAAAAAAAAAAAACAGGTATATGACTGTCGCCACCCGGACAAAAATATAATAGTCGGAAGATTGTTGGTTAAGGTTATACGGCCCAATTAAATTAGGGACTGATATTTTTATGTATATTCTCACAATCAATATAATATATAATTTATACATATAAGTTATTCAACCAATGTTTTATTATATTAAATATCCCATGGTGTATAGGATGTTAACTTGCGGTTGAAATGCGTGCATATTATTCTTTTCAGTGTTTCAAATGGTGATATCTCAAGAATGGTGATTATTATGAAAAAAGTATAAGAACAATTTTTATAGATAATTGCATTGTCTACAGCTTTTGTCTGACCTATTTTTATGATAAAGTTTGCCGTTTAGCTGAAAAATTTAAAAAGCCCATATTTGGGAACTTTGACCTTGAATAATTGTTTTTTGCAGATGTAGAATCGATGGAGACTTTTCACATTTCATTCATAATGGTGTTCCCAATATTCGTACCAATTTGTAGCTCTATGCGAATTTTTGTAAGCCTACCCCTATTTTTTGAACTAACTTGACAGAGCTATAATGAAGATGAGAACAAATGCACATTACACAAACTAATTTTTATTCTGACTAGGGTAAGCAATCGGACAAAAATAAGAAAATATGTGTTATCGGTAAGGCATTTTTTTTTTACTTCACGATTTAATATAATCTTTGTAAAACATTTTGTACCAGTTATACACTGCTCAAAAAAATTAGGGGATATTGTAGAATAACCTATTAAGACTATGTTTTTTGGAATAGTATTAGATGCAATCACTTTCTATTACTCCAAGATAATGTAAATAAGAGTTTGAAGTTGTTACGTAACCTCGGTACCACACCAGAGGGCAGTGTCTGTACTGCTGATGTGAAAGGGTGGTGTGGGGGTGAATGTTTTGTTGCTCTTTTAAAATCCAGTCCAGTTTTCAGTTAGTGAATGACTTGCCTTAGGGACAGTGATGCCTCGACAACGTGATTTACCTGAACCAATGGCTTGGGGGGCCATAGGAAGGATGGAAGCTGGACAGACACAACAAGAGGTGGCACAAGCCATTGGGGTGTCTCAAAGCGTGATTTCCAGACTTTGGAATCATTTTCAAAGAACATACTGTTCACAGAAGAGCCGGACAAGGTCGACCAAGGGCAACAACAGCAAGGGATGACCGTTACCTCTTGTTAACAGCCCGTCGGAATAGATAGCAGAATGCAACTCAACTGCGAAATACACTTCAAACAGTAACAGGACGCAGGGTGTCAACTCAAACTGTCCCTAATCGACTGCATGGAAGTGGTATCTATGCCCGTAGGCCCATGGTGTGTACCAAGTTAACTCCACAACACCGTAGAGATCGCAGAAACTGGGCGGAGGAATATCGTGGGTGGAGGCATGTTGAATGGAGATCAGCTCTTTTTTCTGATGAGTCGCGATTCAACGTGGAATGTGATAGTCGGCGTGTTATTCATCTGGAGATAAAAAGGGACCGAAACAATCAAGCTTTTGTACGTGAAAGATCCCCATATGGTGGCGGTGGATTGATGGTGTGGGCAGGAATCAGTACTGGTGGACGTACGGACCTCTACGTCATCCAAGATGGTCTTTGTACTTTGACTGCGGTAAGGTATAGAGATAAGATTCTCCCACCTTTTGTCGTGTCTTATGCTGGTGTCATACGTGATTCGTTTCTTTTTATGGACGATAATGCACGACGCCACAGAGCTGGCTTGGTGGGCGACATGCTGGAAGTGGAGGGTATCGAGCGTATGCAATGGCCAGCTTCCTCCCCGGACTTAAAGCCGATTGAGCATGTGTGGGATGCATTAGGCAGGCGCATTGCAGGCAGACCAGCACCTCCCACAACTGTTCCAGAGCTGCACATTGCTCTTATGGAAGAGTGGCCACGTATCCCTCCAAGAACTCATTGCTAACCTCATTGCATCAATACCACACAGGTGTGAGGCAGTGCTGGCCGTTCGAGGAGACCATACACCATACTAAAGAAACATTTTCACCCATGTTGATGTTGCTTTGTTTGTTTGCCATATTCCTAATCAGGATCTCTTTGACATCTGGCGTGGTACAGAGGTTACGTAATGACTTCAAATTCTTGTTTACATTCTTTTGGAGTAATAGAAAGTGATTGGATCTAATACTGTTCCTAAAAACATAGTCTTAATAGGTTATTCTTCAATATCCCCTAATTTTTTTGAGCAGTGTAGTTATATCAACCAAATTCATAACGAATTATTGACATTTATATTCCAGTACTGCATGTTCGTATTCATCTTTATTTGTTATGGTGAATACGGACAGTTTTCACATAATTTCCTTCTATAAAATATTTATTTCTCAGACATATTAAACACAATTTTATAACAAAATTTTGTTTATAAACTATTATAGAATAAGTTTTATTTATTTATATTAGGTCTACATATGTTTATTCCCTCATTTCTAATACCCTTTTCATGATACCATTCACGTCCTTTACCATTACACCAGATGCATTCTCTCAGTTTTGAAAAAATGGGATAACTATATTTCATAAACAACACCCACACATATTGTTATTCTTTTTCACCTCTCCACTATCATAATTTTGTTCTTCTAATTCAGATTCTTAAGGCGATAAATTTGTGCTTATTGATTTTTTCTCCGCGAATAAAAAGTTGCTCTTTATATTGTTGAAATTTAATTTTTTAGCTACATGCAGGCAGTGGAACAATTCTTTGTACCAACTGTTATTTTTAACTGATCTTCACTTCTACTCATACGATGACGGTGAACACCCGAGCGAAGTATCCCAAATAACCCTCTCGCATGATACAATCTCCTCCCCTGTCGGAATGCTTTAATAGCTCTATGCATATAAACTTATGCCCAAGTTATATTTAGAATTACACATCTGCAATGCAATAGTTCCAATTAAATTAGTGAAATACACGTCTCTATTCAGCCGAAAATTAGTGTCCCTATTCACTCAAAATACATGTTTCAATTTTCATAGATTGCCAACACCTAAACTGTTGTCGGAAAGGACTGGAATTATCACAATCTCTCTGGGAATAAATTCTTAATAATTTAGCAAAAAATAATTCGCAATCGGACCATTAGTTAATAAAAGACACGGATAATAAAACGCGAAAATATTATTAAATACACGAGGCTATTATTTCACTTAACAGCAATTCTTTGTTGTAAAATATTTAGATAACCAAACGAGAACCAAAATTCCACATAACATATTTTGATTCATGATATACAAAAGTCAGTCGACAGATGGCAGAGTTATTTCTGGCAGTCTTAAATTTCAGTGGAGAAAGCAAATTTTAGAAGTGTCCCTATTCACCCTTGTACCTATTCAACCGACTCTATCCTAGCACATAAACTAAATCTGATTGTTAATTTCATTGCTATCGAATGCTCGTTTTATTTCAAACATCCGGCGTTTTTTTACCATGTCCCCATATACTTCAATAATAATAATAATAATAATAATAATAATAATAATAATAATAATAATAATGATGATGATGATGATGATGATGATGATGATGATGATGATGATGATGATGATGATGATGATGATGATGATGATGATGATGATGATGATGATGATGATGATGATGATGATGATGATGATGATGATGATGATGATGATGATGATGATGATGATGATGATGATGATGATGATGATGATGATGATGATGATGATGATGATGATGATGATGGTAATGATAATAATAATAATAATAATAATATCTGTGTTCGCGCCGTATTAGCGATTAACGTGTATGGAATTTTCCATAATATCTTTCCAAACTTATTCACTTCTACAACCCCCCGCCAGTTACTTGACGTCCAGATTTGAGCAGTTATTTTCTCGCCACAATTTTAGTACAAGGTGGCAAGACAATAATAAGCTAACAATGCCTCTTCACAACACATCTTTTGTTTCTATATATTTCAAAGTACGCACTGTCCATTTCTGGAATTCCTTCCCTTAATATAGCAGGGGTTGCCGCATACTTAATACACCGTGTCCCATTCAAACCTCCCACATTTTAATTAATCATAACTCTCAAAGTATGCGGAATTATAAAATGAGGTTGGTATTAAAAGAAAGAGGAGCTCAAAGAATTTTTGTTTTCGTTGTTGCACTTAATTTATCTGCCGCATGTTGGGCAATAATGACATAAAACCACGTTCACCACAAACATCACTCCACTGGACTTCTTCCTCTCCATTCATCCATAGTGTTTCTGCTGGAGGGCAGATCTTTCACTGCAGTAATAGCATTTTCATTCTATGCTTTGCAGCTTTACTAGGTAATTTAAGCGTGGTAGCTTCCCGTTACATTACCCATTTCTCTTAGGAAAAAAACTATTAATAACGAGAAACTACAAACATACAAAATATCGTAATTATAGACAGAATATAGAGAACAAGTTGCCGCCAGAAAAATATTACTGACCCTCGGTTAGAACATTTTTGTAAGCTAATGTTATTGTAATTATATACTATTACGTTTTACACAATTCATTTTTGTGTTAGAAAAAAATTGATTATGAACGCTTTTCAGATGCCCCCTGAGTAAAAATCCGATGATCTAGCAGGCCATGCAACAGGGCCGAGAAAATGTCATTCGTCAGTGCCATCTACCGTGGCAATGATGCATTTATGAACACTTATTCATTCTACATTTTTCCCTCCATTTCCAGTCAATAATGAGTTCCTGTAGTTTATAGATGTAATTAAATTTACCCTATATGTATTTTATAATGAAGATTTCATTTGTAAATGTTTCCGATATAATTTATTTTACTATATATTAAGTAATCTTTGTTGAAATGCCATTGCTGAATTTGTTGTGTATGTTTGTGTTATTTTAAGTTTTGTATTGTAAGCTAACGTGAGGATCATGAAACCATCCCCCACCACACCGCCTAAAGGACAATGACATGAGACAATAGGTGAGGCGGCTAGAGGACCGAATATTTTGGTGAACAAACCAGCAGAAAAGATAGATGTCGATATGTGGGAGGAAGAAAAATATGCAGGAAATTCACACAGTTCAATCAAGGTACCTTGGGAAAGAATAGGAATCCTTGACAATCGGTGTCTGGGAATATTAAACATTCAACTGAAAAATGTGTAGATCTCAGTCAGACTTTTGATTTATTAGCCCTTTAGCAAATTTGATTGAAAGGAAATAAATATATATTTGTGTGTAACATAAAGATAGCTTCAAAGGAAGTAAGTATGTTAGGTGTGATGGAGGCGGTCTTGCCCTTCTATTTACACACAATCTGTACCATTATATTAAAGATGTAAATATCCCAGTAAGTGAGGATACTTGACTACATTTCCAAGCAAAAAGATCTGAAAAGTGTTTATGTATTAACCGCCAGCCACTAACTTCTAGATATCTAATTACTAATGGTTTCGATGAATTGTCTGACTCGTTAGAGAAAATATGAGATACGTTCGAGGAACTGGAATATTAATTTTTTGTGACTTTAATTGCATAATTGGGGGAAATAACACTGTAAAATATGGCGATATTAAAAAAGAAGGGTTTGTAGTAAAGGTATACACGGAATTATAAATACAGAAGGAAATCAATTATTAGACTTTGCTATGGCGATTAGCTTGTCATTATGAACGGAGAAAATGGAGAGAATAAAAATGGAGAAATGACATTCATTAATATAAATGGAGGGAGCATAATAGATTATACAATGTGCACACCACACATGGTTTCAGTCTTTAATAATTTCTTTATAGTTGACAGAATTGAATCTCATATTTTTCCAATCAAATTTATTTTAAATATGGAAGGGACTAGGGAGCAATTTAATGATGAGGTAGAAAAAACATTACGGCCAATTACACGTTTCAGGTGGTTGAGGATCAACAGAGAATAATTTATCTGGTGTTTGGAAATTCCAACTGGATTTGAAAATAAATTACGTTAGAGGAGATCAAATTATTGAAACCCTGAGAGTAACTCTTCAAAAACAGGGAAAAATCGAGGTTCAATGCATTAAATATCGGGTGGGTAAAGGATAAAATGCATGTAAAAAAATAAGTGGTTTCTCGAAATTAATATTTTAAAGCTTAGAAAGGAAAGCATTAGAGGAAAATAAGAATCTTTGTACGCAACAGAGAAAATAATACAAATACAATTAAAAGAACAAAATTAGAATTGCAAAATCGGATGAATGAAATACGTGACTGAAAATGAGAATATTTCTGACATGTAGAAAACGATAAGAGATCTTAAAGTGAATACCTCTACTCAGACAAGAATATCGCCTGTGGAATGAAAATGTCACTTGGATATGGAACTCTGGTGGTGAGGGCTTAAGATATAATCAGGGAAATGCAGTGGAGACTCCTGATTTTATATACATCTAGTTGCTAGACCAGGATATTTCGATAAGCTAAATGGTTTCCTCTAATTCAATGTTAAAAGATTTGTAAAGATCTGGGAATCGATGGTTTCCAGGGAATTCTTAAAAACAGGTATAATATCATATATTATAATAAAAAGTTTCAATGCTTCCAAGAGGATGTTTTTAATGTTGGAAAATATCCAGAATCTTGGGGGACAGATTTAGTCCAACCGCTGTACAAAGGAAAAGATGGGACTCAAGTTCCAAAAAATTATAGGGAGATTTACCTCTTGTAGGTGTATGGTAAATACTATTGTAAAGTGAATGAAACGATGGGCTAAGGAGAACAATAATATTTTTCAGAATATCGGTCAGGTTTAGAGAAGGGTATTCAACACTGGACAACGCATTTTTTGAGAACACTAATTGATGATAAACTGAAAATAAAAGGTGTTAAATATATTAAGTGTTTATCGACTAATTGATTTAAAATGACATTCGATATTGTAAACAGAAGTTTACCCTGGGAAAAATTGAAATGCAAAGTGTTGTCATACAAATTGATGCAAGCTTTAATATGAATTTGCAAATAATTATGTTACATATATACATATATATATATATATATATATATATATATATATATATGAAATGCGCACTAATGTGCAAAGTTTTAACAATGGGAATCACTATCACTTAGCATTTTCTTGCGTAATCACGAATTCATTTTGTTCTTTTTTACATGTTTCGGTATGGTATCGTTCACATTTGTCTTCATATATATCACATACGCATGATTTCTTCGGGTCATGGAATTTTTGTCTCTGTACATTAGATGGTGGAATCCATGCACGCTTAATCTTGCGATGACGTGTCCTATCTGGAAATTTGCCTCTGTCCAATTCCTATCTATCATCGCTCCAGTGCTGAAGAATTCTGGCCATACTTCCTCTCTTTTCCTGCGTAGTATTTGTAGCGAAGGTTCCGCGGTGGTGGTAGGGTAGGCTGTATTCAAGTCCTCGATGATGATAATAATAATAATAATAATAATAATAATAATAATAATAACAACAATAGCTTTATTAAGTAAAGGCTAGACTTAATCTCATGTAAGACACTAGGATGGGGGTCCTCAACCCCGACACGGCGCGTCCCAATGGCTGTTAGGGGAAGTTCCTGTAGATATACAGGACACGTGTGAATAAGGCCTTGCCAAATAGCACTCGCGGATCAACTGAGGAGGCTCCGACGGCGGAAGAGGATTTTTCCCACGGCACGGCAGAGGAGGGTGGATGAACCGGTTCTGGAACTAACCACTCCAGTCCAATGAAACTGGTCCAAACGTTGTGATAACTAAGTACTATGAAGCGTGAAAGGAAACAAAATTTTACCCCAGGTGGTAACCAATCCACTGCTGTTAACAACAGTACAACCAGGCTGTCGGATTCTGGGGAGTCTGGCCAAACACGCAAACAGAGGGTATCGGAGACCTCTGGTCAACTTCGCCCAAAAACCAAAACCTTTTCCGGAACGTTAAACATAAATTTCCTCTTGCGAGCAGGAAAACTGCATGAATTGGAGAAAATTTTAAAAGAACAAAATATTCAAATATTGGCACTCCAAGAAACAAGATTAACAGATGAAAATACAATGGATTTTGGGAACTATAGACTTTTCAAAAGTAAAACCGATAAATGAATTCTTAAAAATACACCACATTTGGAAGTTGCTTTTGCTATCCATAAGAATATATTAAACTCGGTAATAAATGTGAATCCCATAAATAATAGATTGATGACAATTACACTAAAATGTGCGAACCAAACATACACATTGATCAATGCACATGCGCCAATTAACAAAGACAATATAACAGATTGGAAAAAAGGTAGATGATTTTTGGGAAACATTGAAAGAGAAGGTACTAAAATTCCACAGAATCATGTTTTAATCCTGTTAGGTGATTTTAATGTACAACTGGGCAAAGAAAGGGAATATAAGAAGACAATTGGCAAGTACCCAGCGCATAAGTTGACCAACCGAAATGGACAGCGATTAGTTGAATTTTTGCAGAATATTTAACCTCAAATTATGTCTACACATTTTAAAAAGAAACCATCAAAACAAATGGCATGGCGTGCATCAAAGTCACTTCTAGGTGAATATCAAATTGATCACGTGGCAATTTTTTTTCCACCATAGAGAAATTGTGAATGTCCAAGTTAGAAGAGGTCAAACATCGATTCGGATCATTATCTGACAAGAATTAAATTGAAACTAAAACCCAGAAGACTTACCAAAAAGCAACCATCAATATTGAAGTTTGCCACCAATAACATTCCGTCAACATTCACAGAGGAATTAGAAAAGAAGCAATCACATAATTGGCAAGAACTCAAAAGTAAAGTAACTGAAACGGCACAAATGTTAATCCCTCTACAAAGAAAGAGAAAGCATCCTTGGTGGAATGAAGAATGTTACAAAGCTATGGCAGCTAGGCACCGAGCATACGTTAATTGGAATAGTCAAAAAACAGAAAAGAACCATAACGCATTCTTAGTGCACAGGAAAGAAGCAGCCAAATTAATGACAAAAAGGAAATATGAAAACGCTCAATTAATTGAAATTAAGAAAGACTTCCAAACAAACAACGCGCGGAATTTCTACAAAACGTTTAAGACCAAACTCATTGGGTACCGACCACAGAGTCTCTACTTTTAAAGAGAAGAGGGGTCTATTGGCAATAAACAACCAGGAAAATTGCAGAGAACTTGCTAAATATTTTGAGAAACTTCTTAACTGCCCAATACCAATAAACAGATTCCTCCCAGAAGAACCTGAACAATCAAATCCAGACTCATCACCACGGGATGAAGAATAAATTATTATGCAGATTAAAATACTTAAAAAAACAGTAAGGCAGCAGGTGAAGATGGAATTGTGGCAGAACTCCTCAAAGTGGCAGGACCAAAGACCTTAAAAGAAATCACAACACTTGTACAAGAAATGTGGCAAACAGAACACATTCCAGAAGATTGGAAGACTGCATTAATCCAGAACAGAACAGATGTGAATAATTATAGAGGAATCTCATTATTATCAGTCCCATACAAAATTTTGTTTTAATGTCTGCTCGACAGAGCGCAACAGCAACTAGAACCGAATATAGGAGAATATCAAGCAGGATTCAGACCAGGTAGATCATGTTCAGAACAAATCCTGAACCTTAAGCTAATCCTTAGGCACCAGAGAATTTGTAGCAATGATTTAGTGTGTATATTTGTTGACTTTAAAACCGAGAATCACTATTTGAAATATTGAAAGAACAAGGTTTAGACCGTAAAACTCTTGCACTTATTAGACAGACACTAACCGATACAAGGGCTAAAGTTAAATTTATGGGGAGGACATTTCTGAATCCTTTGAAGTTAAGACAGGAGTAAGACAAAGAGATGGACTTTCTCCACTACTCTTCAATTGTGTTCTTGATAAAGTAATACAAGAATGGCGTAAACAGAAAACAATTTTTTAAATGTAATCAACCAATTATATTAGGAAGAAGAAAATTGAAGATTGATTGCCTAGCATATGCTGATGATCTAGCAATCTTAACCCGTGACGTTGTTTGTAACATCACAAAAACAGATCGATTTGTTAAATGACATTGTAGAGAAATTTGGTCTGCAGATTTCTTTTGAAGAAACGGAATATATTTCATGCAATAAACATGCACCAAAATACCTGGAAACCAAATACGGAAAAATAAAACGAATATCACAATTTAAATATCTTGGTGAAATAATTCAGGAAAATGGAATTGAAACTAAGCCAATAAAAGTAGATGCCAAAATTGGAAACAGCATTTCGGCTTACTCACAACACTTATAATAAAAAATACATATCTTTACATACAAAATTACGACAATATAACACTGTAATTAAACCAGAGTGCCTCTATGGAGCAGAAATATTAATTGTGAGCAGGAAAAAATATATCGAAAATATAGTGAGAAAAGAATGCAAAATTATAAGAAAAGTTTTAGGTCCACAAGTCATAGGTGAAGCATTTAGACTCAGAAGCAAAACGGAAATAAAAATATATGCAGACATTCATAGTGATATTAGAAAACGAAGGTTAAAATTGTATGGCCATATTAAACGAATGAACTCAAATAGGCTTACAAAACAGATAATGGAATTCTACGAGAACAGAAGTAAAGCTCGAGTGGATACTATGAAATGGATTGATGAAGTCAAAAAGGACTTAAAAATGGCAGGTACTAAAGAAGATATCCCAAACAGAGATATATTTAGAATTGAGGTGGATAAGTGGCAAGTTGACCAAGACGACAAACCGAAGAAAAAAACTGGAACAACTTGGACAGATGATAGAAAACAAGCTCATAGCAAAGGAATGAAAGAAATTTGGGCTCATTGAAAACGCCTCTAAGTACTTTGAATAGTCCTTCATGGGCTCATCCGCAATCGAAAAAATAATAGTTTTATTTTACCTAGCAGAGTTAATGCCTTAAGGCCTAGTGTGCAACTGAATCAGGTTTTAAAAAATACAAAAAAAAAAAGGATTACATCTAAATTACAATGTATATAAACGGTTACATGTTATAAATACAATACAGTTAATATTTATAATGTATTTTGATTTACTCTAGATTTAACTAATTAAATATATAATATGTACAAGATATGTAAAAAACGAGAAAAAATTATTAATGTCATAGTATAAATTTAAATAAATAGAGAAAAAATAAATATTAGACAACAGGTAACTGAATAATCGTAACTTAAAAGTGCCAAGTGTGCGGCAACTTCTGATATCATAAAGAAAATTCCAGAAGCCGGCAGAGGCTACTGTCAAGGAAGTAGAATAAGAGGAAGTGTTATGAAGATAAATTGTTAGCAAACTGTTATCTTGTGACCTAGTGTCAATATTGTGGTAAGAGGATCACTTCTCAAATCTGGACGCCAGGTAAGTAGGAGTGTAGGAATTCAGAAACTTGAAAAGTAGTGAAAGAGACTGCAATTTACGTCTGTCAGTAAGACGGAGCCAAGAGAGGTTATTAAAGGGTTCGGAAATATGGCCATAACGGCGGATATTGAAAATGAATCGAACGCAAACGTTATAAACACGCTGCAGTCTCTGCGACAAATCATGGTTTAGACCATTATATACAGGGTGTTTCATAAAGGATGGCGCAAACTTAAATGGTCGAAAGTACACGATAATAGAAGCAGCAATGTCCCAATAAACATGGGTCCGCAAACGAGCCGTTTGCGAGATAATTACGAATGTTTGGTTACAAGCCGCCACTGACTTCATTGTAAACATCGTCCTAGTTAGTAGAAATTTATTTGAATTTAGACTTTACTATTAACTTTTCATCTCATTTAGTTCATATTTCACAGTTCACTTCACTTATGGGTTACCTGTTAAAGGAGATGTTAAAGTGTCTTCCTTGCATCTGGATGCAATACTGAGCTCGTCTCTGCAATGAATGTCGAATTCTTTCGAAAACCCCTGATTCATTTCTGAATTTTTGACAAGCATGTACAACTCTCTGCTCCAGTTCTTCAACCGTGTTTACGGGTGTGCTGTACACTTCGCTTTTGAGGTGACCCCAGACATAAAAATCCAAAGGATTTAGATCAAGTGATCTTGGAGGCCAAGGTACAGATCCGCCTCGACCTATCCATCTTTTGCCGTATCTGCGCGTTAGATGCCGTCTCAGAGCAGCAGCAAAATGTGCCGGAGCTCTATCATGAATGTACCACAATCTCCGACGATGCTGAAGGGAATCATCCTCAAGCAATCCTGGAAAATAACGCCGCAGAAACCTAAGGTGCCTCCGTCAATTAAGTTTTCGTGGAAGAATGTGTGGCCCAATGAGATAATCACCTAGTACGATGTTACAAACAATGACGTCAGTGGCGGCTTGTAACCATACATCCGTAATTATCTCGCAAACGGCTCGTTTGCGGACCCATGTTTATTGGGAAATTGTTGCTTCTATTATCGTGTACTTTCAACCATTTCAGTTTGCGCCATCCTTTATGAAACACCCTGTATAATGTCACAATAATCGAAGTGTGGCAACACAAGATTCTGCACAAGGATTTGTTTTAACGAAACTGGGATAATTTTTTTTAAACGTCTAAGATAATGTGTATCATTTGTTTTTGCCAGGTTAAGTATGCGTCTAGATGTAGTCCAAGATCTATTATGAAGAAGACTAAGGGATAATTATATTATTTATAGTAATGTTTGGAAGTATAGATATGTCAAAGCTTGTAAGCAGTCTTTGTTGTCCCATTAGCATTACTTGTGGCTTGTTAGGATTTAGATTTGGACCGATACTTGAATATCAGTTGAAGATGGATATGAGATTGTCATTCATTTTCATCAGGCTGTTGTAGAGAGAATGAGGAGGTGAATGTAGGTAAATTTGGAGATCATCAGCATAGAGGTGATAACGGCAGTGCTTTAGTACAGTTGATAAGTCATTTATGTTGATTGAGAAAAGAAGAAGTCCGAGAATACTACTCTGGGGGACTCCCGCCTGCACGTTGCGCTAAGACGAAGATCTAGAGTTTAGTGAAAGATATTGTTGACGCTCGTGCAGGTATGAGTCCAACCTGGATACAGCGCTGTCAGACAAGTGTAGATGCTTGAGCTTTATCATAAGTAAGTAGTGATCTACTGTGTCAAAAGCTTTGCTGAAGTCAAGTAAGGTTAAAGGAGTCAATTCACGTCTGTCCATGGCTTCACGAATATCTTCAGTCATTTTTAACAAAGCTGTGGTTGTGATATGACCAGATCTAAAGCCGGATTGATAAGAATCAAGGAGATGATTTGCTTGGAGATATTCAGTCATTTGCTTATGTACAATATGTTCCAGGGCTTTAGATAATGTCGGAAGGATGCTAATCGGTTGGAATGTGTCCCTTATCAGTAGGTACAATAGACGGCTTCTTGTCGTTTTTGATACTCCAATTGCTCGTTTGATATGTATAGCTTTCACTATTTCCTGCTTGTTTAGATTAGCTTCTGTAAGACGTGGCCATATGATTTCAATTATGTAGGTTATTATTGGGAGGATCTTTGCATTGAATAGTTTCATTGCTGATTCCAGGCTTAAGGCTTGTATACAATTGCTTATATCATTTATTGCCATTATTGCTTGTGTTGATCTTGCCGCTATATGTTTTGTGAAGTTCCTTGCACTGGTTTGCAAAGTGATGCCTAGATATTTAATTCCTTTACTATGTTGACTTTGTCTTTGTCCAGTTTTAGTTCTGTTGTGTCGGGGATCTTTTCTCCGTTTCTGAACACCGCCATTTCTGTTTTTACGTTGTTTATGTAGAAGCTGTCAGTTCTGCACCATTCTTCCATAGTTGTTATTGCGTTCTGAAGTTTACTTATATCTGGTGATCCGATTGCGATGTCATCTGCGTACGAATATATGAAAATTTCTTCTCCTAATTATTTGATTTCTCTTACTCTTTCTTTGGCTGCCATTATGAATAACATTGGGCTCAATGTGTCTCCTTGCAGTACCCCATTTTTCTGCAGTATAGCTTTTTTTATTTTGGGTGGTCATCTGATGTAACTATGCTATTTTCTTTCATTATAGATGTAACGACTTGGTTCCACGCGTTCTCCATTCCTAGAATACTTTTCAATTTGCTTATTATTAATCCTCTGTCCATCAGATCGAAGGCTTTCGTAAAATCTACGAAGACAGTGTACATCTTCTGTTTTCTTTCGTCTGCTTCCTCTATTATTTGAAGGGGGAGTTTCACTGCCGTTTGAGTCGATCTCCCTTTCCTGAACCCAAATTGCGCGACAGGGGGTTTTCCTTCGATTTTTTTCCATATTCTATTTGTTATATATTTTTTTATGTTCTTGAAGGGAACGCTTCCAAGCGCGATGCCCCTGTATTTTTTAGCATATTTTGCATCCCATTTTCCTTTGCATGTAACTTTTATCGTCGAGTTTCTCCATTGTTCTGGAATTATTCCTAGTTCTATACATTTGTTGTATAGTTTTGTCCTTATGGGGTTAGTGTGTGATTTGTGTTTTTTAAGGTGTTCATTACATATTACATCTGGACCAGATGGTTTTCTATCCTTTCTTTGGTTTATTGGTTTTCTTAATATAGTGAAAGTAGACCAGAGAGCTACAGAGCCTATCGGGGAATGAGACAAAATTGAATTTTGTCACCGAGCTACTTAAACTCTTCGCTGATGATATTGTAGACAAATGTTAGAAGAAGTCATTGGGGACCCCGGAGACAAGTAACTTTAAAATTCTTGTCCGGTAATGAGATAATTTAACAATCAAGGAACTTCAAAGAGGTATTGAGCAACTGTAAATGTACATGTTAGCAAAATAAAAGCTAGTATGCCTATTCTGGTCGAGTGCGAGAAATAACCGTTAGCACGTTACAGAAGATGTGTGGAGCTCATGGTGAGGCCTGTAAAGCACTATGGAGGTGAGATTTGGAATTTTATTATAACGGAAGTACTAAACGATATATACACGTATTTCCTTAAATATAGTTCAGACTTTGTAAGATTGTTTGTAACTGTGTAATTTTATATGAATTTGGGCCATTTCAGGACAACATAAATTTCAAAATTCATATACTAAGGTACATATTGCCGCTAATTAAAAGTGAACAAACAATGCTTTGAGTAATTTTTGGTGATCGCCAATTTAGAAACACAGGTGCAAAACTTTGGGCAGATAAGAATAGGAACTATTTTGATTATATTTTCAAATTTATAGTTTATTCTGTTGTATGAATCGTGGAATTGAAAGCACACATTCGAGAAGAGAGTTGATTGAAAATGATGTATTCTGGAAGAATGTAAAAGTGTTATCATTTAACCGAAGTCTGCTGCTAGATAAACAGGATCCTGGTGTTGCGCGATTGCATGTAGCTCCGGTTTATGCACTTCAATGACGCGATTATAAAAAAATGCCTATGATAACAATATGCGATTATATCCAATGTGCGGGATTCTTGAAATCGAAATACATATACTGGGCAATATATATATATATATATATATATATATATATATGTGTGTGTATACAGGGTGTAAATGTATTATACCGCAAAAATTTAACTGCTTACAGAGGGGATCATACACGTAATTTGAGATAGGGGACCAATGGTCTACGTGGGAAAATGGGCTAGTTATAGGGAATCAAAGTAATTGAAAATTAGTACAAATAAATTAATAGGAGAGCAAAGTAGGAGAGAAAATTATACGAGAATAACTTCAGATCTGGTAATAATTCCGAGATCCTTAATATTAATAATTCATCAAAAAGTTTATCAGATATTGGGTTATCAGATTCCTTAAAATGTCGAACTTAGTAGATGATTGCACGCCACTGCACTCGTTAAAGTAAAATCTGTACAATAAGAGCCTTAGCTCAGAGTGAAACACGCAGAATCAGATTTAGATTTTAGATTTAGATTTATTTAGCCTGGTGGAGTTAAGGCCATGTGGCCTTCTCTTCCACTCACCAGGACAAACATATATTACATAAGAATATAACAATCTTAATTAACTCTAATATTAAACACTAAGTAAAAATTTGATCAAAAGATAATATCTAATATACATATTACGATCTATAATACAACCAGTTAATATTAGTTAAAGTTAAGACTAAAACTAATAATAAAATGTATACAAGCAAGACATATTAAATTGTCCCTGTCTAGTGTATATAAAAACAGGAAAATAATGAGATATAGAAAACTAATTTTACGATTATACAATATTTAAAACAAAACAAATAAAAATATTTGTTATTCTTAATATTATTTACATAAATAATTAAATATATTAATATTGCTAAAAGAATACTATCAGTGAGGTGTATAAGTTAGTTTGTTATTAAATAATTCTTTACTTTGTTTTTTAAGGTGCGTGGTTACTTGTAGCTCAATGGTTAAAGCAATGGATTTGAGATTCGAACACTGATGGTTCAAATTACGGCAGGCCACTCTTTTTCCTGCGTGTGTACTGTCATATATTGACACTGAAATTTGTTTAGTATAGGCATACGCAAAATACATTTTTCCGTATTGGTTATTACATTATAATCTGATTAGAAGTTACTTCTGTATCAGTCGCAACTTTACAATTATGTAGAACCTGCCGAAATTCATCTGATTTATCGTACAGCACAAGGTAATGGTGCAGGAGCTGCTGCCATGTTCGCGGAGCGGTATCCGAATAGACGCCATCCTCACCCAACAACCTTAGAGTCTGTTGATTGGCGTTTGCGGGAGCATGAAACGTTGGAGGTAAACAGAGTAGACAACGGTGAAATATGTACGCGCCGCTCTGCAAGAGGTCGAAGAAATTGTTCTTCATAGGAAAGCAGTTGATCCTTCTAATAGTACTCGTGCTATTGCACGTGCAATGGTCACGAACCATCAAAAGGTATGGGAGGTCCTGCACGAAAACTAGGTCTATCCCTTTTATCTGCAAAAAGAACAAGCCTTACAGCCAGTGACTTCGCTCATCGGGTACAATTTTGAAATTGGGCTTTGTTGCAGCCACCGCACTTCATTTCCTCAATGTTTTCGTTGATGGAGCAATATTTAATACGGATTGGGTGGTTCTGAACTGAGAGAACAGTCATGTGTGGGATTATGAAAATCCTCATGCCATCTTCGTGAGGGGTACCAGCAGATATTTTCGGCGAACGTATAAGTAGGCGCAATTTCTGACCACATAATTGGCCCCTTCCTTCTTCCCCAAAGATTACATGGTGTCATTGTAAGACATTTTTAGAGCACGTCCTACCTCTTCACATTAGGCTCCTCCACATTTCTGCCGAAATGTGCGGAATCATTTGGATGAATATGTATCCTGACCGTTGGATATGGGAAGAGGTAGTTCAACTATAGTGTGATCACTTCCTCTCGAGATCTCTGTCTACTTGACATTGGTGTATGCTACCCCTGTTGATACAGATGAACTGTTAGTTTCACGCATAATAGCAGCATGTGATGTAATCTTTGAGACACCCTGTATCTTGAACGGGGTTCGAGAATAGTTTATTCGTCGACGTCGTCTATGTTGTGAGAATGGAGGTGGCCAATTTGAACAATATCTCTACTGAGTATGGAGGTGCTTGACGTTTTTTCTGGTTTATTCAAACGTATTGCTTTAGATTTTCCAATACTATTACGTATGCCATGTGTACATACCTTGTACCTCTTCTTGTTAGTACTCTGTGATCACTGCATTAGCATTTATTTAAGCACATAAGTACTGTGAGTATATATACACATTTTATTTGCGAAACCTGTTGTATTCCACAGTATGTGTATTATTATTACAACCTTTCAAACAATTTTCTATACAATCCGTACGTAGATAGTTTTGTAACTCATGTACTACGCCGACATTCCAATACCGTATGCTGTAAATAGTGAGTAAACAATTAAACCAGAAGTAAATCTACGTACGTAACTAATTTACAGTACATACATAATAAAGGAAGATAGGGTAAGAAAGTGTACGCATACTGTAGGTTGTTTCGATTGTGATGCATCAATCTTACATTTGCGTCGGTAGTGAGGCTGCTATAACCACTGAGCTAAAGGCGTATGCTTGTTGCAAGTTACAATCTCTGTATCATATTATTTCCATCGTAATTTGAAATAATCAGTGGCGTGCCAGCCCTTTTACAAACTTAATAACTTGGACTTTTTAATCGTAGACCATTAGTTGATTATCTCAAACTGCTCCATGCGTAGTTAAATTTGTGGGGTATAATTCACCTACACCATATGTATAATCATTTATTGATAATGACATGTGGAATCGTGCCGTAATGTAGGAAACAGTGGTCAGAAGCCAGATATCAAGACGCGGAAAACCCAAGAAAACTTCCTTAATCATACTTATAACCGCGAAAATCTACAATATAACACCCACACACACACATATTATATATATATATATATATATATATATATAGTTGTGAAAGAGAGGGATTTGTATGCAGTAAAATATAAGACTGCAAACAGAGATTAGTAAAAATTTTGTAAATGGAACATAAGATGATAAGAAAGCAAAATTTGCACGTAATAGGCCCTAAATAGGTAATATTGCTAGATCGTACAGAAATATTCACGGAGCTCTTTTAAAAGTTACATTTGTAAAACTGCAAACAAGTTATTTTCAATTGATATATGAAAGAAGTACTACTATTTAATTATACTAAGTTGCAATCTTAACTTTTAGTGCATAAAGTGCCGGGCTTTATATATTTTCTTATATGTGTTATTTTATTTATGAGTGTATATGCTTGTGTATACCACAGAGAATGCAGAACACCTGATTTCAATATGGTGAGGAGCCAGTACACCTTGCAGGTAATATTTTAGAGACTACCTGAATATAAAGTTAGGTCGTGATGGCCCTATTCCACGGCCAGCACGATTACAAGATATGAAGTCCAATTGACATCTTATTCTGGATTCATGTGCTAACCATCATTTACGAAGTGAGTCCGATTGCAAGATTATCGCAGCCACTGAAGATATACATAAGTAGCCTGGAATACCAGACAGTTTATGGTGCGTCCAAGGTCAATTTGTCGTATTCGTGTTGGTTGATATTTTGAAAAGATTCTTTAAATGTGCAATTTTGAAGATTGCTTACTGTACTAAACTGGACAGTGTTTAACAAACTAATTTGTCGATGAACGTTTTCCTAACTAATAACAGGTATCAGTTTTATCCTTGGTATGTTTTTATTGACAATATTGTTGTACTCATTTTATTACAATTTATGCCTTTTACTATAAATACTTCGTATGATGATTCGGCCTATTTGATTAATGTATTATTTTCTTCTTTTTTATCATAACTCATCACGGTCTAAAGGACATACTACTTGTCTACCATATCAACAACACATACCTTGGCATAAGTCGTCGTGAGCCATGAGTTCTTTGTGTAGAAACATGTATACACATTACTGTGAAATTTTGTCCCAAACGTTCTGTTGTTCCATTTCATAAACGTGTGTGTGTGTGTGTAGTATAGTGAGTCTATTTATTTATGATAAGTCTACATACACACATATACATTCATACATGCAATACATATATAATATCTTATTCATATACCTAACTGTATATACCAGTCATTTTAGTACTTTATATATATATATATAAAGTGCTAAATGACTGGTACTAGTGTATTATATATATATATATATATATTAGTGGCATTATCACGTGCACTTTTTTAACAGTAGTACTATTACCACTACTACAAACACTAATAAAATAATTAATACTAATACAATTAAGAACTAGACTGGCTCTAGTACAACTACCACAATCAAAAGGACTATTAGTTTAAGAATTATCAATATAACTATTACTAACACAAAAATAAGACTAGTTCTAGTATTACTACTACTAGCAAAAATACTATTTCTAGCACTCCTAATAGCAATATCATTAGCAAAAGGATTACTACTGTCTCTAGTTTCAATACCAGCTCTAGTACTACTACTATAGCACTAGAAACTCTACAACTACCCTACTACCACCAGCACTAGTAGCACCACTCCTAGCACTAGCTCTACTAGCACAAACACTAGCAGTACAACTAGTAGCACCAACACTAGTACTACTAAAAACTACTGTCATTAGCACTAGTAGTACTAAAACTACTAACACTAATACAACTTCGACTATTACAATAGCACTAGTAATACTACTAATACTAGTACCAGAAAAATAACTACAAGTATTACGACTACTGGCACTAATACCACTACTACAACAACAATAGCACTAGTACCACTACTAATACTACTACAAGCACTAGTACTAGGCTACTACTACCAATACTAGACTAGCACTAGTACTACTACCACTAATTATAGCACTGGTACAACTACTGCTAGCACTAGTATAACAATTAGATTCTTCTTCATGTAGGATTTTCATTATGTTTATTTCGAAAATCACTCCTCGGCGGCAGACGTATTGGATGCGCATTCACTGTCTATCCATCTCTTGTCTTGTCTTCCTGTGATCCGAGGCTTGATCTTTGGTACTGCGAACAAAGTATAAGATACACCAAGGTGGGTTGCTAGTCCGTTTTAATGGTGGGTCTATTATTTGGTGTTTCCTCCCTAGGATGATTGCTTTCACCCAGGTCCAGAGCTCAGCCTGCCCCGTATTATTTAGGAGTTGTCTCTCCTAGATAGGTTGTCTTGCGGGACTAACGAACCCTTCCGCCCGTTTGATAATCTACATGGCAGTAGCTGTAGAGTTGCCTGTTCCGTCAGGTACACCGTACCGAAGGACTCCTTCTCAGCTGTATCTGTCGTTGAGGTCTTCACAGTAACCCTGGCAAGGGGCCCTCACAAGGTACTATCAGCTGGGCAAGCTGAACCAAGGTTTTTTACGTAGTGTTTCTCCTCCTCCTTACCTTTTTTTAACATGACTTGCGACAGGCTATGGCTAGCACTAATATAACTACTAGCATTATTACTAGTACTGCTACTAGGATTAACACTAGTACAGCTACTAGTTCTGCTACTGGCATTAGCACTAGTTCTACTCCTTAAATAAAACTATTACTACTACTACTATTATTAGCACTAGTATTAGTACCTCTACTACTAGCACTAGTACAACTAATATAACTAGCACTAGTACTCCTACATATACTAATATAACACTAATACTACTGGTAATACTAGTACAACTACATCTGTTACCACTAGCACTACTACAGCTTA
The DNA here is from genome assembly GCA_030220185.1 of Diploptera punctata. NCBI lineage: Eukaryota > Metazoa > Arthropoda > Insecta > Blattodea > Blaberidae > Diploptera > Diploptera punctata. The sequence continues at coordinate 229,513 of JASPKZ010001192.1, forward strand.
AAGTACTAGGACTAGATGTACTTGTGCCGGCGATAACCACGCTACTCGCTACCATTTGTGCCGGCGATCGTATTTTGTTTCCGTTGCTTCTACTAGCGTAGATTTTATTACATCCAAGGTTATTAATCACAAAGCTTTTTGCCCCGGGCCCATAGGAGGCAAAGATTGATTCATCTTTCTTTCCTAAGCACTTAAGCATAAATCAATAATAGTTCTCAAAACAGCAGAGTGACTTAAAATGAATGTTTTCACTATAATTATTAATCAGGAAAGCTAGACAGAAAAATAAAGGGAGCTAGAATGATCTCCTAAATAAGTGAGTTTCCGTATAGGAATATCAAACAGCCACATGCACATAAATCACTTTGAACATTAATTTGGATAAGTATAAAAATGATATTTAACGTAAACAAGAAGTCTGAAGTAAAAACATAACAAAGATGAACATTTGATCATTCAAAAAAGTAAATAAATAATAATGCTTTTACATGACAAAAAAAAACCACATCATACCTCACACCACATTCGTGCTAAAGTCCAAGCCAGGGTGGCTTTCCCTGGTCTTCAGAACCAACTTAAAGTCCGCCGCTCGCGGCTCCAGACGACCTTGTCAACTTAAAGTTCCGATCCAAACCACATTGTGAATCAATGAATGAATGATAACGTTCTCGCTGTGCATAACGTATTTGAGCGTTCCTAGGTAGAAGGGGAGATGCGCCGTAGAAACAGCGCACCAGGAGAGGTAAAGAGGGAGAGTGGGGGTAGATGCATAGAGAAAGGATATTGGCATAGTTCACGAATCTTACTGTCCAGGGAGGATAACGACACTGCAGTAGTGAACCGAAAATCACACTTTCGGTTCATACTAAAACTACTAGCACTAGTACTACTACAGTTACTGTTAATAGCATTAGTACTTCTACTGATACTAGTACGAGTACTAGCACTAATACTACTACTACCACTACCACTACCACTGCCACTAGTTCTAGCAATAGTACTACAACTACTAGCACTACTTCAAGTACTAGTACTACGACGATTAGTAGGCTTACTAGCACTATTATTAGTACTAACACTACTAGCACTTGTACTGCAATTGATATACCACTACTACTACTACTACTACTACTACTACTATTACTACTGCTGCTACTACTGCTACTACTAACACACAGCGGACATTTCGTTACAACAGTGCTTGCTCAATTTACAATATGATGAAATATTTTATCAATTTTATTTAGCGCCAGAGATTAATTAAGATCATTAATGTCGCAGATCAAATCTGGATGAGAAAAGGACCGACATATTTTGTTCAGAAGCCTTTTTTTGAGGATTGATTTCAGTTTTACGTATCGTTAATCCATGAGAGAGTTGCACCTTTACGTTCCTTCCGGAGAAAGACATAGCCAGAAATTTAACTCCTTACTCGTACAAATTCGTCATTTCCGATGAGTTTGAATCTGAAAATTTAGAACTATAGGTCACTTTTAGTCATAAAACGATTCCTTCAACAAAGAAGTCATTTTGACAGCTTAGATAAAGCAATTGGAAATATTGATTGAATCACCTTAATATTTTTCTTCTTTTATAGTAATATTGCAATGACTACAGGTTCATAGATTCAGTTATGCAATGAATAATATTTTATTAGCACATATTTACATTACAGGCCTCAGGAGGACCTTGGGGTAGTAGGAGGTTAGGTCTCCCACTTTTCTGGACAATCGTCATTTGATATCAGCCGGGTTGTCAACCCTGCGTGATGACCGTCTTTACCCCCAGAAAAAGCGTCTGGTACTCATTTCCGTTAGAGGCTGAGTCGACCCCAGGGTCATAATGCCTTAACCACTACGCTACGGCGTGCCCCATTAGCACATATAGGTATTGTATATAACGTCGTTCTGGCAGATTTAACTAAGTCCAAAATTGTTGTTTTGAGATACAGCGATATTAAAATTTGATCACACATCAGAAGTCTGTTACGCCAGAAAATATTAAGCGTCTATAAATTAGAAAAGGATAGGGATAGCGCTTAGTGGCTTTTGCCAGTGTGTGAAGAATCATTTTCTTTATATAGTAGTGTACATATCTCAAAAGAGCCAATTTTGGACTTAGTGACTTCTGCTTGAACGCCGACGATATTACTTTTATTCGGAATTTACCTTTAAATAGTTTTAAGTACAACTATCTTACTATAACTTATATAACTTCAACTGCATCTATGTGAAGTTTATTCTGATTGTATTTTATGAATTATTATTTTTGTATCTTTTTTTGAATGCTGTTCATAATGTCGAACTTACTATTTTATGTATGTACCATTTATTAAAAATAAATGAAATTCGACATGTTATAAAATAAAATTACATACGAATCATATTCTTCACTAGCTATAATTGCTTGATCATCCGCATACAAAAATATCATTAACAAGAGTCCACCATATGAATCCTCAATCCTGAGATTTTCTGTTGTATAATGATAAAATAAGCAACTAGAATCTTATCACCGATTTCCTTCTCGAAATATACCACAGTTTCTAAGAAAACAACTTGATGCACCACTAGAAAACCATGTGTTCATCGATGGTACTCGCTGCTTTACAGACTTCACCTTTCATTAAACGATTAATACCAGATAATTTGCATGACCTTCTTCTGTAGCACGACAGCCCAAACCGAATCTCGACTTCTCTCATTCTACTCTAATTATAGTGTCTTTCCAAGTTCCTGATATCCAGTATACTTCTTCCATCTTATCCTTCTATCACTAACATAAGTAAATTTTCACGGATATATTTAAAAAAAACAATTTTTTAATTTCTATTATCTAAAAATAAGGCAACATTTCTAGGCGTACAGTATATAAAATAGTTTTGTGAAAATGCCAATTTTTTTAGAACAAAACTATTTTTGTTTCCAAAATGAGACTAGTGACAAAAAATGTTGAGTCAAATTTCACACATCCTGTTATATATTTTATTATCCTTTTGCTTTGTAGCCAATCCTTTCGTGGGAATCATTAGTTTTTTATCATAAAAACAGTGAAATGTTCTAAGTTTTCGTTCAAGAACTCACGGCATCGGGAGAAAAAATATCATTTCAAATATTCAGTTTAAACCATTCACCATTTATATTTATGTAAACACAATTACCTGGAACACTCGTCTTTATGACTTACACGGAGAATATGAGTTCATATTGGAAATATGCACCAATATATTTTGATATCTACATAATATCGAATCAGTCTGAAAATATTGTGATCACTCTGTATTTTAACGGGATGTTTTGCATAACTGGGCTAAAGGAACATCAGTTTTGGCAACAACTATCCTAGTTAAAGGATCTATCGTTATTAAAGAATCTAGAAACTAGAATGGATTGAGGTCTCAGAGCGGGCAGTGTACAAGTTTTATTCTTTGTGCCATTTCTCTACTTTTTGGCGAGCAGGACCTCGCTTAAGATTTATGTAGCTGTTTTCAAAGTTCTCTACAGTAATTTGCTGCAACTTATCTACTGGAAACTTATTGTTGGTAAATTAATGGCGCTAAAAATTATTCAACTCGCATAAAAATATGAAAAGTTATACGGCTGTTCTATTCGGGTTATAAATTAAAAACTGTAGTCTAAAAATGACCGAAGCAATACTCTGAAAACTTTACACTTGGACTAGAATAGAAGAGACGATCATAAAAAAAATACACTGAATATAATTTTTCATTATACGAAATTTTAATGGTACTAACATCCTATCTTTCATAATATTGAAACAGCAAGCCTTTTGAAAATGAAACATGATATTGAACGAATAAAATGAATATACCGTTATATAGATTATCCAAGAGCTTCTTGGGTCATACAAACAGATGGAAGGTAAATACATACTGTGTATTTTGATACAAATAGTATACACATTCATTTAAACTTGCAGGATCTTGATTGATTAAGAAACACGAAAAACGTATCTTTAAAGTTGTTTATTATTGCACACAAAAACAATCTTACATATAAGGGAACCGACCGGTGAATTTAATTTTTTTGCATCTGGTTGTTTTGAACATTTTATCACATGCATTGTGTGTTGATAGAAGTGTTTCTGTGAAGTTTGATGTTTATAAGTAGAACAGTGTCAGTATTATGATTTTTTAAAATATATATATTTTTTTAATTTTCTAAAAAAATGTTCTTTACGATGTATTTTTTAAATATTCTCTCATGAAATTTAGAGTTTTATGATTCCACTAAACATATTTGCTATGCAAATAATTCATAAAGGGCGGATATTGCGTATTTTTTATTTTTTGAAACAAAAATCATCCACTCTTAAGCATATCCATCTCAATTTAAAAGAACACGTGTCTTAGATTAGTAACTGCATAGCAAATTTGAAGTGGGATATTGTGATGAGTTTAACCATAAAATTGCATTTTGATAGCATAAAAATTGCATCGTAAGGAGCATTTTAAGTTTTAGAAAGTGTCAATAAATGGAAACAGAACAATACACATAGGCCTATTAACATGTAAGTAGTAATGCTGACCACATGTGCAAGGGTCAGGGACGCAAATGTGCTCCTCCAATAAAATAAATTTACTTGAAAATTATTCTAAAGATTCAGAGCTATTGAAAAGCAAATAAATAAAAAATGAATTTGTGCCATTTAAAAACAAATCACAATTCGGTGTCCTTAAAAGCATTCTGAGAGTGCTGACTACGAAATTCTGTATTATATAGGATAAAGGTGCATGTCATTTTATATGCTCTTTCAAATATTCATGACGTATTTGTTTAAGGAGACAGTCATCTAGTACCATGATAAATATCCTCCTTCATTTTATAAGTTCATACGTTACAACACAGGATAAAAAAAAGTCAGGTACGAAATCGCTACAGTCAGGTGTTAGATAATTCTACTAAATTTAACAATTTTCGAGGAATCGTTGCTCGTGTAAAAACTTCAAAGCACTAATTTACTTTCTCAAAATTTAGTAGGCCTTGTTCATCATAAGTTAAAACAATGTAATATAATTAAGTACCTCATGAATATGTAAATTTTAATATTCTATGTAAGTAATCGGTCACAAAAAGGTTTTTTTTGTTTTATTAATTTGGATAAATTATTTAATATACACACCAAATTAATAAAGGAGATTAGAGATGTGAAGTGTTGTACTTAAAATTTTCTATAAATTAGTGAACTCTATATAGGATATTTTTATTTCTCAGTATCTAACCACGTAATTCCTGCCAGTGCTCATCTCTTCTGCTTTAATAGTATAAAGTATATCTTATTTTAAAAAAGAAGAACTTAGTAAATTTAAATTTATATGTGACACAACTAAGAGATCATTAAACTACATTAGAAGAGAAAAAAAAAATAAAAGTTATGCAAGGCTATTCATTATTTTGTAGTTTTATAACACGATAGGAAAGCCATAGAGACAAAAGAAGTAAATGATGATCTTTAAGAAGATTTTCGGGTTGTAGGTCGTGGTCTTGAGGCTTGAATCATCATAGCGACCCCGGCCGTGAAAGTCTACAACAATACAAAATAAGTAAAGTTTATAAGAAGTATAGCTGATTATGGATAAAAAGAAATGAAGACAATTGGAATGAAATAAATTATTTTAAAAACTACGGTAATGGATAAAATAGTGCAGTACTGGAAGGAACAAGTTCAGGTAATAAAATCAGACCGAATACTGAAAAAAAAAAAAATATAAGCCACAAAGTAGAAGAAACGTCGGTAGGTCAAATGAAATCCAACTTGTTGGGATGAAATCTACGGAGTATGAGAGGGTAACGAGCCGCGAAATATTAATTATGATAATATATAATATATTAGTTATAAACAAATTATTATTCTTCCTCTTCCAATATATTATATAGTAGCCGTTCTTGTTCAGTAGTCTGCCTATGTTTGCATGTTTCCACCTTCTCCAAGTAGGCCTATGTTCCTTTATGAAGTTGGAAATTTAGTTATCTGTAACTACTTTCATTATATTTTCACATTTATAGTTCATTCTGTTGTGGAATTGAAAGCAGACATTTGAGAAGAGAGTTGATTGAAAATTATGTATTCTGGGTGAATGTAAAACTGTGATAATTTATCCGAAGCCTGCTGCTAGATAAATAGGATCCTGGTGTTGCGCGATTGCATGTAGCTCCGGTTTATGCACATCAATAACGCGATTCTATTGTCCGTCAGCTAAATTGGTTTACACTCGCCTTTGTTCCTAGAGATTCTGTGAGAAAGACATCTGTCTAACTTGATTAAGCACACAGGGACCTGTTGTACGGGAATGTGATAGAGAACGACTATTAACGACCAAATGCATTTCAGTACGTATTCATTCGTGGTCCTTCTCATAACAGCTAATAGCTCTTTGGGAGCGACAACTCCTTTCAGCTTTTATGTTCTGCATTTTTTAACTTTTAGGTTCACTTTGAAATAAATGTTTTAAAGGAACAAATACTTAGAGTTATTAAAGTAAATAAAGATAAATACGATAGAATAATGGTTAAATGTAAATAGAAAGAGTTAAAAATGACATCACATTAAAGTTAAAATGCACAGATATCTATATCTTAATACTGTGTTTAGAGACCACATTAACTAACTATTAACACTCTCAGGTTCATTACTCTACCCACGAAACTCTCCATACATTCCTATCTTGAAGTATCATCAGATATTTTGAGCACATATATCTTCTTCTTTATCCACGGATTAAGCCTGATGGCTCGTTCCGGTTTCATGAAAGCTACAATTGTTAAAATTGTTTAGACCAACTTCTGTGGTTTATATTTTGGCAATAATTTTGGAAACCTTTCTTCTGGCATTCTATCAACTTGTTTTCTACCTGTGAGTTTGAAAATATTTAGTTCCTTACTTATATCTTCATTTCTTTTCTTATCCAGAAGAGTATAGCCATATATATATATATATATATATATATATATATATATATATTAAAATTATTAATTATACAAGGAATGATTGGATCATCATCGCCTTTCATATCATTGGGGCAGCGTAACCACGCCATCCAGGCGCCCCAACCTCAGAAGTGGGTTACAATACGCCAATACCAGGAGAAAATACCTGAAATGTCGAAATGTCAAACCGGTGGCATTGAATAAATAAAACATTTCTTATCATTGTGTACATTTGGGATTAGTCAAATACATCGCTGGTTGCACACTCTGATGGTCTAATATTTTTATTGATGTTACGGTATTAAACAATATATAGAATGCGATTTTGAAATAGTTGATTTTCGTTAGTTTTGGTGTAAAAAAAAGAGCATTTTGGAACTGCTAAGCGTTTCAATTTCCGTTCCCATCAGCTTTGATTTGCTCTCATTGTTATGATCTCGAGCTTCAGTGGTACATATAATATTACTTTAATACACCAATTCGATAAGGATTTAGACAATATTGTTTTTTCTATTTTCATTTTTTTCCCTCTACTTTATCGTATTTTTATCTACGTCCATGCTGATCTCCAAGTTCTAACCCTGTTGACATCTCGTTATATAAATTACTGAATTAAATAAATATTTACAATATTTTGTCTTAGACTTACGATTCTCTAACGCAAAATGTTTTCAATAATATTTATAACTTGAATATAATTATTTACACATACAGCTCAAATAAAATGTCTTAACATTTCACTTTCAAAAATAAAACATTTAACTTTAATGAAATAATGTTATTGCACGCTGTAATTTTCTAATTAAAATTCAAATTATTAATATTGTTTTGTGCATTATAACCGCGCAGGTAGCTATAGTATTTCTAATTAGAAGACAATTTTTTATCTTACAACATTGAATATAGCAATTAATTATGATAAAATTATGTATGGTGAGTTTATAACAGTTATAACTGATCTCAGCCATCGAAAAAAATTATATATCAAGTTTAAAGCCAATAAATGCTACAATCTTATCGAAATGCGACCTATGCTAGAAAAAAATAATAAGATTAAGGTGACTTATGTTTGTAGTTTATATTAAGTTTTAGACATATATATTAGATTGTTTAAAAATGTAACTTGTATTAGTACGACATACATAGCCTTTTCATAATTACATATTTCTTCAAACAATAAAAGAACAATATGGACTTGACACTGCAATACTAAATTATATCCAGTTCTTCATGTAAGCTAACTACTTCACATAATCATCATTCTGAAATGGTTTCCCAATTTGTTGTTTTCGTTTTAATAATCTATTCTACGCGAAGTTTGGGATCTCTGAGAAATTATTAAAATTTATATCCATCTTCCGATATGTTCTGGTTAACAAATGATACGTAACTAATCATATCGTGACATTTTGACGTCGGTTTAAACATGTTTTTCTTTAGAACCTGCCGGGCTCAATTTGGGAATTAAATTCGGATCTCAGCGCGCAACAAGAGCGCCTAAGTGTGCATGAGTGAAGTATAAAATGTCTGGTCCGAAGGAGGAGAGTCACCTTATGAGACTCATGTCTTATTATATACAGAGTTTTCAACTGTCACTCTCTAATCCTGAGGTGTATGGCCGCGCGGACATAATGTTTCCATTTATCATTGTCCTGAAGATTCTCCGCATAATTTACCTCCCTCAATTCATATTTAATGTCATTGTCCCACCTTATTTTCTTCAGCACTTTCTTCTCGTTTCCTTTAATAAGATAATGTCTTAATTATATTTTTGACGAATATGTTGCCGACTGTTTTGTGTTGACTCTATTGGTTTTTGTTAAATTAGCGATATTTTTGGGCAACCAAAAAAAGAAAAATGTCAGTCCCCTCTCACGCCCTCAAGGAGTTTTAAGCTTTAAGGAGCTTTAAGCCTGGGTGGACTAAAGGTTATGTCACTAACGTATGGAGTTAGAGGTCCCGGGTTCAAATCCCGGCTCAGGCGTTTATTTTTCTTTTCATTCCATTTTTGGTCTTCATTATTAAATGTCAAACCTTAATTATAGCATCGATATATACGGAGGGTTGTTTCTGATCTCTGATAACAAATGATTTTTAAGTTTTATCTTAAGAAAAGCCGTGTCTCCACAATCGAGGATGCTCTAATTGATGGCTATTCACCCGAGCTATGGTTCGGCATCGGAGTTTCCGCTGCAGAAGACTCTTACGCAGCACAGCCATGTCTAGAAGTTCCCACTACTCTTTATATGCTTTCCAGAGACCGTCTTATTGTCCGAGGACGCCTGTTTCCCAGTGCCCTTATGAATAGTCGAAATACACAAAGTCCATCGGTGATGCATCAGGAGACTTCACTAGGATGTTGCTGAATGGAATAGTATGTATTCCAGTTTCCTGCTCCATTTCTCCAGGAATGTCAGGGTTGAACCCGAAGTGTGACTGGAGGCCTTGTCTTCGTGCACCCAGACTTGGTTTTTGTCTGTACCATAGAGAGCTGGGATTTCAGTCGGGTAAATTGGGGTGAGAACTTCTTCCCGGTAGTACTGGGAGTTGATTTTGGCCATTTTTAGCTACTCTACGAATGGTCAGTTTTTCATTGTAGCAATATCCCGCGATGACCATACATCCATTGGAGAAACTTTCTCTGCATTCGGCATACCACTTTTGAATTTTTTTTCACCCCTTTCTCTATAGTAAATTGCCCGGGGTTTGTTACAGTCTCCTAGATAAACATACGCTTCATCAAGTGTGATCAAAAATTTCCATTTTTCTCCTGCCAGGTGCTTTTCAAAATTTCCTGCGGTTGGTGCGGCATTTGGCAATGTGACTTGGCAACAATTTATGAACCCTGCTTTTGTGGCGCTTCTCCATGTTTAAATCTTTTTTTATTATGATGTTTACAGTTTTAAGGGATATTCCCAATCTGTTCGCAATCACCTTTTTTGTGGCAGGGTTACCACCAGAGATAAGGACCTTGACTTTTCTGATTACATCTGGGGTGCGGGTAGTAGCAGGTCGTGGATTTGCCCGTTTTGTTTTCCTTTTGGAATTAATCCCAAGCGACCCTTTCTCTTTTTATTAAGCACTGAGCTAATTCCACACTTTGACACCATAAAATTACGTTTTTGCAAGTCTCAATAATCGCGGAATAACTATAATTAGCGTCGGAAAGGGCAGTAATGTACCCTTCCCAAAACGGGTCTATCTGATTAGGCATTATGATAGCAACACGCGTGCCAGTATAACAGAAGCAGCACACTGACTAGTTTGATCACCTCGCACGCTCCTGTCCTGATGACTCAGACTCAAACGTCACAATTTACTTGGCAAATCGTTTTCATAGATCGGAAACAACCCTCCATATATATGTGTGTGTGTGTGTGCATACTATAAAAATATAGTCTATGTTTATGATATAAATATATTGCTATTATTATTTATTTATTTATTTTGACAGTTCTTATACACATAATGTAATACATTTAATAATAATAATATTATTATTATTTATTAATAATAATAATAATAATAATATTAATAATAATAATAACAAAATAACAAGAATAGTAATAAATTGTAACAGCAGTACACAAGTATATACAGAAAGATGTAAATTACTTTAATATTACAGAAAAATTACTGTGTCTATTTAACTCATGCCCCAAATTGGATTCAATGACCAATCACATTTCAATGATTTTTTTATTTACAACCAATCACAGTCGTGTTTCGCCTAAAATTTACCAACTAAAGTTTATCACAATAAAGAAAGCATCTCCTTTGTAACATTCTGAATAGGTCATAGCATTATTTTGCAGTGACTGACTCTCTAAAAAAATACGGCTACCAGATTGTATATATAGTGCTTGAATGTCAACAGAAAACGCATGCGGGAGTTAATATAAAAACATTTGTAACAATTGATTATACCACAAAAAAAAAAGGAAACCACTGTTTGCACTTTCTTAAACTAATTATTTTCCAGGAAATGACGTTGCAGAAAAATATAATTGACATATTTACATCATAGGGCATCAAATTAATTAATACCTATAACGTTGGTTATAAATTTCTCCACTAGGGTGCATTCTTACAATATTGCGATCCTTTGGCAATAAATAATACTATGATCTGGTTGCAGTGATGGACAAAGGAAGGAAATGAAGCATACCAATCGTTTCTCATTTGTTTTCAAACATCGCCGTTTACATTAAATATATAAATATTTTAAAATAACTATAGTTAAATAATGATTTGTGAGTAAACAGCTTAATTATATTCGTGGCATTACTTATGACAAATAACTTCAGTAAAATATATGGAATACTTTTAAATATTTTGTGGAACGAGATTATAGTAAAGTGGACACAAAGTATCGGGAATGTTTCAGAAGAGACTGATTTACCATTGATAACATCTTTAGTTTACAACAAATAATTGAGTAATATCCTTCGTCCATTAACCAATTTACTCACTATTTATTGATTTAGAGAAAGTAAACGACCATGTGCCCTTGATTGTATTATAGTAAATAATGGTATCAGGTTTTGGGGTTACTTAAGGTTTAAGAAAAGGATTATGTTTACCGGAGACCTTATTATAATGCATTTAGAAAACGCCTTAACACAAACCTGTGGGAATAAAGGTACAGAACATACACTTTATTCGTTGGTAAGATTATTTGCTTATGATCAGATAGCAGAAGATTACGAGGATTTGATTATATGCCCGCGCCGTAGCCGAGCGGTTAAGGTAGGAAGCCTTGGCGCAGAGTTACGGGACTTGCGCTGGTTCGAGTCTCCATGGGGGAAGAAATTTTCTCATGGTATTTCGGCCAGTATGGGACCGGTGCCCACCCAGCATCGTGAGGAAATTGGGTAGCTACAATAAGTAGCGGCTCCAGGTTGAGGAACCAGCTATAACGGCTGGGGGACTCGACATGCTAACCACATGTCACCCGTACACTGGCTGTTAATCATCTACCTCTGTTATTGACATTTGTGGATGTCAAGGGCCAGCAGCCGGCTGGTAAAAGGGCAACCGCTGAAAAAGTGGAAAGACCCTCAATCGGAATCGGATTATATGCTTAGAAAACGGAAGGAGTAATTCGAAAAATGGGAATGGAAGATTCATTTGGACAAAACGAAATACATATTAATAGGAGACAAATCAAAATAACGGGTATTAGAAAATGTAAATGTTAAATAAAAACATGTGACGAAATATGTATAATTGGGGACAAAAAATAGTGCAGATGGAAGCCATGATGCTGAAATCAATGGGAGGATAAATAAGGGTAATCTGCGATATTATAAATTATATGGTGTTTTATGGGATCAGAATATAAAATCTAAGACACAATATATAATTTGTAATACAGTAATGAGTACAGTGGCATACGGCAATTAATACTAATAACAACAAGCAAATAAATTTGTGCAGAAATTGCTTTTTGGAATAGTTCAGCTGGCATTTTTAAAAGAGATAAAACAAGAAATAATGTACCGTAATTAAACTAGAAGAACATTCCAACTTCATTTATGGATTTTATGAAGAAAAACTACTAAAATGATAAGGTTATGTAAAACTAGTAGAATGGATGTCATATGGTAGAAGAATAAGCGGACGGCTAAAGGTAACGTGGATTCATAGTCTATTAATCAGCATGAGAGAAAAATAATTGGTCGGTGAAGATTGAAATGGCAGAGATAGGTGGAGGAGAACGACAGTATATTAATAGGGCCATGAAGATATGAATAATGAATCCTGCACAAAATCTTAACAGAAATAAAGCAGAAATATAACAAGTGGTTCAGTTATGTAACATCGTATCGATCGTAGCTAATACACTGGAACGCCTGAATAAATTAAATATCGATGGTTAATTAATTATATGGTATACACTGCGACATTCCAAACATGGCTGTTTCTAGAGTAAATTTTTTATTTCGAATTTAATGTAAACCCCCACTTCTAGCGATCGGATTTCACTGATTTTTGGACCATACATACCGCCGTTCATATTAATATGATACTCCAAGTTTTGTTGTGAAACATCGAAAATTGCGATTGCTAGAGCGATTTCGAAATTTTCGTTTCAGGCGAACTCTTACATCTAATGATTTTAGAACATAACAGATAACGGCTAAACACTCGCCGCATCTGAAAACCTGTATATAGAAATGTTCACGAAATTCTTTGCAAGGATAAATATATTTAAATATCTTGAAATTATAAAAGAAACAAACATCTTACTGCTTAATGAGAACGCACCCCAGTCGTACAACCCGTTATACGAAATCGTCAAAAAGAAGTATGTTGCTTCTAAAGAATATTCTAGTATGCAACGTCGTAAATAACAACTAGTAGCAGATACTCAACCAGCTGATGATGGAAGTTAACTTCCGAAAAGACTCCACATAACATTTATAATTTTTTTTTACACGATTGAGGAAGACGACATCTGCCACAAGGTACATATTTTAAGTTTTTATCTTATGACTATTCACCTCAACAGAATTTGATATGAATTTTGTTAGTATTGAATCTTGTTCCCCTGTCGGCAAGTTGACTATAAGGTCAAACATTTTTTAGTGCGAGTCTCCAATGACACTTTAATTTTAGTGTCTCTAAAATTGCATCTATCTTGCTAATAACTTTGTTCACTAGGAAAATACTTAGGCTTTCGTCCACTGACTTATAAGTTAACAATGCAACCTACTGTTCAACTCTTTTGGATTTTCCCCTTTGTGTTCTCGCTCATTGTGCTTTACAGCAGGTGTTCCATTTCTAACATAACAAATATCTGAAAAAAAAGCCCTTCCTACCTTTATAATTAAATATTTATATATTATGGTCCTACTCTCCAGTTGGCTAAGTTGAATGAACTTTTATTAAATCCCTTATCTCATTGATTTCAGATTGATTTTGTAAACAACTTAAGTCGTATATTAGCCTGGCTCTATCAAACCCACTGGTTCATGACCGCGCGGATATACGCTCTTCATAAGTCGCTATCCCGAGCCAATGTTGTCCAATCATCCCCTAAAATCATGGTAAATGTTATTCTCCTACCTCATTCTAGGTCCACCAACTGGGCTTTTTCCTCTGACTCTCCTACAAGAAGCTTCCATTCTTTCATTCCCCATTCGTGCCACATTTCTTGGCCATCGCAATCTACGAAACATAACAGGTCTTATTATATCCTATAAAGACCATGTAGTTCACGATTATGTAGTCTTCTCCACTGACCTGCCTGTGCATATCTTTTTTGGTCCAAACATTTTCCTAAGATCTTGATTCTCAAATACTCGTAATCTTATTCTATCTTCGGGTTTTTACAGCTGCTGACGTCTTCACATGCCAAACCTCCAAAGCCTACGATCTTGGACATCTTCAATGCTTAGCCCTCTTGCTTGCATTACTATCTTCATGTTTTCCTTCCATGTTAACTTTGGTCTCCCTCTTTTCTTCTTTCTGGTCGGTTGCCATTGATATAGTTGCTTCGGCCATCGCTCATCTTCCGTTCTTAAAACTTGTCCTAACCAATTTAATTCCTTCTCCTTAATTCTTTCAATTATACTTTCTTCTGTTTCATTATGTTTTTAATTTCCATATTTGTGACATGTTCTAATTTTGACTTTCTGACACTTCTGCATAAATAATCCATTTATAGAGCTATTAGTATATTCTTGTTACTTATTTCCTCCCTTAAAATAAGAATCCATGTTTCGCAACCATATAATATAACTGGTAGAATAACAGTTTTATATATTTTCAGTTTAACGTTTTTTTAAAGGAGTTGAGACAAGAGTCCCTATAATGCATATAGCATGCATTTCCAGTATTGAGCCTATGTTTAATTTCTCATTCCTATTAGTAATTATTAGTTCTACTCTAATATCGCTTAAATATAGCTGTGAACTATATGCTTCCGGTACACAGGAAAACCACATGAAAGGGCTCTGTAGATAGGACACGAATGGGGTAATATAATAACATTATTGATATGGGAATACCTCACATATAAGCAACTGGAAGATATGGAGAAAGTGAAGTCAAGATACCTCAAGAGACTCTTAGGAGTATCAACGAGTACGAGATCGAGGCTGGTTTCGAACTCACCAGAGAGACGTTTTTTAATAGAAGATCTGCGGACAACACTACTCCTACCGTCTAGTAAGGCCTACAATGTACTCTTGCAAGACCTGCAAGAGAAGAAGAAGGACATACCATCATCATTCTATGCGACCTGTGCGATGTAAGACAGACGATGGACAGAATCGAACTGTGAAATGCGTCATGTCACTACCAGATTGGCAGTCCATGGCTTCCATCACAAGATATGCAGCAACAAGACATTTCATGAACCTAACGACATGTGCATATGTGTTTTGTGTTCACAAAAATGTGAAAAGTACCATATTCTGAATTGTAAAAAACGACTTAAATCAATCAGTGTTACAGCAAAGACAATTAAGCACTTCACGTGTAATATCCGCACATCTGTGCGCATTTCTCCTTTATTATAGTAACATTAACCATTACTTAAGACAGGCGAAATTGCACAGGGAGTGTTTGGAAAATATTTCCTCAGGATTGGGATGTATGGGGAGGTTGTGACCGCGGTTCAAATACCCCAGTTCGACAGTACCAATTAGTTATGTAAGTATAACTTTTTTATATATGCAGAAATGTGTATCTGCTCCTCCAATATCGGTATCGTATCCTAATCCGCCAATTATTATTGCATTTATAGTAATCTTAGAAACAAGTATTTTTTCTCTATTAATTTCTCAGTGGTGAATTAATTTTGTTTTGATATTCATGCAAGTTATTTTACTTATATTTATTAATATCTATTGCCGTCTTAACATATAAGATCAAGTTGATAAGTGTATGCAGTGAGCTATGTAAATGTGTTCATTATGAATTAGTTATTTATTTAATTTTAATGGTTTTAAAAAAATAATTATCATTAAATGAGTCAAATTAATGTAATTTTGAGTATTAGAACATAGGCCCCTACAAAGATAAACATAGGCCTGACACTCAGACCGTAGTTGGAGATTTAAAATTCCTACTCAGCCGGGAATCGAACAAGGGTCGCCGCGCTTAAAAGAAATCACTTGTTTCATCGCCTATTTCTTATGTACCAAAACTGATGTTTTACGGGATCGCGCTCTAGTGCAATTGATTAAGGAATAAGTTACAAGGTGGAATGTTGCGGGTTTCTTTTCCGACTAAGTAAGAATTTGTAATCTTGCCTAAACCTCCAGGCGGCATCATGAGCCTGAGGTTAATTAATTCTATAAGTGACATGATTAGGCCTACTGGACGTGTTACCGAATGGTAATATATATAAGTTGAATTATTTTTCACATGAAAGTGGGTCGGAACACTCAAAATATATTATGAAAGAGCCGGATTAAGGATTAATATAAAAAAACTGAATATTCCAGTAGTAGATTATGAAATTGAAATTAATTTACAATTACAAAGTGGAGAAATAAATGATGTGTATATATGCAAATATTTAGCAGCTATATTTTAACAGAATCGGCCGCGGTGATCTAGTGGTTGCGTTCTTTGCCTCTGGTCCCGAGATCGCGATGCCTCTGGTCCCGAGAATCGCGAGTTAAAACCCAGCCGGGTTGATGAATTTTTAGGATGGAAATATCCAAGGGACATAGTCCTCCGAGAGAGACTTTAAGCCGTTTTAAGATTGTGGGCTCGTAAAATAACCTTAAGCCTGAACATAAAGACATCTAAGCAGAGTTTAATCCGATCTTCCTCCGTACAAGTAAACCTTAGTTTCTTACTTTATGTCTAACCACATGCCACTCGCTGACATATATAGGAAAATAAGCATATCGAAATTAGTTTGGTTAACAAACTCTGCACTAGGGAGTACCTATTTCTCCAGCGAGAAAAATAGGTATCAGGCAATCACATTTTAACAAAGGATGTATAATAAATAAAGGTAGACATTTAAGAAGATGTTTAAACTCTATTTTAAGGAGAAAAAAACACGGAAAAGCACAAGGATGAATATATATATATATATATATATATATATATATATATATTGTCCAATGTGTTAACATTATATATGGAAGTCCTAAACAGAGATTAAGGAAGAAACATATGATAGATGCGATGTATTTTTAAGCAGAAGTTGTAGAAAAAAAAAACTATATAAAATATCAAATAAAGAAAGTATGGGAAGAGAGAGAGAGAGAGAGAGAGAGAGAGAGAGAGAGAGATATCATTGATGACATACAGAAGCGACAGTTAAATTAGTATAGGCACACAGTTATGATGAACATCACAAGATGGCCAAAGAAGATCATTGTATGAATACAACTAGGAAGAAATATATTAGGACGACCTAAATATATTTGAAAGAGTTACTTCCAGAAAGTCATTAAAAGATGGAGATTGTAAGAAAAGGAATGCTTAGCCAGAAGGAAACGGGAATTGGTAACAGAAAAACAATTCGAGTTGTAGAAATCTCTGCAAAAATGAGAACAGGTCATACATTCAGTATTTTATTATATTTTCATATATTTTTTTAAACCCTCGATATGCTTGTACTTAGCTTATTTTTGTTTCAAATATAATTTCCGTTCATCTTTTTTGATATTAGTACAAATGCATCCTACATTTATATTTGAATTTATACGTACGTAACGGTAACTTCCAAGATGTGTGGTTGTTGAATCACTTCAATCGGAATTTATAAAGTGGATTTGCGCAGCAGAACAACAAATCGAAGACCTGTAATAGTGGGTCTTTGTGATTGAAGTGAGAGTATTACATACCCAGCATGGCATACGTAGATAGGAGATGGGGTGAAGGAATTGATGTTGCTACGTGTAGAAAGGCTAGGTGGATTTTCGCGATGATCGCAGCAAAATTTGTCTTCCTCTCCTTGTCCGTCGGCTTTAGTTTTTAAGAAAGATTGAAGCAGAATATCTCCACGCACCACTGTGGTACGGTTATGATGGAGCGGGGATCTGTGGAGTTAATATCATCACATAACTCATTGCTGCTATTCTCGTGCAGTGGCGGATTTAGGGATGTAGAGTGAATCATCTTGTTTACAAAGCCAAGACACATATATTTCAAGGTTAATAGATCGTCCAGTGATATCCAGACATTTTTAACTATGTGTGTGGAATATGGAGTTGAACTTAATATTGAAAAAGCATTTTCACACCTTCTTCAAATGAAGAATATGAAATATTAACTGTTGACATAGGATCAGTTAAACAAGTAGATACATTTAAATAGCTGTACTATGATTACAAAAGAGTGAATTCGTTATGCAGATGTTTAATTACTGATTAAAAATGGTTTTAAGACACCTGAATTCAATATATTTTCAGGAACACCAAGTTTCACATGGGACAAGCATCAGTGAAAGTATGATGATCTTGCAGAAGATTTCCGGGCTGTTGGCCGTGGTCTCGAGGCTTGTAGTTCCCCAACGTTTCGCCAGAGACTGCGTCCGGCATCCTCAAGGGTTGTCTTGAGACTGGCAATTTTGTCGACTACCTGCTCTATTTATACATGTATCCGCGACGTGTTCTCTGCAATTTACGAAGTAACGGACCGCGCAGAGAACACGTCGCGTATACATGTATAAATAGAGCTGGTAGTCGACAAAATTGCAAGTCTCAAGACAACCCTTGAGGATGCCGGACGCAGTCTCTGGTGCAACAGTAAAGTATGTGTTGTAAATGAAAAATATAAAATGAAACATTTGGCAGTTGAAGTGAGGAGAAGGGAAGGGGTACCTATATTACAAACAATTCGGAATGAGGTGATTAGAAGCAGAGGAGACTGTGATTCATAGAATTGAAAAACGGGAGTTAAAATGGTTTGGACATCTAATGAAGAAGCAATAACGCTAGCCTTAAAATATCTATCAATTGACACCGGACCGGCCATAAGAGGCTTTAGGGGAAGTATCAAAAGATCAGGTAGCTAAATGTTTCACAAGTTATTTCTTCAAAGGGATTTGAAGACGAAGCTGCCTTTTTTGTTAAGGGTAGCGATTGGGAAGGGAAAGGTGGCTTCATCTGTAAAATCTCTGAAAATATGTGGGTGGTGCACTCTGCACCGCTACGTTTCAAGCCGTAAGGTAGCGGATGTGATATCCGTTGGGATAAGGGTTTTAAACTGACCTAAAAGCTTCTGGTTGCAACATGACCCTGGGATCGATCCAGCTTATGACGGAAATTAGTACCAGAATGTGTTCTGGGGAAAACGCCCGTTGCAGAATGTATGATAATCCGCCTGGCATCTAGTATTAATTGTCTAAAAAAGTGGGAGCCCTAACTTCTTATTACACCAAGGACCTGTTTAAATCTCTAGTGGAATAATGTTTATGATGAAAATTACTTCTGAAGTGACGAACAAAGTTGTAATCCTCATGTCTTCCCAAATTGTGTTTTACTTCGGAAATAATTGCTAATGGCACAAGGGACCTTCTTCCATGTAAAGTGAAATTTTTAAGAGTTACAACCTTATTCTGCGCTGTTCAAATATACATTTTCGTTTAAATTTGTTATTAGATATAGTATAATACCAGTACATGATTTCATTAAAAATCCTTGGGCGATAGTTCTAGATGGTCTTTTTCTTGCTATCCGGCTGCCGGACATACAATCACAGTGTAAGGGTTAGAATATCGTATCCCACAGTTCTTATAACGGGGTTTCTTACCTTTGAGGTGCTAGTTAACGTAGCTATTCAAATTCCTGACTTCGCTCAGTGGTCACCATTCTAATACAACTAGCCGAAATTATATAAGAAAATGTTTTCCTCCATGGGGTCTGTAACTAGCGCGTACCCCATATTGCTTTGAGCTAAGATTGATGGCGTATTAGTTTGCAAAGGTATAAAACGATTTTATTAAAACATTAAATCAGGATATAATGGTAAACTATTAGGATTCAGAAGTGTAAGAAGTACATAATATTTCAAATTAAAAAAAAAACATTAAAATGCGTGAAAGTAATATAGTATAATGGGTAATCTCGCCTTCTAATTCAGCCAAAAAATACAAACGAAAAAAATAAATATTCACTGTCTTCTTCATCTTTCCTCGTGTCCCCATTTGGGGATGGGGTCGAGTTTTAGTCAGAAGCCTCCACCTTTATCGATCATTCCAAATCTCTCTCCTTAACTTCACTTCTTCCTATTTTTATTCTTTCAACATCCATTGTAACTTTGCTTTCCATCCATATCGAGACCGATCTCTTGGCCTCTTCCCTGGTATTTTATATTCTAGTGAATGTCTTGGTAACCTCCGAGTATCCATCCTTTTTCGTGGCCATACCATTTCATTCTGTTATATTCTATTTCATCTTGTAATCTATCCCGATTCAAAGTTTCTCTATTCCGAATTTAGATTATTCCTCCTAATATAATTCTTAAACATTTTATATGCACTACCTGAATTCTACACAAATATTTCATTTTAGTCCAGATTTCAGCTTCACGAAGAAATAATTATTTAAGATTTGCTTTATAAATTGCTTTTTATAATTTATTGGTGTATTCTTAATAAATAACAAATATTTCAAAGTTTGATTTATTGAGCAGATCGTGAGAGGTAGGCAAAGTTCAAGAAGGCATCGCTTGTTTAGAGTTGCGTATTCTCAAAATGATCTAACTAAAAAATTCAGCCCAACAAATGAAGGGTTAACCTAATATTTCAGTATTTAACTGTTAACATTTTAGATCTATAATCACATTTTACAAGAACGAAAAGAAATAATTTTAACACAATGCAATTTTATTACAGATGGAGTTGAGGAAACTATATATATATATACGTATTTATACAGGGTGTCCCCAATCTTTAGGGTCAACATTATACAGACGATAGAGGTTTCCATTCTCCATTTGGAGCATTTTGATGTAAGGTACCAATGGCCGGAAATTAATATTTTAGATGCCACGCCATCTTGAAAATCATTTGAAAGTTGCATTTTTTAAACTCATCACCAATTTAGAGCTCAAAGCAGTTGTTGAAAGTGGCGACCACCTGGCTCAATACATGAATTACTACGACGCAATATATGTCTTCCAATTTGGATGATGCCTGTTAGGAAATTTCTCTCGATACATTCGTTCGGCTTTACATTCTGCTGCACCATACATTAAATTCATGTCTGCAAGTCCCTGTGACGAGTAATGTTCCATTTTTCACAGTCTGTCATGCACTGTAAAAAAGAACAAATGAAAGTGCCAGGCAGTTTGTTATGGCAGTTAAAGCAACATACAGAAACGTCCCTCACATACGTTTAAGTTGGCGTGACGTCCAAAATATTAATTTCCAATCACTGGTCCCTTATGTCAAAATGCTCCAAATGCTTCGTCTATATAATTTTAACCCTGATGGTTGGTAACATCCTGTATGTGTGTGCGTGTGTGTACGTGCGCGTGCGCGTGTGCGTATATATATATATATATATATATATATATATATATATATATATATATATGGGGACATCGCACTACAAACTCGTTTTCGAAAGAAAATGGGCTAGGGTTTGGCTGTCATACGTCAAATGCAATAATTATTTACTATTTAATATATAAAAATTAATGTTTATTTGTTCGTATTTTATGCGCTGCCATACCGTTCATTTGATTGTGGTGGGTCTTTTTCCAAAATGTTCAGGAGTTTCCCGGGAAGGTTATAGGCTACCAAAGAGATGTAATACTCAATCCCTTCACCCCTAAAATCATCCTTTGTAGTGAAAAATGTGAAAAAGTAGCTTTTTGGACGCTTAAATGGCTCACGCTGCCTAAATCATAATAAATACATAAATTAATGTACACAGAATTGAATATCTCAAAATATTCTACGACAAAGTCCCTGACAGCATATGTTTATCTTTACAGTTAACTCATAATTACATTTGTATCTTTCATTGATGCCAAGGAGGTCGGCATAAGTAGATTCCCGGGCAAGGGTAGCAGCGCACGGAGGGTATTCTTTTATGGATAACTCGCAATAGGGCCTAATTAATTTTGTCTTTCAGCTCATTTATGCCAAGAAGATCGGGATATGCAGATTCCGGGGATCGCCGGGTAATCAATACGCGGTATCTAAAAATAATTATCATATGTAATTATAATTATCTTTCCTTACTTCTTCAACTTAACGTAAAACACATTGTATTTAAATTAGTAGCAGCGCACACTGGATAATTATATTAGATAGTATTTTAATAACAACAACTTGTTGCATAGTTAACATCATATTGAGGACAGTTCCTGGCACCTCCAAAGTAGCTGTGAATGTTTGACTAAAATTCCAAACGCAGTAGCTAATTGGCCTCTAGCGAAGTCACAATAGCCCAGAAAATCATGATCGTTCTTAAAGCAAATATTTCTGTTTAGATTATATAATATAAAATAAGAGTAATTTAATAATATGAGAAAAACGAAAGATTATGTAAGAACTAAAGAAGTAGCGAATTTAGAGTGTTTTAAAGAGTCGTTTAGAGCATATAAGTGAATAATTTTGATGATGAGATTTCCTTTAATTTATGATATATAATTTTTGAAACGCAAAAAGTATTCCTTAATTTATAATATATAACTTATGAAATACAAAAAGTATTCCATGACAGTCCGTTTCTTAAATTGCTCTCATGTCAGAGAGACATGGACCTTTCGAAAATATTCGTTCCAAATCGGAGAGAGTAATCCAGAAAGTTAGTGATTAATACCTACGCTAACTACTCTTCTGATGGATTCAATTACAATACTGAAACCTAGCATTCAAAACTACTTAATATATGTTTATCTTATTTATTCTCAGATTTAACAGTGTCTTCGATATCTTCCCTTGTCCACTTCAAGATTGTATAGCCAATCTCCATTCCTCTCTATTCTTTTACGCTCCTGCCCCAAGCACATTTCTTCCATTTTTCATGTTATATTGTTCTTCTTTTCTTCCTTTTTCCTGTCTGATTCCATTCATAAATCTTCTTCTGTAATTTATCTTTCATCATCTTTTTTCACATGTGAATACCATTTTGATTGTTTTGTTTTGATAGTTTCTATTAGTTTACACATTCATCTAGTTTTCTTACATTATTTCTAATTTTCTCTCTCTTGAAATGTTCATTTGTATCGAATGTAATTGATATGGTGTTCTGTCTTTTAAATTTTATGCCCCTGACTAGGCTTATGTGTCGTTGTATTTTGCAATTGCGATATAAATGTTAGTTTTTCATTTTGATACTTTTATCCAATTAAATACTATTTAATAGTCATATTGCAGTCACAGCTTTATTAATTCTTGAATTAATGTAATTTTCATGATTTCCATTCTTAATTATTTTGATTCCCAAATATGTGCATTCTTCACAGTGTTTTATTATTACTTTTCCATATGATATAGGGATTTCCCGTGGCCGGGGTCGATAACTTTTTATAAGAGACAATCCAAGATACAAGTCGTCCAGGAGATATTTTAAACCGTAGGTCCCGAGTCTGAATATTTTAGTCGTAAAGAACATCAATCCTAAATTAGAATCTCTGAGTAAAATTTAATCGAGCTTTCCCCTCCAACTAATATTAGTTGCCTACTATGTATCTCTTTCAGGCGACGCGTTAACCACTTGCCACTTGTTGACGTCGATAGGAAAATAAGTTAATTTAATTAACTTTGTAAGTAGGGAGCATCCTGCGTAATCATAGCAAGACGATTTTATGAAACGTAATTTTTTACGAAATAATTTTTAAAATAATAAAACGTGTGTATTCTGATTCATTACGAGGAAGAAACAGCAATCGAGGCCGTTAGAACTATTTTCAAATTTAGGATTACAGCAAATCCTCCTTTTCTACTGGTCCTATTTTTGATAATTAAATTGTACATACCAATTTATGTAGCGAGAATATATATATATATATATATATAGATAGATAGATAGATAGATAGATAGATAGATAGATAGATAGATAGATAGATAGATAGATAGAGAGGGATAGAGAGCGAACATTAATTTCTTCATGTGGATTTGTTTAAATATCATGGAAAGTGTAGGTTCATTACCGGTGATATGGAAACCTGAAAACGTAAGCAAAGAATAGCTACTTACATAATATTCAATAATGTGTGTTCTTATAAATATTACTTGTGGTAAGCTCCATTTGAAAATTTACACTGAGCATAGAAAGTGATAGTACAGTTAAAACTGTTTTAACTGAAAATAACTATTGTTAATCGATAAATACAATCAATAGACTGTAGAGAAGTAATATAGACGTATGAAGTTACGAGCAAACGGACTTAGTTTATTTTTAAAGTACTAGCGACTGGGTCAGGCAATGTCAAGACAGATGTCTATTGCTCTATGTAAATGGTATAGTCTGCTTATTCTGACGACCGCTAAATACTACAAACTTACATATTCACAACTATATTAATTCACCTGTCGTTCAGCACTGAAATGAATAATTACCTTAATTACGTTAGCTATGTTAACTGTAGATACTATAGTCGTGATGCAATTCCTCTGTTTCCGTCTACAGTTAAGTCGAACAGCATTTGTATGTAAACATACTATTCCCCGCAGTCTGATAATTAGTATAAAATATATTTTTTCATATGTTTCATGGTTCGTTTAAGATTAGTATACAAAAAAGTACATTCCTATGCTATATGAGGCATGAAAAAATAAAGAAGTATAAACATGTATTCATTATTGTACAAATAAGAAGTGAGTGCCCCCTTCCTTTATAAAGACTTCATAAAGTACACAGTATCAACCCCAGCAGTGTGACCAGTACAATTGTGCAAAATAAAAGAAACAACAAGAGAATAATTTTTAAATTATAGTACAATTGTGCGGAATACACAAAACAGTATATAATTATATAATAGCGGACCCGGCAGACCTTCTCCTGCCCGAAAGTTTCAGTTCTCGTGTCATGACCGGACAATAAAAATACAAATGATTTTTTACCGTGAAATTCACTAATTAATAAGTCCGCAAAAACTCCACACTATCATCTGTTGTAGCACAAGAAGCGTGCATTATGACGTCACATTATTGTCCCGCGGAATGTCTGTAATAATCCAGATGAATACACATCTGACATAAAATAATTCTTAAATCGAATCGACCCATCACCTACCGGATCAAATAGTGAATCTAAACGATCCAGGGACCCACTCAAACACACTCAAAACATTTAATCAACATCGATGCAGTCGTTTAGGCAGTTTTTAATTTCGGATTTCAAGTAAACCTCTCAACTTATAATTGTCTGATTTCGCCCATTTTTGGATAGTACCTAACTTACCTGGGTTTTAATAGTGTGTGTATATATATATATATACATACATACTAAGTTTCGTTGTGAAACATTAGAAATTGTGTTCGCTAGAGCGATTCTTAAATTTTAACTTCATGACCTCCTACACCTAACGCTTTTTGAGGGTCCAATTGCGAATCTAAACCATTCAGAGACCGACTCAAACACGCATAAAACATTTCATCAAAATCGGTGCAGTCATTTAGGCAGTTTTTAATTTCGAATTTCAAGTATACCTCCTCTTCTAGTTGTCAGATTTCGGTCATTTGGCAATAAAGTACATACCAGGGCTTATTTTAATAGGATATACAGGATTTCATTGTGAAACATTGAAAATTGTGAGTGCTAGACCGCTTTTTAAATTTTCACTTCAGGTGAAATCCCATGTCTAATGTTTTAGAAGTTCCAATTGTGAATCTAAACCATCCAGGAACCCATTTAAACACATAGTCAAAAATTCACCAAAATCGGTACAGTCGTATAATATTTTTTTTAAATTCGGATTTCAAGTAAACCTGTACTTCTAATTGCCTGATTTCGCTCATTTTTGATAATACCTACCTCGGTTTATTTTAATGGTATATACTGAGTTTCGTTGTGCAATATCATAACTGTGACCGCTTGAGCGATTTTTAAATTATCACTAATTATCACTAACCTAATGGTTTTAGAAGGTCCAGTTGTGAATCTTAACCATCGAGATACACACAAAAATTTTCATAAGTAATGCCACGAGTGATTTCCAAATTATCGATAAATTCACGACTCACGAAGTGAGGAGTGAATTTATCTAGAGAATTTGGAAATCAAGAGTGGCATTTGTTAGGACTATTTAACGAATAAAATTAAGCTGTTTACTCACAAATCATTATTTAACTATAGTTATTTTAAAATATTTATATATTTAATGTAAACGGCGATGTTTGAAAACAAATGAGAAACGATAGGTACGCTTCTACTGCTTCTTTTGTTTATCACTGCAACCAGATCATACTATTTATTGCCAAAGGAACGCAATATTGTAAGAATGCTCTCTAGTGGAGAAAAAATGAAACACATCAATCTGTATATTAATTCATTTTTGATGTCGTATACATTTAAGAAAGTGCAAACAGTGGTTTCTTTTTTTGGTGGTATAATCAATTGCTACAAATGTTGACATGTAAGCACTATTATATACAATCTGGTAGCCGTATTTGTTATAGGCTCAGTCACTGCAAAATAACGGTCAGACCTGTTCAGAATATTAAAAAGGAGGAGCTTTGTTTAATATATGATAATCCTAACACTGATAAATATTTCGTGAAACACGACTCTGATTGGTTGTAAAACAGAAATCATTGAAACGTGATTGGTCATTGACTCCCATTTGGGGCATGAGTTAAATAGTCATCAAAATCGGCCCAGTCGTTTAGGAGGAGTTCAGTGACGTACACATGTACAGAAGAATTATATATGAATAAGGATATATATATATATATATATATATATAATATGATTAGGAAAGTTTTCTTGGGTTTTCTGCGTCATGTATTCAAGGTCGGCATGATTCCACGTGCCATTATCAAGGAATGAAGTGGCCAGAGGCCAACCTTGAATCCATGACGCGGAAAACCTAAGAAAACGTTCTTAATTATACTTATATCATACTTATATCCGCGAAATTCTACAATATAACAAATATATATATATATATATATATATATATATGTATGTATATACACCTTATGTTAATTTAATTTAATATTACTTATTAGTACATAAGATGAGAAAATTTTACCTTTATACTTGTGTACTTCCAAATATTATGTCGTCTGCGGTCTGGCTCGGAGTACACGGTGTATTTGGTAATGATTAGCTATCAGAAACGACTCCGTGGCGCATGTGGTTAGGCTCGAGTGCAGAGGTTCGATGGATTAGCTATCGGATTTATATAGAGTAAAAGTAAAAAAAAAAAAAAATCAGAAATTTTTATTAGCTCTAACACATTAAATATTATCAGTGTGGAGGTTATGTTAACTTATTGAGAGGTTAAATATAAATAATTTACCTTAAATAACTGATTATTTAATGGGTTTTTTAATTAATTGTGAAATTGTTTAATTTGATTTGGAATATTCCACAATACAGTGTTTCTCTTTCAACCCAAAGTGATTTGTCGCCAGAGGTTCCTGTCTAAAACATCTTCTTCCCTCAAATCTCTACCTTCCATACTTTTCTTCACTCCATCCATCCATCATTCTCTAAGCCCGCCTCTTCCACTTCTTCCATTAGCTTTTCAACATAGGATCTTCTTTGGTATTCTATCTTTTTCCATTCTTATGAGGTGCCTATACCATTTCAAACGTTTTTCTTCTACGTGGTACAGTCATTAAGTTTTGAGACTGAGCGCATAGTGTCGCTGTATTACGCTATAGCGCATAGGTGTCGCCGTGATATGATACTTTGTCAATTAGTCTCTCGTCCCAGCAAGAGACAGTTGAGTGCATTCACTGCAAGCAGAACTACGGTCTTTGTTGTGACGATGATTTGAATGCACATGTCGGAACTCGAGATGCCACTGTTACAGCAACATCAAGTTTTGTCAGAAATTAGGCAAGACCGCTGTCGAAACGTTTCAAATGATGCAGTAAGTTTACGGTGAGTACGCAGTGAGTCGTAATGTTCTGTTAAGGTGGGACCGACGTTTTTTGCAAGGAAGATACAGTTTGGAAGATGTTGTGCGTACTAGTCGGCTTCAAACAATTCGAACTAAACGCAAGATCGAAGAAGGTGTGATGTTGGTGCGTGCTAACCGCTCCCATTCAGTAGACGATCTGGAAGCAGTGGTAGGGGTCAGCCATGATACTTGTCATAAAATTCTGTCTGATGACCTGGGCATGTCTCGTGTTATCTTACCCAGCACAGTGTGCCAGGAATCCTGTCGCAAGACCAACGTGATGATCATATGACGATTTTTTGTCTCTTTCCTCGCATGAAAGCAATCCTACGTTGGCGTAGAATTCATTCTTCCGAAGAGGTCATGATTGCCACAAGAGAAGCCAACATCTTTCAGCGATGCTTCCAACAGATATACCAACCACCGTTGGCAAACGTGCATGACGGCCAAACGCGACTATATTGAAGGAGGATGTGATTCTATTTAAGTGTACGCCTAATTGTCGGCATCTTGTGAGAGACTCAGATTCTTGTGGGTGCCTGTCCCCAGGCGTTAAGTCTCAGAACTTAATGAGTGTACTAGTATTTTTCCTAATATATTGTATTTCAACTTGCATAATTCCCCTTATTGTGCTGTTTCTGACCTTATCCCTTCTTCAAATTCTTGTCGATCGCCTCCAAAAATCCATTTCTACTGCTAATAGCCTGTTGGCTTGTTTTTTACTTACTGTCTAGGTTTCGGACCCATATAATAAAATGCTTTGTAACAGAACATGAAATGTAGTTTTCTTCGTTCTCTATATTTTATTTCTATTCCAAAGCACTGAGTTCAACATACCAATGATTCTTCTTCCACCAGTTATTCTTCTTTCAATTTCTGTAGTTGAATTCTCACTTTTATCTAAAATAGATCCTAAATATTTAATTTTTTTAACATTACGTATTCTTCTTGAATTACATTTTAGCTCATCTGTTGTATCCAATGAAAGATATGCCGTTTTATTATAATTTATCTGTAATCCCCATTTTTTGTGTTCTATCTCTAATCTCCTTAACATGAAATATGCATCATCTGGATCGTGAGAAATCACCACCTGATGATCTGCGAATACTAGATGGTGGAGGTAACAATTATCTTCTATTTTAATTCCCTTTTTTTAATACTAGCATTATAAACATTTAGATGGCAGCTAAAACTTTGTCATCTTCTTACCCGGGGTCCATAAATTGGCAAAACACTAATTTATCGTGTCAGTTATATGTCAGACTGCAGTGAAAACAAATCCTTGTAAATACATAAATAAGTACTTTATTAGACTAACATTAAGATATATACAATGTTATTTACAAATATGGGTCGCACGGGCAGTAAGCCGTACGTGCTGTTGACAGTCCGTTACAATAAATTGATGTTTGGTAATAATATACTTAAAACAAAAAAGAAAACACAATAATATTATAATTAGGTAACAATACAATTAAATTATACATTAACTTAGTTAATTAGAATTATTAAGAAGTAGTGGTATTGCAATTTGTTAACATATTTATTTATTCATGAATGAGTGTTCTTATTTTCCGCGTTTTGTCCAGAAATCTACTCACGTTTATCCAGTTTTCTAAGTTTACAAATAACTCGTAGCATGGCAATCTTTCACGATTTGAATTTAGAAATCTTTCCGGTAATAACTGTCGCCTCCAATATTCCAAATCGTTACATTTTCCTAATATATGGATCTCGTCTTCAAAGCTCCCGCACATTGGACATATTCTCATATCATGATCGTCGCTAATTTTTAAAAATTCCCATGCCCCTAACCTGAACCAAGCAAGCCCTGATCTCTCTTTAAATCCTTGTAAATATACATATGAATCTCATACGCCCCGCTTGGGGACATGTGTGCTCCCTAGTGGGAGTTTCTTAACCAAGATAATTTAGTTACGCTTATTTACCTACATATATCAACGAGTAACATGGTGGTTAGCGCATCACCTTAATGATATATAATAATGTAAAACTTATGTTATTAAGATATTTTGTATAATTCGTTTCAAATTACGTAATTTTTACTCGTTAGCTGTTCTCTTGTTGTGCCCTGCTACGGCCATTTAAATAATGTGTTTTTTCCGTTTATTTAGTTAATTAAAAGAAAAATAATTATAAATTTATATCATTATTATTTTTATAAACCACACGGAAGGAGAAATGTTGGACGCCCACACAAAAGATGGACTGAACATTCTTAACAATTCTAGCTTTCATGAAACCGGAACGAGCCAACTGGCTTAATCCCTGAATGATGATGATTATTATTGTTTCTAGATACCCCGTGCTGATTATCCGGCTTTGCCCAAGAGTCTACTTATCCCGATCTTCTTGGTATAAATTAGCTGAAGACGAAACTTGTGTTTTTGCGTTTAGTTGAATAATTAATAGAAAAATAATTATAAATTTTCTCTCTTAATTATTACAGCTAAAACTACCTGTATTTCCAAACTACCTTTCATACAATCCAAATATTAAATAAAAGTTCATCTTCCAAAATGTATTTTTCAAGCAATCACTGTAAGTAAATCCATACCGTTATTACATTTAGATACCCCTTGCTGATCATATGGCGTTGCCCTGTAATCTGCGTATTCCGATGCACTTGGTTAAATGAACTGAATTACAAAATTCGTTATTATGAGAATAACCGCCGTGCGCTGCTGTGCTTGCCCGGGAATCTACTTATGCCGATCTTCTTGGTATCAATCAAACACAAAAATGGTTACCGGTAACTGTGAGCTATCCGTAAAACATGAACATATGTTGCTGTAGTGGATTTTGTTTTTTTGTAGAACGGTTTGAGATATTCACTCCTGTGTACATTAAGGTGATGTATTTTTGATGGTTTAGACAGCGTAAAGCATATATTCTGACGTTCGAGTTCGGGCGCAATATGCCTGATCAGCACATGCTTAAAAAAATTATTTAACGCACTGTTTGCCAATCTGAACAACGGGAAGTCGAAGAAATGTTATTGTTAGGGATGTCCAAAGAATAAAATATTCAGATTTTGCTGCTAGAAAACGTTTTATTAGACATAATATTGATTAAACAAATTTGTGACAAGCCTTCAAACAACATGATATAAAAGTAAGAACAAGTTAGGTAAATCATATTTGAAGAGAAAAATTATACGCTCAGACCGGGACTTGAACCCGGGACCCTTGGTTCTCTAGACCAAGTGCTCTACCAACTGAGCTACCTGAGACAAGTACCGATCTAAACGCAAATCTTTCTCTTATACATTGTAATTCCCTTCCAACAAATGCTCTGAAGCCATGCTTCTATCTTGCAAATGTCGGCTCCTTTATTAAGAAGATATATTTGGGAATTATACATTACAGCCAGTACGGCCTTTTTCATGTTAACATGAAAAAGGCCGTACTGGCTGTAATGTATAATTCCCAAATATATCTTCTTAATAAAGGAGCCGACATTTGCAAGATAGAAGCATGGCTTCAGAGCATTTGTTGGAAGGGAATTACAATGTATAAGAGAAAGATTTGCGTTTAGATCGGTACTTGTCTCAGGTAGCTCAGTTGGTAGAGCACTTGGTCTAGAGAACCAAGGGTCCCGGGTTCAAGTCCCGGTCTGAGCGTATAATTTTTCTCTTCAAATATGATTTATCCATCATTGAGATGTACGAAATCAATTATTAAAAAAAAGTTAGGTAAAGTTCAAATATACTTGAAAATAGTTTACATTATCAATATTTAGCCTATGTTTTTAGCACAATTATTCACGAATATAACATTATTTAGTATAAATAAGTTAAATAAATAATTTTCTTCTTGCAAATATTTTTAAAATACACATTTTCAATAATGTAACTGCTTCGGGCGCAATGAGCTTCTCTGAACAAAATATTGACAACCCGCCGCACATATGGAAAAATGCATGATATAGCTGGGCATCGCTCCTATTAGACATATTTTCACGAAACTTCACACAGTTGTTAACCATTGCATTTTATATATGTATAGAAACTCCCATTACTTTTGTTTGAAAAAAAACATCCCTTATAGGAGGGTGACATTTTATAAATTGCTCTCCTTTTAGACATATTTTTACGAAACTTCACACATTTGTTAACCATTGCAGTTTCTGCATGTATATAATCTCTCATTACTTTTGTTTGATAAACCATCCCTTACAGGAGGGTGAAAGTTTACAAAATGTACAATTGGTTTTCTATTAGACATAATTTCACGAAGTTTCAGGATATCATACATAATTCTGAAGGGTAAACGACACGATTTTATAATTGTAAATGTACATGCCCCCACAGAAGATAAAGATGACAAGATCAAGGATGAGTTCTATGAAGAATTAGAATGTTTATTTGATAGCCTTTCACGATATCATATGAAAATTGTCTAGGGAGATTTTAATGCAAAAGTTGGGCGGGAAGATATATTCAAACCAACAATAGGCAAATTCAGCCTTCATGAAGATAGTAACGACAACGGGGTTAGATTAGTCACCTTTGCCACATCA
The DNA here is from genome assembly GCA_030220185.1 of Diploptera punctata. NCBI lineage: Eukaryota > Metazoa > Arthropoda > Insecta > Blattodea > Blaberidae > Diploptera > Diploptera punctata. The sequence continues at coordinate 262,015 of JASPKZ010001192.1, forward strand.
AAGAACCTCATTGTTAACAGCACAACATTTCAGCACAAGGATATTCATAAATACACCTGGACATCTCCAGATGGCGAAACTCGGAACCAGATAGATCATGTATTAGTGGATAAACGCTGGCACAGTAGCATCATCGATGTTAGATCAGTTAGAGGGACAGACTGCAATTCGGATCATCATCTGGTCAGAGTGAAAATCAGACAACGGCTATCGCTTATGAGAGGAAGAAACGCTAAAGATGATTCTGTAAAATTTGAATTAAAAAACTTGAAAAATGATGAAATGCGGCAAGAATACCAAATCAAAATTGCTAATAGATTTGAAGTACTGGAATCTTCAGATGACAATGTGGAAAACGGAGAAGAAACTGATCTAAATAAAGAATGGGAGGCTATAAGAGATACTATTAAATTGTCAGCATCAGAAAGCATTGGTTGTTTAAAAAAGAGGCAAAACAAGAAATGGTTTGATGAGGAATGTGCCGAAATTCTAAAGAAAAGGAAGCAAGCAAAAATGAAATGGTTACACGAGCCAAATCAAGTACATTTAGAGCAATTGGGTAGTATTAGACGGGAAACCACCAAGTTACTAAAGGGTAAAAAAGGGAATATTTGAGAGATAAGATTAATGATCTTGAAATGAACGCAGAAAATAGGAACATTACAGAATTATATCAGGGAATTAGTATAGAGAAGAAAGGGTTTCAGGCTAGAACAAACATAATTCGAAATGAAAATGGGGATATGATTGCAGATTACAGGAGTATATTAAATAGATGGAAAAGTTACTTTAATCAGCTATTAAATGTACATGCAGAACAGGACATCGAGGAGGATAATTTACAGACGGTAGAAATGCTAGTCGCTGAACCAAGTGCATTAGAAGTTGAAATGGCGACAGAAAAATTGAAGATGTATAAAGCATCAGGTTCAGATGAGATTCCAGCAGAACTGATAAAATCAGGGGGAGAAAAATTGATGGACAAAATACGCTGGTTACTTTGTATGATTTGGGAAAAAGAAGTTCTTCCAGATGAATGGAACGAATCAATTATCGAACCAATTTATAAGAAAGGAGATAAAACTGATTGCAACAACTACAGGGGCATCTCATTACTTTCAACTTCGTACAAAATTCTAACAAATATATTATTCAGGAGACTTACTACCTATATTGACGACATTCTAGGAGATCATCAATGTGGATTTAGAAGAAAAAGGTCTACAACAGATCAGATTTTTAGTATAAGACAGATTTTAGAAAAGAAATGGGAATATAATGGTACTGTACATCAACTATACGTAGACTTTAAAAAGGCATATGATTCAATTAAGAGGGAGAAGATATATAACATCCTGCTGGAGTTCGGAATTCGTAAAAAGTTAGTTAGACTTATACGAATGTGTCTAAATGGCACAAAGAGTAGGGTGCGTGTAGGCAAACAGTTTTCGGACACTTTTGAAATCCATAATGGGTTAAAGCAAGGAGATCCACTATCTCCTCTACTATTTAATTTTGTACTAGAGCATGCCATTAAATCTTTAGAGAATGAGGAAGGCTTACAACTGAATGGTATTAATAAGCTGTTAGTTTATGCTGATGATGTAGTACTATTGGCCGATAGCGAGGAGATACTAAAAGGACAACACGCACACACTGTTGAGTAACACTAAGAAATTTGGACTGGAAGTAAATATCAATAAAACTAAATTATATGGTCACACGTAGGAATTCATTATATAATGGAAATGGACAGCTAATGGCAAATGAGGGAAACTTTGAGGAAGTGGCTGAATTCAAATACCTAGGAACAATAATCACAGATAGGAATGAGATGCACAAAGAAAATTAAACATAGGCTCAATTCTGAAAATGCGTGCTATTATGCATTGCAGAGACTCTTGATGCCCCAACTCCTTTCTAAAAATGTTAAACCGGAATTATATAGAACTGTTATTCTACCAGTTATATTAAATGGGTGTGGAACATGGACTCTTACTTTAAGGGAGGAAAGGAGATTACAAGTATTTGAGAATAAAGTACTTAGGCAAATTTTTTGGACCAAAGAGAGATGAACAGACAGGCGAATGGAGAAGACTACATAACAATGAACTACATGGTCTTTATAAGAAGCCAGATATAATAACAGTTAAGTCTCGTAGACTGCGATGGGCAGGACATGTTGCACGTATGGGAAATGAAAGGCTTGCATGGAAGGTTCTTGTAGGAGAGCCAGAGGGAAAACGGCCAGTTGGTAGACAATGAATGAGGTGGGAGAATAACATTAACTATGATTTGAGGGAAGAAGATTATACGGGGAATGATTGGAAAGCATTAGCTCAGGATAGGGATGTATTGAGAGCTTATGTCCGCGCGGCCATGAACCTACTGGTTCGATAGTGCCAGTGAGTATGTAAGTAAGTTTCACACTTTTGTATAACCTATGAATTTTCTGCATATATAGAAACTCTCATTATTTTTGTTTGATTAAAAACCACCCCTTATAAGAGGGTGAACTTTTATAATATATACAATTGCTCTCCTATTAGACATATTTTCACGAAACTTCACACATTTGTTAACTACTGCATTTTCTGCATGTATAGAAACTCTCATTACTTTTGCAATAAACCACCCCTTACAGGAGGGTGCGATTTTATAAAATTTACAATTGCTCTCTATTAGGCATATTTTCACGAAAATTCAACATTTGTTAACCATTGCATTTTCTGCATGTATAGAAACTCTCGTTACTTTTGTTTGAAAAAAAACAACCACCCCTTTCAGGATGGTGAAATTTAATGAAATTTATAATTGATCTCCTGTTAGATATATTTTCACGAAACTTCACACATTTGTTTACTAATGCATTTTCTGCATGTATAGAAACTCTCATTTCTTTCGTTTAAAAAAAAAATCTCTTACAGGAGGGTGAAATTTTACAAAATTTACTATTGCTCTCCTATTAGACATATGTTTACGAAACTAAAACATTTTCCCATTTATAAATAATATTTGTCACTTAAGTAGCCTGGAATATGTTCTAATACCTCATTTTGTTCAAGCACTAATCGTTGCACTGTATGATCTAAACGATCTTGTAGAGAGATAAATTGCCAATATAAGGATTAAAAAGAAAGCATGCTATTTTAAGCAAAATCCGCCACTTGCTCCATAGCATCAAATTCAAATAACCAGCGTAGGAATAATCCAGTCTTGCAATTTTCTGCTTCAACTGTTTCTGCACATGGGCCTCGCACTCCATTAAGCGTATTTGGCAGTTGTCGCATAACTTACACCATTATGACACATAAGATTTGCGAACTTTTCCCAGCTCGATTTAGATCAATTCGTTGGAAGGCAGAAAAGAATAGAGACATTTAAAAAGAATCATCTCCAGCAAAGCTGTATTCTTCCCCTCGCCATCTTCTCTTTTATTACGCTTTTATCTCCAGTTTATTTGTTCTTCGACATTATACAATGCATATTCTAAGTAAAACCAAACTATTTACATTTTTATAAGGGAAGTCAAATAGAAATTACCGCTAACTTCTGACTTATATTTTCACCTACATACAGCGTAAAATTGAAAGATGTCTGATAGTAAACTGACTAGACAAACTATCAGAAAAATGTTATGGCTCTTAACATATTTTATATAACCACTGACTTCTAAGAAATCTAGTAAAGCAGAAAACGTTTGCACGTTTTATGAGCATGAAAGAAATAAACTTAAGATGCATTTTTAAGACAAATTTTATTCCCGTATTGTCGTTAATTGACACTTATAAACCCGTATAAACAACCTAAATAAAACTTTACATAAACATACATTACTCACGGACGCTTATTAGAAAATGAATTCCAAACTTCGATCTACTTCTATAAAATGACGTCAATTCTTTACATATCAATTTCGGTTATTTGATCCCTTATAACAGTTGACTGGGCTTCTACAGAACATGGGAGAACACATTTAATGAATCAGATTGCTGCGACATTACAGAACTGATATACTTTCGGTTAGGTGGGCACTAACTCTCATGTTATTGTTGAAAATGAATGAACTCTGCAGATACAATAATGTTTGTTAATTGTAATACTGCTGAAGATGATACAGCATGCTGTCATCGCGCATACCGAGTGTAGTTCATCATTTAGCCATGCAACAAACTTATAGTTGTATCACATCGTGTGTACAGTTTTCTGTGCTAAAATTCCATATATTTATTTCTTGTGCACATCTTAAGCATTAGTCTATAGTCAATACTTCAATTGTGCAGATGGCGCGCTCCGAACTAATATAATAGATAAGTAGGTACATAATTACATTGATATGTAGGGTAAGGTGGGTCGGAAAGAAAATTCAAAGTTGTAATAGCGCGGACAAGTTGCCAGTTATATAGACAAAATAGAAAAAAAATATCAAAATCGGTTGATATCTTCCGGTCACGCAAAGGCACTAATGTTTGACAAGTATGAAAAAAAACTTCATTTTTTCGATTAATTTTTTAATTAGATGTTTTCGTAATGTAATAGTTAGTGACGTGTTCAAATAGAGCCTAAAACATTGTGTTTAATTCGGTTAGATCAGTTAATATCTTCCGGTCACGCATAAGCCCCACAATTTGCCAAATTAATGAAAAAGTTACATATTCACGCATTTTTGGTATTTGATAAATAACTTCTAGATTATTGATTGTCAGATTCCACAGATAGACATGAACGTGCTTAGCAAAGATCAGCAATACCTACTTGATATTTCAAAGGCAATAAATCAGGAACCTGTAAAGAAGATTTGGCTGTACGAGATCCTGGCACTTTTCACATACGAGGTGGTTCAAGGAAAGCAAATAGAACTCTCAGATTGTACATAAGTGAAGAAAGCCCCTCACCTGAACCTCAAGAACTAGTTTTGTTTATATTGAAATCATACATGCCAATGTGGTTTACAATCAAAACAAGTAAACACTTTACAGACGGCCCGAAACTTGTTTACCAAGCAATGCATCTACGAGGTATTTGCCAAAACCTTTGCTTGATTTTATCGACCCTCTGATCGAACGGAATGTTTTTTTTTGCCACCCAGAACACTTACTGTTAGACATGACTCAAGATGACAAGAAACACATAAGACAGCTCGGACTTCGAAGAATTCTGAAGGCAAGGCAGATAGACGCAAGAAGGAAAACAGTAAGAACATTCATGCCACCAAAAATCAACTTCAATGCGCAAGAATACTCAGAAATGATCCATTGAATGGACTGTGATCTATCTTCTCCCCTATTGCTGGCAGAAGTCAGTAACGACGAGATCAAATCGCACATCGACAGTGACTCAATCCCTGACTGGAACATTCCCAGTTCACACGCAGGCTGTTGAACGCTGTGTAAAACTCGTCACGGAAGCCTCAGGAAAAGTTTGTGGAACTAAATCTCGAGCCGGATTTAAAGAACCACCACTCTGCTGTCCAGATCATCCATGCCTAACTTCATCAGCAAATCAGTCTTCAAAGTACTTTCGGCTACAAAATAGAGAACAGTACTAATGGACAGGTTCAACTAACATGGACTATTTATTCAGAACTGATTTTCTTTTTTTTTATAAAAGTAAGTTTAGTGTTAAAAACTTTACTGTAACTTAAATATTTAAGCTTTTTAAATATAGAGAAAGTCGAAAAGTACCATGCCCGTTGTTATTGTTATCACCCATCATGTCATGGTCCTAACTCTCTTTTTTCAGGTACTGTTTTTCTATAGTATTGGGGTCATATTGCGCGACCGAAATTTGTTAATTTATTCACACTATAATATAACACAATGTTCTTATGTTAAAAAAATAAAAATACTGTAACTATTACGTTAAAAAAGTATATTACATATATAAAAAAGAGGGGCAACGTAACCCCGCCTTCCAGGCGCCCCAAACTCAGAACTGGGTTACAAGTACGCCATGCCAGGAGAGAACACCAGGAATATCGAAAGACAACCTGGGGTATTTGAAAAAGAAAAGATCTCGTAAAATGTGAAATTTTCAATATTTGGCAAATTTTAGGCCCTATGCGCGACTGAAATATATCAACTGATCTAAACTGAATTAAAACACAATGTTTGTTTAGGCTCTATTTTAATACGTTGAATGCATTACGAAAACATGCAATTAAAAAAATAAAGAAATAATCGCAAAAATGAAGTTTTTTTTTCTTCATATTTTGTGAAACGTTAGAGCCTTTGCGCGACCGGAAGGTGTCAACAGATGTTGATAATTTTTTCTTTCATTTTGTCTACATAATTCGCAACTTTTCCGCGCTATTAGAACTTTGAAATTAAAAAAAATAGCTTTTTCGGCCCACCTAATTATACACACACACACACAACACATACACACCACACACACATATATATATATATATATATATATATATATATATATATATATATATGTGTGTTTGTTTTCGCGTAGAACCTGTCATTGCCAATATGTTTTAAATGGAATATTGGAGCCCGTGTAGCAGTGTTCAGGTACAGACCAAGTTTCAAATAATTGATTATATAAATTTAATTAACATCCATTTACGACTTCATGAGATATTAATGTTTTAGTTGGCGCGTATAGAGTTACGTAGTTGGTAACTGTACGAATTGTTTAGGGAATGGGGCTGAATGAAATAAAAAAAATATCGTTATTGCAGGGAAACGTTCCCTGAAATTTTCACAGCTTCCCAAGTATAAACGTAGGGCGAAATCCATTCTTTTGAGTTTTTCTTTAAGTTTAAAAAGGCGATGGCTTAATAACTGCGAGAATAGCAACAAGTTGATGAAAAAAATAATCACTGTGACTCTAACAGATAATTTAATTTAAAATGGAACCCAATAATCCTAGTTGTAATAGAAGTCGTCCCAAAAACAATTTGATGAATCTTCAAATTAAACAGGAAGATAAAAAGCAGACAAACTGTTTGACGAGCATTTCAATGAAGAATTGAGTTACGCCTGCCGAACTGGTTTAAGAAAAGAGGGGAAAATAGATGCTACTGAAATAATAAATTACATTGCAGACACCACCCTGAAACGTGAATTCAAATAAAACAAGCTGTTCTGAATGTTTGCTGCACATTACTAACAAGCGATGGCAAGCTAGTAAGAAGGAGAAACATAAGAAGTTGCATAACAGTGAAACACATATAGCTCATAGGTTTGGTGAATACAGAGCCTTACTAAATGTTCATCCACGAGGAAGCGGAAGTACAAACTGCGGAAACACAGTAGGAGACTTAAAAAATCCTGAATTATGTTCCTATTTTACAGGATTGATTCTTCGTTTGTCAATTATTCTTCTCACTTCAGCAAGCAATTATTATGTCAATGTGAACAAGATTCAGAAATACACACACGAAACTACTAAAATAGGCATGTATGTCGGCATGTATGGATGGTATTAAATGCCTGCTAGTGTACATAATTTACTCGTACGTGGCGCAAATATAGTGAAATATGTTATCGTCTCTAGAAGAAAGAAGCACATGAATTCAGAATCAAAGATTTGAGATAAATCAGACAATTTTATTCAAGCTATAGTTAGAGAATCGCTACAAATGTGGATTTACTCATCATAATCTACTTGAGTCCTCTAACGTTTTCATAGCAACTTTGTGACTTCTTAAGAAGAAATGAAAAAAAATATATATATATATATATATATATATATATATATATACTGACGTTTAAGAATCCTTTACATGCCATTAAAAAACAATAGAAGAGACGAGAATATGATGATGAGATGGCGATAATGACGAAGACGAAAAAGAAGACCCCTGAATAGGATAGAAAAAATAAGATATAATTATTAATATTAAATGTTTTAATGTGGTAACATTATGATAATGAAGTGATCTTCATTTGAAATATAAAAAATAAGGACATTCTCAAAATCTAATATTGCTACTTATAAGCCGATTTTACACTATATGAAATTGAAAATATGATATTAAAAAAACATATTTAAAATAATTAAAAAATTAATGTAGAATAAATGTTATTATAGAAATATTTATTAAAAAACTCAAGATATAATTTTCTTTAATTACGAATTATCATTTAAGTTCAATTTAAATGAAGACGTTTCATGAATAGAGGATACCATAATTCACAAATCCCCAAGAGGTTCCTTGAATTTAAATCCTAATTTTACGAATTAGGGATTTATTAAATTGCATTGTTTTAGTTCACTTTCGTAACCTAAGTGTTTCTAGATTAACATTTAAATTTTAATTAGCAAGAATTTATTTCTGTGGGGTTATTCCAATTAGTAAAGAAAATGAAAATTAAAAGAAAATGAAACACTTGTCTTCTCCATATAGATAAGATTGAATTTATTATAATAACCATTAGAAAAGTCGAAACCAAAACCTATTTAATAAAAAAGTCGTGCAGATCCTATATGTTATATATATAGAGGATTTATTTCCTAAATATTTTAATCTGATTTATGTTACCTGATTATAATCCTGAAATTTGAGTTTTATATTTTTGCACCATAAAATGTTCATTTACCTCACTATGCGTTGTAGAGAGCACAAATTTGTTGTTCATAAAAAAAAGAATTGGCGGTAATAAAAGTGAGGATGTAGACGTTTTGACACGCACGCGCTTATTTTCTTACGGATAAAAGTTTTGCTTAGAGTTAACGCTCTTCTCACAATATTAGGCCAACATTAGCTATTAATAGATCATAAACTGTGTGCGTTTTAGTTTTTTTGCAAATGCCCCAGGTTGTCTTTCGACATTCCTGGTGTTCTCTCCTAGCATGGCGTACATGTAACCCACCTCTGAGGTTGGGGCGCCTGGAAGGCGGGGTTACGTTGCCCCGATAATATGATGTGTGAAGAAGATGGTAGTGGTGCGCCAGGAGAGTCCCTAATCCTAAGCTTAATATAAGATGATTATGAATGATGATGATTGCGATGGCCATATGATTTCGAGGACCGTTTAGACCTTAAAGTTTTCCTGACATTTGTCTTACAGGTGAGGAAAAACCCAGATAAAAACCTCACCCAGAAAAACTGTCCCGACCGGGGATCGAACCTGGGCCCGCTGTGTGACAAGGCAGCACGCTACCTCTAGACCACAGCGGTGGACTGTTTAAGAATAAGGAGTAGACAAAAAACTGGTAACACTACATTTATTTTCAGAGCATGTTAAACCTGTAGGTCTAGTCAGAAACGCATTATTTTGTTTCGGGTGTTTTCTCTGAGCCTAGTACTGTATTTAGCTGTCCAAGAATTTCTCCTCATTTAGTTGTAGCTATGATTCCAGACTCGTGATATATCACCTAGTGAGTTTCAAAGAGGACAAATTGTTGATGCTGGATATACAGTGGATGAACCTTCCACATTGTTAGGGTTCCCAAGGAGCACAGTTTCTATGGTTATGTCTGCGTACTCTTCTAAAGATCAAACATCTATTACAAAAAGGAACATGCACACAGAAAAATAAATTACAGATGGATTAAACAAAATGCACAACAAAATTCAATTCACAGAAGAAACTGAATATACTCTCTCCATAAACTATTTAGACTTAACAATTTAAAAAAAATACTAACCATAGTCTAGAAAAATGCATATACAGAAACCCAACAAGCAACACAATAGCTATGCACAAAAAATCAAGACACCCCATACAATAGAAAATGAGTATCTTCATCAGCCTAATAAACAGAACGTTAAGGCTTCATTAAATAAAACTAATTACAAAAAATAACTAAATTATATAAAATCCCTAGCACATAACAATGGATACAAAGAAGAAATGATCAACAAATTGGCCAGTAAACAAAGAAGAAGAATCAACCTAACAAATATAAAAAAGTAGAAAAATAATATAACACAAATACAACAAAATGGATTATACTAACTTATACAGGAATTGAAACAACCAAATTAGCGAATTCGATCAGGGAACAAGATAAAAAACATTGAAATCGCTTTCAAAATTAATAACAAACTCAACAACATCATATCCAACAAAATAGAAGCAACAAATAAATATGAAAATAAAGGCGTTTATAAACTAAAGTGTAATAATTGCGGAAAGTTCTACACAGGCAAAACAACAAGAAATTTCAACACAAGATATTCTGAACACTTCAAAAATGTTATTAACAAGAAATATCACGTTTTGCCAAACACATACTAGAAACGGGTCATCAGTTCGATACAATCGATACCGCCATGTTAGTACTATAACAACAACAGGATCAGCATCCTTGAAGACATAGATATTCTGAAAGAAGCAAAGAATACAGATCTACTCAATGGCAACACACCTGCAGATATAAACCCGTTGTACAACCTATACAACAACATCATTACTAGTTAAAATGCTAAAATGCAGAAGATCAAACATTTTTGAAAGGCCTCCATATTGTAACTATTAAATAATGTAGTTGAGGACATCTGACTTAAGGTACCAATTTAATATCTAACACCTAAAGAAACAACTATAATCGGAAACAGAAACTAAATGAAAGAGACAAGTAAGATCTGAAGAGGATTGTGTCAGAAAATAATAAAACTATTGTAGATACAATTACTGCAGAATTAAATTCACATTTAAGAAAACCAGTTTGTAACAGAAGAGTAAGGAATGAACTGTATAAATTAAGTATTTATGCAGAGCACCAATAAGTAAACCACTATTTACACACAATAATGCAATAAAGTATAAATTGATATTACCAATATTAGTCCTGGACTCCTGATATAATATGGCCTCCCTAGGGTATATGTCTGTAGAACACCTGAAAAAGCTTACAACTCATACTGTCTACAATTAAGTTGCAATATCTTGGTACCTATTCTGTAGATCCTATTGTAGTAGTGAATTGCATAGAGACTGCTGAGGTGTATGAGGGTATTCTGGGGGACTATGTGCACTCAAAGATACATACATTGTTCATATCAGATAATGCTATGTTTCACGATGACAGTACCCCAGTATCAGAAGATGGTATGAGGAGCATGATTGAGAAGAGAGACTTATACTATGGCCAGCTCAATCAGTAGATCTGAATATTATTGAGGCAATGTGGAGTAAAATGGAATATACAGAAAGGATAATATTTGCAATTTGTTCCTTTCGTAAAAAGACATACATTATTCTCCATGAATAATGTTACAATATGCTCACAGAATACATTCATAAGTTGTAGAAATCAATTGCAAGAATAATAATTGTAGCTGTTTTAAAATGGTCCTATATCATTTTAACGAAGATTCAGTAGATGTTTCCATTTTTGACTACACGCCGTAAATACAGACTGTTCCCGAATCGCTGACCTTCATTAAATTATACATCGCGTCGCCTCACACATAGCTCGCCTGTAAAGTTGGTTGCATTTGCAGGGGTTTCAGAGGTGATACATTCAGTTACGAGCTGCGACTCTTTAAGTATAGCGATGAGTTCGTCAAAATAGCTTGTGAAGATTCGTACAATTTCTAATTAAAATACTTTCATCGAATTCAATTAATGTGGTAATCAAACAGTAAAACAATTAATATTAAAGGCAGTATATCGGTTAGATCATAGTACCAATGAAAGCCAAATGTGAATATTGTAAATACATTTCCCTCGTAAACTGACAGTGTAGCAATGTGGGAAAGCTTTTAAAAAATAACTGAAACGGAAGCAAGTAGTACTGCTTAATGTTAATGATAAAACAGTTGAGGTTTTTCTACCATCCCTGATGTAATTTAGGTTGACTATTCAAATACAATGGACCGAATATCTGGATCATTTTATATATTTTTACTTCATGGCGTGAGAGGCCCATAAGGCCATTGGCCTACCATTTCCCAACCTTGCATCGTAATATAGGCCTACTATAATTGCTTCTTTATTGTAAAATTACCAATCCTAATTATATTGTAGCGGGTAGCGGTGGTATAGGAACAGGTCTAATTTCTTTAATGTAACTTCACACCACTTTACACAAAAATGTCCCTATCTTCTTCATTTCTTTCACAATTATTCTCTGTGCAAGCACATATCATTTTCTCTGAGTCTCTCACAAATATCTTCTAGTTCATTTATTCACATTCGTAGGTCTATCTCCTAACATTATATTTGACTGAAGATCACAATACAATAATTTCCTTTCGAAACACGGCGGTCTCCATCCTGTCTTAAATAACCGTCGAAGACATATAGGCCCTACAGTTTTCTAGACAGGCCGACAAGCGATCTTTCAAGAAACCACGCCTGGAGTGAGTTGCACAAGTGAATTGTGATCAGCGAATCCGAATTCCTTATGCCGACCGCGTAATTCAAATTCTGTCATTCAACGGATCAACAATGCGTTACAATATGTTGAAACTGTGTTCAGATTTATGAATGTTTCAGTACATTTTAGTCTAAATTTAAATTTCCGGCTATTATGTAGGATTATGAAGTACGGAACTCGAACGAGGCATAATGTGAAGTATACATATGTTTTTGAAATTTGTTATTGTATTATTATACCAGTAAAACGTTTTAAAGATTTACGCACGTACATCTCTGTATAAATTTTGGTTATTTTTCTTGTAATATTTTTTTTATTTTCACAATAATTATCTGTATTACAATTAATAGAATAGAACAATAATTCTAATTAAAAAATTAGGGTGTTACAAAGAAGCGTAATGTAATAACCCTTAAACACCAGGATATTATCCATATCCTATATTATTGGGATATGTGAATTTTCAATCGTATGTTACTTTTTCATTTTGTTTTCATTTTTACTGTCTCAAAGCAGATTAACATTTCGAGGCACGTATTTAACAATTTTATGTCAAATACCAACTTATCAGAATAAAATGGTAATATGTTGCTGCTAAAATGAATATGGTGAGAGTAGTTAGAATATGTTATGTGACAATTCACATATCATCGTGTTTCAAGGGTTAAATTATGTTAATGACTCATTGCCATTATCTATTTCAAATACCATTTCATTAAATACAATAAATATTCCCCTTTGTAGGACTAACATTTTTGTTTGTTTATTGCTAAGTTTCGGCTGATAAAAAATAATTTAGAAATATCCATTAATAATAATAATAACAATAATAATAATAATAATAATAATAAAGTTATGCAAAAACAGGCCTTAGGAGGCTTTTGGTGTAATAGGAAATTAAGGTTTCCACCTTTCTTTACCCTAAAAAAAAGTGTTTGGTACTTATTTACGTTAGAGACCGAGTCGATCTCAGGACCTTGGTGCCCCAAAAGGTTTATCTTACCCCGCCGGGACTGGAACCCCGACTTTCCGGCTTGTACCGTATTTTCTTAACCAACTACGCTACGGTGTGCTCCCAATAATAGTTATCATTGTAATACCAATAATCAAAATAATGTAATTATTATTACTGTTATTTATTATTGTTATTATTATTATTATACATTAACTATGATTTGAAGGAAGTAGATTATACAGGGAATGATAGGAGAGCATTAGCTCACGATAGGGATGTATGGAGAGCTTATGTCCGCACAGCCATGAACCTATGGGTTCGATAGTGTCAGCAAGTTTTTATTATTATTATTATTATTATTATTATTATTATTATTATTATTTTAACTGATGCAATGAAGGCAGCAGATTTGTCTTCCACTTAACCGGGAACAAATTATTCCAAAATTAACAATTATGAATTACGTATCTACAGTTAAGTGAATTAGTTGGAAGTCCTAATAAAAATATAGACCTGACTAGGGAAATTCATAATATATTAAAATAATAATAATAATGATAATTAATAATAATAATAATAATAACAATAATAATAATAATTTACTATAATTTTAGTCTATTAAATTACGTATTGACATGGTAATGAAGGGAAAAAATATACAATATGCTAATAAATATATTCCTAGAACTTGGTTATATTTCTATTAGTAAATATACATAACGAATACATAATTTTATGAAAATAAGTGAGAAAACATTTTTTAACCGACCATTATTTATTTTAAAACAAGTTACTTCCTGTGCAACTAAAACTTATTATAACAGTTGAATTTCACTTTATAAAAAAATATCACAACACGAATTTATTGGAATAAAAATAGAAGACAATGAAGAATAATAGAATCTCAGGAATGATTCTGGATTGGAATGCTGAAGACAGGAGGAGGAGGAAGGGGAGGGGGGAACCCAGAGATCAGTGGATGGATGAAGTGAGAAGAAACATGATCAGCAGAGACCTCTAAGAAGAAGATGGCGAGGATAGAACTATGTGGCGAAGCAAAAAAACATTTGGGCTGAAGGATAACTACTGTAATGTAGAGAAAATCCTTAATAGAAAAAAAGATTGGCTACAGATTTACTTGTTCCTATTAATTACAATTAATCTAACATATAAAAATGTATGTTTGTTTGTTCGTAAATTATGCGCTGCCATACCATTCATCTGATTGTGATGGTGTTTTTTTTGCAAAATGTTCACAAGATTCCCTGGATGGTTATAGGCTATAAGAAAATTGTAATACTCAACCCCTTCACCCTTAAAGTAGCCCTTTGTAAAAGAAAGTGAAAAGTCTCTTTTTGGACACTTAAATGGTTTCCGCTGCCTAAACCATAACAAGTACTCAAAATTAATGTACACAGAATTGAATATCTCAAAAAACTGTACAAAGAGTCCGCATGTGTTTATATTTTACGGATAACTCACAGTAACCATGTTTGACTTTGATTGATGACGATGACAAGAAGATTGGGATAAGTAGAATCTCGGGTAAGGTTAGCAGCGCATGTCGGGTATTCATTTACGGATAACTGACAATAACGAATTTTGTCTTTCAACTCATTTATGTAAAAAAGATCGGGATAAGTAGATTCTCGGGCATCACCGGGTAATCAGCACAAGGTATCTTAAAATAATTACGATATAAATTTATTATAATTTTTCCTTTTACTTATTCAACTGAACATAAAAACACATCAATTTTCACGTATTTAGGAGTGGCAGCGCACGCCGGGTTTTAGCAAGTGTTGTTATAAAATCATTCAGACACATTATGTAACATTTATATAATAGAACTTTCAGGAACATATTCCTCCTCTCTTGTCGACTTTTGCGCCCTCTTATTTTCTTGCCGATATCCCGATTTCAGTTTCAGTTCTATTGCATTCATGAGGAATATTATTCTTTAGATATCTCCGATAAACTGACTCACCTACCATTGAATTGGGAAGTTGTTACAAATGTCCACTGGCACATTTTTTCACCCACCTGAGTTGAATGTTTTCCAATCCGAAAGAATTACAGTGTCATAAAGATTTGCACAATGTCTTTACT
This sequence comes from Diploptera punctata, assembly GCA_030220185.1. NCBI lineage: Eukaryota > Metazoa > Arthropoda > Insecta > Blattodea > Blaberidae > Diploptera > Diploptera punctata. The sequence goes on from JASPKZ010001192.1 coordinate 277,364, forward strand.
TGAGGCATATTTGTGCAATTAAATCACCTTCCCACACAAGGAACTATGGAAATGAATGGTCCTAATTTCAGCGGAACTGATTACATGCAGTGTTACAATATGTCATGTAAATCTGGGATACCTACAATACTGTTTACATTCATGTTGGAAGATAATATATATGCGTGAAGAACTCCATCATTAATCTTAAATGAAATCTGATAGCTGTTGCACAAAACAAGTACGCAGGGTGTATAATAAATTCATAATCTTAGAATTTATAAATTCAACCAAACATACTTTGTGCCAACCGCCTTTGTTTATTTTTACCCTAGTTAATATTTCCTTTTACACATAATTTTAGATGCCCACGTCTACTGGGTCTTGATGGGATACGACTGTCAAAGAAGAATGTTTAACTCCGGATCACATACATAATTTGTGACCTCACAAGAATATAGATGGCCTCGCCGATAGAGTTATAACCACTCATGTGGGTCCACCTCCGAGAAAACACGAACATTTATTACAAGACACTTAGTTCATCCTTATATAAATACTACAAATATCGATTGCGCTACTGATCTAGAAATGCTTTGTTTTCATCCGGCTGCTGGCCTCACATCCACAAGTATCAATTACAGACGGTCCTCCATTCAGCCAGTATACGGGTGAAACGTGTTGAGCTTGTTGGGTCCCCCAGCCGTTATAGTTGGTTCTCTCAATTTGGAGCCGCTGCTTAGTGTAGCTAACCAAAACTACTCCGGGTAGTCATGCTGATCAAAAAATGTATTTTCCAGTCGGGATTGGAACCAGCGCCAAGTCCCATAGCTTTGTACTAAAGCTCGATGCCATAAAGTGCTCGGCTACGGCGCATCAAGTATTCACACTAACGAAGATTGATTATGATTGACCAAATTGTGCTCGGGGACTATTTTTAACCTGAAATGTGTCTTAGAGATGAAAACAAATTTAGAAGAATTTACTCTTAGGAAATTTGTTCCGACCGGGATCAACATTTAACCCGATATCACATTGATGGAACCTAACCGCATTTAATACCATAATGTAACCATATATATAATTTTTAATTACGCTTAGGTACACTAATAGCTTAATTTTACATGCATTAAAGTCACGTTATAAAAACTCTACTATATCTCTGAATAATAAAATACCAGTCTATTTATTTCAGACATTCCAAAATTAAATTTGAAGGCCGGCAAACCTATTTGAGATATTTCTCCTAGTTTTCTTCAGTTGGTATGACAATTGCTGCGTTGGAAGTTTGTTATGTTATCAGGACCCATTTCAATTTTAATTGTCATTTCGTAACTCACTCACTAGATTTATCAAACCTAAAGGTTTATAGGCGTATGGATATAGCCTTCCATACATCTCAATCTTGAGCTAATAGTTTCTAATCATTCCCTGCATAATTCATCTTCTGAAATCATGATTCGTCTCGCGCAGTAGCCGAGCGGGTTAAGGCATCTTGCGTTGTACCAGAGCTATTGGACTGCCACCAGTTCGAATAATTTTGGAGATTTTTTTTTTAGAATTTCGATCAGTATGGGGCGATGCCCACCCATCGTCGTAAGGCACTTAGGTAGCTAAAATGGGTACCCGCTTCAGATCGAGAAAATCAGCTATAACGTCTGAGGGTCCCGATATGCTGAAAACATATCACCCTTATACTGACTATAAGATCGTCAACTTCTGTGACCGAAACAGGGGGATGTGAGGTTGGAAGGCGGCTGGTAGGCGGCTGGTAGGCTATGTGTTTAGGCCTGTCGCACCAAGTAAAGTAAATAATTATTTATGTTTATTCTTCAAACTTATTTTTGCCCTACCTACTGTCCCTACCCCCTGGTTTTGCTACAAGAAGTTTCCATGCTCTTCCATCATTCTTTATTCGTGACACATACTTTGCCCACCGTTGACTACGAGATTTAAATGTTATTATAACAGGTTTCCCATGAAGATCAACTAGCTCACTCATTTTCACCTATATGATTGTTTCTCTTTGGTGAAATATTTTCCTGAAGACATTATTCTCTATCACTTTTAATATTTTTCTTCCCTCTTAAAGAATACGTTTCCTATCAATATAACTGGAAGAATCGCCATTTTGCGTATATTTTAGTTTAACAATTGCTTAGGAAAGTAAATCGGCAAGAATCCCTATGATGCAAAATGTGAGCATTTTAAGAATTGGGTTTATGTTTGACTTCTTTCTAGACTACATTTCTATTTATAAATAATTTCATATTATTATTATTATTTATTATTATTATTATTATTATTATTATTATTATTAAAATTAAATCTGCTAAGATTGAAAGAAACTATTTGACTAACACAGTAAAAATGCAGTCTACTGGATTCACAAATGTTCTATTTGTGATATAACCTTGAACGTTAAGTGTAACATATCATGTTTCACAGCCACAGAAATCCACAGACAAGATTACCTTTAGATCTTTGGATTTTTAGATAAAAGCTCACAAGACAAGATTACCTTTAGATCTTTGGATTTTTAGATAAAAGCTCACAAGACAAGATTACCTTTAGATCTTTGGATTTTTAGATAAAAGCTCACAAGACAAGGGAATTAATAGGAATTTCGTGCTTTAAGCTTGTATTAATTCCTGTATCTAATACTTCTGACTTATTAATAACCATCCTAAATATTGATTTTTTTCAGGTTTCATAAGAATTACTGTCTTTTATTAAACCTGTCATATTTCGATTAAGGCGCAATTTCGTATATTACTTTTTCTGTGTTTACATCTAAACAATTTTCTTGTATTCATTAAAATAGTCCTGTGGATTTCTTGTTACCTTTAACATAATCCATTAAATGAAACTATAAAAAAACAAGTAGTAAGTAACCAAACAAGTGGTCGCTTGAATTGTTTAAAATAGCCTGATAACATGTACAAGTAGTTTCAAGATTCCTTTGTAATTAATTTATGTTAGGGATTCTTCATGGATGTCTTCAAAACTACGTAAAAAGCAGGTTAAAATAACACAGATCAACAACAGATAAACTTTTTTTTGTCTCATAAAGAAAAATATGTGATTCTGATAGTATGTTTTCTCCTGGATTTAAATATGATATCGGTTTTCCTCCATCACGCAAGGTTTCCGAGAGACAGGCATTTATAATTTCAAACACTTTATTATCTACATTCGTTACTACACAATATTCGAACATTCGGACTCGCCTAGAAAGTAAGAAATGACGATTTCTGCTATATTTCGCCTGTGGAGCATCCCTCTTGATAGTTCAACAATAATCGGTCAGCATATTAGGATTCCATTTGCCTTGATATCTATTTTCCATAGCTGAAAACCATTTGTGTTAGCTCATTTAGTTTTATTTTACAATTGACAAATGGACGAAGAAACGTTTATTAAATAATAATTATTTAAATCCATTATTTGAAATTGAAATAAAACAAACTGTGGGTGATGGAGAAATTCCGAATACATATTTGAAAACACGATAAAAAACAGCATTAAGTACAACTATTGGTACTCATGAGACAAAAATCATGTTGACCAGCGTTATTACCCAAGTTAGCGTACTCAATGAAAACTTTATGTAAAAACAAGTACCCTGTCTTGCTCCTTCTTCTGATTTTAATTATTTAAATGTGTCTATGGGTTATTTTATACAACATAGCGTAGGTATTTGTATGCACTGCAACAAACACGTCTTCAAAGCTTGTCAGCTGATCATGGAAGAACATAGATAGATAGATTTATTTAGCCTGGTGGAGTTAAGGCCATTATGGACTTCTCTTCCACTCACCAGTACAAACACATGTTACATTTAAATACAAAAGTTACAATAATGGTACATACTAAACAATTATCTGTCAAACTGAACAATAATGAAAATAATGTCTAATAATACAATAAAATTAAATACAATTAAAATTAAACTAATGAAAGAATGTTGACACTAAGGAATAACAGCTCGAATCTACTATACATAAAAAGAAAAAATACAAAAAGTAATAAAATATAGTTAATTAATCTATCTCTTATTATGCAAGGCATTAAGTAAATATATTGACAAATATTAATAATATTTTTACTAAATAACGAAAAACCAAATTATTAATTTGTAAAAAGTAATATTAGTGAGTTGCTTCTGTTAATAATTTTATTTTCAATTTGTTTCTGAAAGTCTCTGACATGGTGTGTTTTAAAATTTTAAAGAATATAGTTTTGTATTCAGACGTAGGGCATAATAATATATTAAATGAACTGATTAAACTGCCGAACTTGTCGAGCTTCTTTATAAGTCACGTAGGTAAAAAAATGAAAGATTCTAGGATTAAATATTTATATTTTTCTTGTCTTTATGGAATATTACATCGTCCTGCATAAATGTTCGAGTCATATATATATATATATATATGGTCGTATGTATTTTAAGTTTCTTGTCGAAAATGTGATCTGAATCCTTTTGTCTGTACACCAGCTAGTAGCTGCAGGGCTTGTAAAGGAGAGAAGAGAATTAGGTTTGTTTGCATGCCATGCAGACTGTAATTACGTAGCCATGAGCTGGGTTTCTCACACTCACTAACTTTGTCCTTGCAACTTTTTTAATCTTGACTTAGGCTACAATGTTATCCCACTGGCTGTATGGTACAGCTAGGAAAGCAAATGAGTATCAAGTTTTCTCTTAAAATGTCTTCAAACATTTACTGTAAAACAAAAGGAATATAATTTAGGGTATATATTTTCAAGATTTTCAATTATATGTATATATTAAAATGGTAAAAAGTTTATACAGGGGTAAGAAAATATATAAAGATCTATTGCTCACCTTGTATCAAAACTGACTTTTTGTATGTCTGCTTATATTATTCTAGCTAAAAATGTCAACATTTGGCAGAAAATTCTTTAAATCGCTATAACCTTGTGTTAAAAGTGGCTAATAAAATCAAACTGATTCTTGTTTACAGCAAAATAGCGACCATAGATTACGTCCCACAAATCTGTGAATTTGGACACGAAACATTTTGAAAATAGTCTCCTTGTATGTCTAAACTTTGATTTAACATTCCTAACGTTTATCTAAACATTGATTTGGAAATATATTATCTTTGTTTTATGAATTGCTTTCTACAGTTATAACTTAAATTTGGAGTCAATGCTCACTTAACTCCAAATGAGACTGAATATAAATTCCTCATCAAAATTTTCAAAATTTACCACATCAGCACGATAAATGCGTTGACTCTCGGACTCTGAAGAATTTGTAATATTATCTCTTCATACCACACAAAGCGGTCACGAAGATTCTCAACATTTTGCATAAGTGGTTGCGTACAAGGAATTCAATTTGCCCCACATCGCAAGGTCTATTCATTTAATCGTAAATCGGGACTGCATGGTAGGTAATCAAGTAATTGGACATCTCTACCTATCCAGCAGACACGTTCATACTACTGAAAAATCTATAATCAGACACTTCGAAAGGAGCAGTAGCTCCATCATGAACGAAATACATGTTTTGTCGCATCTGTAATGAGGAATTCTTAAATAGGACACGATATCTGTTCTTCAAGAGTTATTTGTACCTTCGTTCATTAGGCCTACATGAAAGAGCATGAGATCCTATAAAAGTCACCAGCAATGACAGCCCACAAGTTCGCCGAGAATCGATGCTTATGTGATTAAACAATATTGTGTGAGAGTTTTTATATATCAGGACGTCTTGATGGTAACAATACACAATCTGGTCTCTTCTAAAGGAAACTTCTTCTTTAAACAGAACAGGTGCACTGATGTTGGGGTTAGGGTTGGCAGAATACAAGCCGTAAAGGAAAATCAGCTGGTAACAGGACTTCCACGCAATGAAAAAAAAAATCTTACAGCGCTCTTTGCGGCATGTTCCTTTGCAGTTAGTCATTTTATGCTTACTCTAGGATTGTGTACGAAGCATAAAGAAGTGTCTTCTCCAGTTGTGGAATTCTCGTTCTTCTCGCAAACTTCGAAATGAGCAAAAAGTTCCCTCAGTCTTAGGTGATTTTTTTAAATGTCTTCCTATCTGGATACCATCAGTTTGTAACTCTATCTCCATACAAAGGCTGATGCAACTGGTATTACCGTCTGTTAATTCGTAAATAAAATGAACATCCATACCCGCATTTGGATGCACCACATATACCCCTTAATGTACACACAGCACAATTGTGTACTGCACAGGACAGTACGTGGTCAGTATTACTTCAAGGTCAAAATAAATCGCATTGTAAGATGTCCGACAAACTAAGCCAAGGCTTCAGGTCAATCGTGAAACTATAGCTTAGTTATTCACAGTGACTAATACAACCCATCCTGTACACAAGAAGTAAGGTCAGTGTGCTTTACCGTTCATGTTTGTTATTGTAGTGTTGTAGGTACGTTTCCACACGACATTTCTGGTATTAATTACACATTAAATCAGTACCATAAGAACACAGCCCACGTCTATAAATAAATGAACCCAATTCTTCGATATTTCTGCTAGCACTTCACAATAAACATCAAGTAAGCAAAATATAAAAGGAACTCTAACAGTAAAAAATGTGTTTCCGTGCTTATACTGACATTTTGACAAATATTTTAGTTACATTATGTATATATATAGTGAACAGGATAGCCACGAGTTTCCTTCTGCTTATTTTGGCGTAAATAAGTATACTGGATTTGTTTAAAATTTCACTAAACACTTTATTTATTTCCATAATTATCAGCAAACTACTGTTCACAATGACAACTCATAAATAATCTTCTATTAATTTTTTTATCACAGTCACAACAATTTTCCAGTCACTGCAGAATAAGTTCGCCACAACTCCTCGCTCACTTAACTTATCACTGTACAATGCGAGACTGACTATCACCATCGTCAAACACAAACAAAACTAGCCGGCCTCCTGCTTCCGCTCTTTTATAGGCGCGGAGAAAATTCCAGAAACAACTTGGAGAAGTCTAGAAACCTCTGGCCATGGACTTTTTACTGAAACGAGGAAGGATATGGTGATGGAAACTTCTAGTAACACACTCCAGACACTTCTGCTGGTTTGTGCGGGTCCTCTAACTGGCGATTCTCGCCCAGCTCGCGCAATTCAAACTTCGCTATCCGAAACGTAACAATATACATACATACATATAGATCTACATTATCTTTACTGAGGAACATGTTGAATAAAGTGAACAATGAAGGTGCTTGATTAATATCAAATACAGAGTACTTGGCTATAATAGACTTCCATTCGATCTCCTGCACTCCAATATATAAAATGAAGATTTGAAATTCGAATGAAGGATGAACAGAGAAGTTGTGATCTCGATCCATATTCTCGTTAAGATTTACAAAAATGGCAAGTAGGAGATTCACATAAAATATATCAATTCTACACAGATGTTTGTAAATATAGTCGTGGCCCGTAAACAATCTGAAATATGGTAGGGACACTAACTCGTTAGTTCTATCGAATCCCTAGGTTCATGGCTGCGCGAACAAACGTTCTCCATTCAAATCTATCCTGATCTAATGTTTTCCAATTATCCTCTGTATAATCTACTTCCTCAAATCATGGATAATGTTAATTTTCCATCTCATTCTTGGTCTACCAACTGGGCGCTTTTTCACTGGTTTTCATACAAGAAGCTTCCATGCACCTCTTTCATTCCCCATTCGTGCCACATGCCCTGCCCATCTCAGTTTGCAAGACGTAACTGTTCTCATTATATCTGGATTCCTGTGTATACTATATATCTCACTATTAAGTCGTTTTCCCCATTCACCTGTCTGTTCATCTCAATTTTGGCCCAAACATTTTTCTAGGAACTTTATTCTCAAATACTCGTAATCTTTTTTCCTCCCTTAAAGTAAGAGTCCGTGTTTCGCATCCTTGTAATATAACTGAGAGAATAACAGTTTTATATGTTGTCAGTTTAACGTTTTTTTTAAAGGAGTTGGGACGATAAGAGTCCCTGTAATGCATAATAGCATGCGTTTCCAGAATTGAGCCTATGTTTAATTTCTTTGTACCTCTCGTTCCTATCTGTAATTATTGTTCCTAGATATTTGAATTTAGCCACTTCTTCAAAATTTTCCTCGTTTCTCATTAGTTGTCCATTTCCATTCTATAATGCATTTTTATGTGCGACCATATATTTAGTTGTATTGATGTTTACTTTCAGTCCAAATTTCTTAGTGTTACTCAGTAGAGTGTGCGTGTTGGCTCTTAGTACCTGCTCGCTATCGCTCAACAGTACTACATCAGCATAAACTAACAGCCTATTAATACCACTGAGTTGTAGGCCTTATTCACTCTTCAAATATTTGATGTCATGCTCTAGTACAAAATTAAATAGTAGAGGAAATAGTGCATCTCCTTGCTTTAACCGAATGTGTATCCGAAAACAGTTTGCATGGTAGGGCTACTGAAATAAAAATATATTGTTACTTAATTACAATTCTGACACTGATCAATATTTACCATACCAAATTAATAAATTACGAAGAGCAATATTCTTATCAGATTGCAAATAATCTATTTAGGCTATAGTAGTTTCTGCTCGACATTGGATCGGAGGTTTGCAGATATAAAGACGGCTGGAGGCGATGAATATTGTCAGGAAATAAAATAATTCTGAGTATGATTTTTTTTATTTCAAGAAGTTGTAGCTCAATCTTTAAATAAAGAATTGTCTCTAAAATAATAAGATTTGTGCATACTTACACGACTGAATTGTGACGCCTGGATATGAGACATTAAAGCGTATGAATAATGTAGGGATAAAATTGGGGAATTTGGATCATGGAGGTAATTCAGATCTCAGATTTATTCGGAATTCGATTTCCGATTGAGGGTCTTTCCACTTTTCAGCGGTTGCCCTTTTACCAGCCGGCTGCTGGCCCTTCACATCCACCTGTGTCAATCACAGAGGTAGATGATCAACAGCCAGTGTAGGGGTGACATGTGGTTAGCATGTCGAGTCCCCCAGCCGTTATAGCTGGTTCCTCAACCTGGAGCCGCTACTTATTGTAGCTACCCAATTGCCTCACGATGCTGGGTGGGCACAGGTCCCATACTGGCCGAAATACCATGAGAAAATTTCTTCCCCCATGGAGACTCGAACCAGCGCAAGTCCCGTAGCTCTGCGCCAAGGCTTCCTACCTTAACCGCTCGGCTACGGCGCGGGAATCCACTTAACTATTATAATCGCGTTCTGCATATTGCTGGCATCTTCTACGAAATGTTTAATGAATTGTGTATAATGTCATTGCTAGTTGAGTAGCGTCTTTACAGCGTGGTGAACATTTTGTGTTTCGTATACTTTTCTTGTAAGAAAGCTAAGCTGATTTATGCCAGGTAAGAAAAGTATTTATCAATTAGATGTATTATTTTTAAAGATTGTGATAAAGAGTGAATATTATTATGATATAATTACTTACAGTTTCAACATATAACTCCAATAAGAAATGGTACCAAAGTATTTTCAACGTGGCACGTTGGGGTAACTCAGAGTGTTACAAGTGACTCAGCATTGTTCGAATTTTCTCTACTTTTATTATTAACGTTTCAGCAATGGAATTAATTACTTTATGAAAGATACCTCTTGTGGTGTAGGCTGGGAGAGTTACAGGTTCACTTCATGTCTAGTAAATGTAGAATGCAGTGGATATCACACAGCAAAGAATTAGTAGCTCAGAAAATAAAAAATGATGTCAAACTTGAAAATCATTATACAATTAAGAACTCATTTGAGCTAGCGGACAAACTACATCATTTATAAATCAATAGAAACCCTAAAATGACGCCATTCGACATAAAAAACCTTTACACAAATATCCCGATAAATAAAACGGTAAACATAATAAAACAAAAACTAACAGACAGTAAACTTGAAGAATATTATATCAATCAGTTAAATAAATTAATAACAACACACCAAAATTACTTCCAATTTAACAATGAACTTTTTATTCAATAAGACGGGATCCGGATGAGGAGTCCTACATTCGGAATAATGGCCCAAATCTTCCTACAGGAACTGGAAAATAAATATTTTGAGAAACTAATACATAAATTTGATATAAAACTGATAGTAAGATATTTTGATGACGTACTACTAATTTATGATAGTGAAAATAGAAAAGAAAAAGAAATATTACAACACTTAATAACATGCATGAAAAAATCACGTTCACCGAGGAAATAGAAGTTAATAATAGTATAAACTACTTAGATTTATCTATAAAAAATCTACACAACAATAAACTAGAAATCGGCATCTACCGGAAACCTACAATCAATGCTCTTGCCATAAACAAAAATTCTATAATAATTCAACAACAAATGTGTACATTTAATGGCTCAATCAATAGAATGTTAAACCTTCCATTAAGCAAAGGCAATTATATTCAAGAACTTAACTACATTAAATGTATGGCAACAACGAACGGCTATAATGAACAAATTATAAATAAACTCTTAAATAAACAAGAAAGAAAGAACAATATATTTAACATGACTAAACTTGAAAGAGAATCTGATAACAAAAAAGCATGGATAACACATATACATAAAAAGTAACATCAAAGTTAGCCAATACATTAAAGAAAGCTGACAAAAACATAAAAATAGCATATAGAACTAATAAATATTAAATAACATAATAAGCAATAACATCGAAGAAAATCATTTCAATTGTAAATGAGTATATAAATTGACGTGTAGATATTGTAACAAATTTTAAATAGGAAGTACAAACAGATGTTTTAATATTATATTTAAAGAAAATTTTCGAGACTTTATTCACGCAGAAGGAAAATCAAGCTATATAAGACACGTTATCCATGAAAAAAATCGTATGATAGATATTGAAAACACCCCAACAATAATGCACAGAGAAAATAATCCAGCTATGATAAACGTACTCGAGGAGATGGAAATTTTGAAGGCAGTTAACAACAACGACCATCTGATAAATGAAAACGCACCCAGTACATGTAATCCCCTCTACCAGATTTTCAGTGGAACACCAGTATTGAATCAGGTGTCGACAGACAAGAACCCATATCCTATTACTTCTGCTGATTATGGGGCTAGTCCGGAAGGCGCTACAGATAATTAATACCTTTAAGTTGAGGAGATGGACCTTTTAGGTAAATATTTCATAATTTTATATTTTAATAAAGATTTACGTATGTGATTTTTTGTTCGCAGAGTCAATAACTTTTTATTTTGTGCATTTCAGCCTTTTCATTAGTTTTCATCAAGGTGATCGGAATTACCCAAGTGTCGGGGAACACCGATCAAACCTAGATACTAGAATACAGTTTTTCGGGTTTTGATAGTATATTTGTATTTTTATGTATACATAAGTAAGTAATAGAACAGTAAATAAGTCTGTTTTTTTAAATTCCTTATTACAAATAACATTACAGTTATTTGACTAATTTCTAAGGTGATCGATCTTCCCACACTTTACCCTACTAATATAAATATACTGTTACTAGACGAATTTACGTTCTACCACATAGAACTTCATTTAATAACTACAAAACTGGTTTCATTAAAATCTTCCTTTATTTTATTGTATAATAATCTTCTCTTTACAGTAACATGTAATGTTTTATAAGTCCTTAACGTTGACAATGTCACTTAGTTCCTTTCTTCCGACCGCAGATCTCTGTGCTCTTTATCACCGTTGATAACCACAACAAATTTCACAGAATTACTTACTGACTGTCTCTCGTGTTATAGTCTGCGTTGTATAAGCAAGAGGCGGACAGTTATAGACATGCCGAGCAGCGCGCTCATTCGCAGCTCGAACTCTGAAGACGTTTAGCCTTCTAGAAGCCGAAATCTCGGACGTCTCTACCAACAAGACGGCCATGAACATCTAAACAATGCGACGCCTTAAGAAACGGCCAATAATGCGGAATATTACTTGAACTCATTATAATTTTGTTTTTTTCCAAATGCCCCAGACTGTAATTTCGAAATTTCTAGTGTTCTCTCCTGGCATGGTGTACTTGTAACCCACTTCTGAGGTTGGATTACGCTGCTCCGCTGATACGAGAGTTGCTGATGATGGCAATAATCCGCCAGGAGAGGCCTTAAACTAAACATAAGCTATTTAGGCGAATATGGTATTGTTGATAATGATGGCCAGATGGTGTTCGGGGACAGTTTGTTGGGCCTTAACGTTTCCTGACATTTATCTTACAGGTGAGGAAAGACTCCGAAAAAGAAACCTCATCCAGGAAACCTGTCCCGACCGGGGACCATTATAATATATTACTGTTACTATGATACCAACAGCAACTGCTATACTGTAACAAATATTACTATAAAAATAAGTGATATTACAAAACTTAAAAAGTTTTAAAATTATTAGTCGGCCACCGGTGGACTAGTGGTTACAGTCCTTGCCTCTAGTTCCGAGGGACATAGAAACCCGGCCGAGTTCGATGATTTTTAGAATGCACAAGTCGTCCGGGAGGACTTTCGTAAGGCGTGGGTCTCGATTCCGAACATTTTCAAGCTCGTAAAAAACCTCAAGCTGTGAAAAGTTTACTGACCGTTTCCCATCAAAGTAGTACCTCATTTTCCCGTTTGGTGTCTCACTGAGGCGATGTGCGACCCCATTACATTCGTAGACATCTACGGGTAAATATGCGTAATTAAATTAGCTTGTTTTAAACATTCCCTCCAGGCACCGTCCTAATCCCCAAACGAGCAAGAACGGGCTATATACATATGGTTAATGTTAATACTGCTACTATCGGTACTAACATTAGCCTACACCATAATACTGTGATTATATAAATTAACAATAACAACAGTAATAATAGGCCTAATAATACTGTCTTCTTCTTCTTCTTCACGGTTTAGACTTATTTACTAGCCTATTCCAGCTCTAAATTGCTGCTCTTTCCATCATTTCCTTCATCCTCGTGGTGAATAGTTGTATGCTGCTTTTGGTATTCTATTCTCAGTCATCCTTGTTAAGTGTTCTTTCCAGTTTGTTCTGTATTTCTCTATTGTTGTGTTTAATTCCTCTACTTTTAGTTGTTGTCTTATTTCTGTGTTATGTTTTTGTCTGTTCTTTCATATCCTGCTATTGGTCTGTGGAATCTTATTTCAGCAGCTTGTATTCTGGCAGATTGTTGTGTTGTCACTGTTCATGTTTCGGATCCATAAGTAAAATTGCACTGCCATTGTCTTGTATAATTTCATTATAGAGTCTTTCCTGGCTTTATTTTTCAAAGTTCTTTTTAGTGTTCCTGTTATATAATTAAACTTATTTAGTTTGTTATTTATATCTGTTTCTGCTGTGTATGATATTTCGCAACCTAGAAAGTTATATCTTGCTACTTGTTCTATTGGTTTATTTTCTAATATTATCTTTGCCCGAACTGGATGAGCGCCCTTGAAGGCCATTGTTTTTTATTTTTGTGAGGATATTTCCACGTTGCATTTTTTGATATTTCATTTAGTTTGTATAACATTCTTTGTAGTTCGTCCTTTGTTTTTGCTATTAAAATCTGGTCATCTGCAAAGGCTACTGTTTTTATTACTATATTTCCTAAGTTAAATCCCCCAGTCGTCATTTGCTTCCATGGTCTTATCATGTCGTCGAAATAAATGTTGAAAAGAGTGCTTGATAGTGGACAACCTTGTCTAACTCCTCCTGTTATATGTATTGGTTCCCTTTGATCTATTTTTATTTTTATTTTCTCATACATTTTCTTAATTACTGCTATCAAGTGTAGCGGAATTCCTTTTTCACTTAATATGTTCCATAATGTTGGTCTAAACACTTTATCGAAGACCTCCTTATAATCTATAAAGAGGATGTGCGTCTCTAAGTTGAATTCACTTCGCTTCTCTATTAATGATACTGTACAATACCAATATGTATTTGTCACTCACAAGAAATTCGCCTTCTCAATTTGTACCGGTCCGGAACATCTTTAACTGTTGGTATGTTCTAGTTCACCCACACTTCTTTTAACTCTATCCATCCACCCTCTTTAGGTTTTCCCTTTCTTCTTTTTCCATCTATTCTACACTATTAGGGATTATATCAGATGAAATCCTGTTGAGATGTCCGCAACATCTTAATCGCGTTTCTTCTATTGTCGTCTATAACGCATTTCTTTCAACTATCATAATTTCCACGTTTTTAATATTTTTTAAAAATATGGACTTCGGCGATGACCTTCTCCAGTAATCCATCTCTGTTGATAATAACTAATAATAATAGTTTATACCCGTTCATCCCCAGATGAGACAAGTGTACTCCTTATCGGGAGGTACCTAACCAAGCCAATTTAGATATTCTTATTTCCCAAAAATATCAACGAGTGTCACGAGGTTACCAGATCATATCAAAGAGACGTCTAATAAGCGACTAAGTTCCTAATTTGATGGGAAAGACCGATTAAAGTTTGCTCATAGGCTTTAATTTATGCTTTATATTATTTTACGAGTTCGGAAAACTTCAAACTCGGGACTCGCGGCTTAAATTCCCTACCTCCATCCTAAAACTCAATTGACCCCGGCCGAGTTTGAACTCTTGGTTCTCGGATCAGAGGCAAGGAACTTAATTCCTAGGCCACCGAGACCTACGATAATAATAGTTTATGATAATTATAATCACCATCCGGTATGATGACACCTGCCGTTGTCTTCCGGAAACCAAATGCCATTCCTCTCTGCCTATCCATTGATCTTCCTTCAATCCTCTGACAATCATAGTCGCTTGTACACCCTCTATCCAGGTTTTCTATTGTCTTCCTTTCCATTGGGATCCGTTCTATAATTAGTTTGGGCAATATTTTGACATGGCCATACCAATGTAAATCTTTTTTTATAATGTCTATGTGACCGGCTTCTCTTGCACAATAATAGTAATAATAGTAATAATAATAATAATAATAATAATAATAATAATAATAATAATAATAGGCCTATGCTATTTATTATGCTCTGGTCCACTGTATACCTCCAAAAAATTCTGCTTACATGTTGATTTTCAAGAAACCATATTGACCATAGAGGATGTCTTAACTCTCCTCTGCTCAGAATCGAACCCGATCCCTTACCGAATAAGTTCACTACATGATGAAATACTTACTATAAAATAGTTGTTTAGCTTTCAGATAACTTTTTTGTAACATTTTTATAGATGAGCGAGGTAGTAAGAGTTTTGCGTTTAATTTGGCACATTGCTTGATAATAAACGACACCCTTGTTGAATTCCTGAAGGATTGATTGAATCTCCGGTCTATCTCTGAATGTATTTTTTTACTCAAGGATTTCGAGGACATCAGAACAGCAAAATTTAATTGCTTTTAAATTAAAACAACACGTCAAGTTTTAACAAAATGAAGTTAGCAAATGTAATTAAAAGTTCAGGTGGAAGTGTATTGTTTTCTCTAGCAATTACTCACGTCAACTCAGTTGCTGATGGTTTCAATTTTACCACAAGAACATTTTATGTGACCTTCTATAATTATTTTTTTAAATAATTTAATTTACGTTACTAATAAATGTTTATATTTATTAAAACTAGGTCTACATATTCTTCAATCCCAGTCGGGGTTGATGGATTTTTTTAGGATTAGAAAAATGCAAGAAACAAGATCTCCGGGACGGACTATAAGCCGCGGGTCACGAATGTGAAGATTTTCGGTCTCCTGAATCCTACATTAGAGTAATTAAGAAAAATGTAATCGCTGTTTACCATCCAAGTTATACCTTGGTTGAACTACTTCTGATCGAAGTTCTTCTGATGGACATACCATTAGTTAAAGAGAGGGGACTAAAGATGAATCTGCCAAGGACTTGAAACCACGGTCAACTTAGAAGACTGGATATGAGGAGAGGTATGAAACATTTAATTTAATTTTAATACCTTGGTTTTCTATATGTCTCTGTGATGTGATGTGCTAATCACATGTTACAAGCTGACATTCGTAGGTATATAAGCGAAAAAAACTAGATTGATTGAATAACTCCCACTAGGAAGAATCCTTGTCCCCATGTGGGGATATAAGGCTACTGATTGGACTATAATTTAATAATTTAACAATAGAAACAAAGAATAAAGTTAATGAAACATAATAAATAATCTTAGAAGATATTGGTAACCCCTGACTTGCAGCTTGTCTCATAGAATCTTCAGCTCGTTGAACGGATATAATCCAGGCAATATTCTCTTTTCTATTTTTAGAAACACTCATTCACTGGCTGTGGGAACGTTTCAACAAATTGGAATCGCTAGGATCCCCTTCATGCAAATGTAAGGAACAATATAATACTGGAGATTTGGCACTACCAATGCGTGTATTAGCTAGCTTTGTGGTATAGAACATTGTCTTTACACTAGGGCTTCAGAATAAACGTCTAGGAAAATCCCCCACCCAACACTCACACTCACACAAGATTTAGACTTCGCTACGTTGAAACTCAAATTCAACACGCAGTAATGTCAAGAGGAGCACTGCAGAGCGGGAGATAACCTATAACAATGGTTCAAAACGGTAAGAAAATACAGGAAATCTGGAATGAAAATTTTGCGTGAAAAGATAAGTACGAACAAAAAAAGTAACCAGGAAGATTTAATACTGTCGTTTCCTTTACTGTTTCACAAATGTAACTTAATAAGTTATCCGATTTCTAATAGTAAAGTCTTGGTACCTAATTTCTTTGAATACTCTCCGATTTTTGTAATATCTCCCTCCCTCATGACCTACTTAAAGGCTGTCCGCTCTTAGAGTGATCCTCATCAAAACAAAACCACGTGACCTGCTCGCTTTTCATTGGTTATGGACACCGACGTACGTTGTAAAAGCAATGACTACGCGAAAAAATAGTTCCTTTCATTAAATTAAAAATATGTCCTCTGAATATACTTGTTATTCTTCGTTAATGAAAATAATACTATTCAAAACAGAAAATATTCTAAAACATACCTTCTTCTTCTTCTTCGTCACGGTTTAGGCTTATTTACTAGCCTGTTCCGGCTCCAAATTGCTGCTGTTTTCAACTTTTCTTTGGTCTTCCCAGTTCTTCTTCTTCCTCGTAGTGAATAGCATACCTATTCAATAATTACAACTTAAAATAGTTTATTACATATGGGTGATGCATTTGAGTCATACTTCATTCGATTCTAATGAAACAAAATGGCTGAAAGTGTCGACTCTTCTGTTGCTGTGTCATCTCCCTGTCAAAAGTGGCAGTAATTGTGGCGCGTGTCGCGGAAGGATACGATTGGCGTTGGTTGATGTTAGGTTCACTCTAAGAGCGGATAAGATATGATTCTATTCACGAATTTCTTTTCCTAGTATGTTATGTGTATTAATTGCCAAGAGAAAGAAATCCATCCTATAATAAAATACAATCCCTCACGTAGGATTTAGATAGTAGGTTAGATATTTTTTATTAAAAAGTAAAGCGTCGTTGATTTTATGACAACGGTCATAATATTGTAAATGTTACTTATTTACCAACATCACAGTAGAGACTAGGAAGATAAACTATGTAATAATAATTCTTTGATTGAACCGTTTTTTTAACCTCATGATCTTCAGCAAAGTCTCTAATATGGATGGTTGCATGTACATCCTTAGACAAAAAAAAGTCATCTCTTGAACGCACATTTCTTCTAAGTCCTTCTGGCACAACGCTGGGTTCAAACTAGGAAACTAGTCATAATTGTGCAGTCCCTGAGTTATGTTATGTGGAATGAACTGAAGACACTCCTAAATGTCCTTTTAGGTCAGCGGTAAAGCATGCAGTCACTATTTCTGTTAATGAAGGTCGCAGGTTCACGTTGACCACGGAAAGACAATAAGCTAAGCTCTCTCTTTCATGTTGCTTGAGTATGCACTGCGTTAACTAGCAAATAACCCAGTACAATTACTGAAAACATGTTGATGTGAATACGGCTTCTGCGAGTGCTCACGAAATTCCCCCGATCGGTTCATGGAATCTGCGGATGACTTATTTTTGTTGTCTAAGGGTGTACAGTCGAAGAGTTTTAGTTTATTATTTATATCGACTGCGACCTAGTCAAGCGCTATTTTATTTTTGTATAAAAATATTACTTGAACATAGTTTTAATTTATTAAGAAAAATTAACGCTTGGAGCGGGATTGGAATCCCGGATCTCTGACTCTGTGCGTCAGTTTGATACCGATTACACCATTCAAACTCCGATTACGAACATCAACAATTCTTTCCACTTACACAATCCCTTTCATCAGAGAGTCGGTAGCCCCCGCTACCACAACACCATCTGATAACTTCTATTCGAAATTTTTATTGAGAAATTATACATTTCTAGGTAATACCCGGCGAGCGCTGCTACACCTAAATAAATGATAATGTGTTTTTGCATTTAGTTCAATAATTAAAAGGAAATAGGCCTATAAATACAAATTTACATCGTTATTATTTTTAGATACCCCGTGCTGATTACCCGGTGTTGCTCGGGAATCTACGCATCCCCTATGTACTTGGTATAAATGAGCTGAAACCAAATTTCGTTATTTTGAGTTATCCATAAAAGAATACCACTGTGCGCTGCTGTGCTTACCCGGGAATCTACTTATCCCGGTCTTCTTGGCATCAATGAAAGGCAAAAATGATTATTGTGAGTTATCGGTAAGAGATAAACATATGCTGTCGTGGACTTTTTTATAGAGCTTTTTGAGATATTCGATTCTGTGTATATTAATTTTGTGTATTTGTTATGATTATAGGCACCGTAAGCCATTTAAGGGTAAAAAAAGGGACTTTTTCACGTTTTCCACTATGGGTGTTTCTTAAGGGTGTAGGAGCTGAGAATCTCAAGTCTCTTATAGCCTATGTTCATCCCTGGAATCTCCTGAACTTTTGCAAAAAACGCCATCCACAATCGGATAAACGGTATAAGCATAAAGTACGAACAAACAAACATTCATTTTTATATTTATACATTATTTTTAAGCGATAAACTAGAGATACGGGGTCTGAATCCTGGTCCGTGCGTTAATTTTTCTTTCTGATATAAAACTATGTCCAATTCTGTAAATAAAATGTAACACAAAAATATTATTTGAAGTTTGCCGACATAGGAGAGAGAACGTATTTGCTGTTCTTATAGCTGGCGATTAACAGTCGATTAATGCTAGCTTTTCATTGCATGAGGTACGCCTAACAAAGATGAGATTTGAGCTTTCTGATAATGAAAATTCCAGGGACTGAATTCGTGTAAATACTATGGTAAAGTAATACATGTGTTGATTTCTGGTACGTATAATTACAGCACGATCCCATTAAGCAGGAAAATACACAGAAATCTCATGTGGAAGATTCAAGAGATGGAAACAGGTCACATCACAGAGTTGCCTGCATACGAGACATTTACGTAGGGAGAAGTACATCTTTAAGGTAAAAAAAAAACTTATTTTATTTTTTCATTATAAAGTACATTTTTCTTTTCAACCTGAAGAAAGAATTTTTTTTTAATTATCCGCTCAATTTTTTAAGTTATATATTTAAACGTCCATACGCGTCACTTGCTTCATCCACGTCTCTCATATCTTTATCGCCCGTTTCTCGTAATTTTAATTTTCTGAAACGTAAATTTGTTATCGCTTTCAGGCTATTAATTTAGAACTTATTTTTTTTTTTTTGGAAAATGGAGAGGGTTTACATTATAACTAAAAACTATAAAAACATTTTGCATCCACAGCATATTATCCAAATTAACAAACATACTACAGGAATTATGTTTTCTCACGGATAATTTATTTTTTTCAAAAAATAATAATTAGAAATGAAACATTTTAGAAAATTTAATATTAAACATGATGATTATGGGGAAAAATCGATAGGGTTAGGTAATAGATCCTAGAGATTGTTGTTGAAGTAGGCCTTTAAAACATTTCAATGAAATAATCGTACAAATATTTAATTAATTGTATATTCTAACGTTTTACAAGAGGAAATAAAACTAACTTGATATTATTTTCTTGTGGTAATTATTTGTCGCATTAAAATTATAAATAGTGTTTTATAAAGTCTTATTATATTAAGTCATCCAAGATTTTTTGTATCTTTTGTAACAGCTGAGCTATGAAAATAACGATTTCACCAATTTTTCATTTGCCAAAAGTGTATCTCCCGCTTAAGAAAACATTTTTGATATTTTACGATGCTCATACCGTAGTGTATTTCGACACGAAATTTTAATAATTGTCAATTGTTTCAACACGCAATATCTTACTTCGTATTATATGAAATTTGGGTATTTTGTATTAATATGTTTCATTTATTCGATCGCATAAAATAGGAACTTCATAAAAATATGATTTTAATGAACGAGCTCAATCATTATGATTTTTATCCATAAAATCGTGAATGTAATTTTGGTTGAATACAGAGCTTATGAGTCGGTGTTTGTTAATTACCTCTGGTTCCGAGGTTGGCGGGTTCAAACCCGATCGTGGAGGATTGATTTTTAGGATGGAAAAATCCAATAAACGAGTCCTCCGGAGAGACTTTCAACCGTGGACCCCGAGTCTAAAAATTTCCAGGCTCGTACAAGAACCTTAAGCCTGAAAAAGAAGCCTCTACGCAAAATTTGCTGACCTTAGTCATCAAGGTAATACTTTAGTTGCCTATTGATGTGTCATTGTGTCTGTATGCTGATCACATACATTTCTTGACATCTATAGGGAAATATGCGTAACTAATTTGATGATCTTGTGGAAGATTTCTGGGCTGTTTGCCGTGGTCTTCAGGCTTGTAGTTCCCCGACATTTCGCCACAGACTGCGTCCGGCATCCTCAACGGTTGTCTTGGCGAAACGTCGGGGAACTTCTACAAGAACATCATTCTAACTCCGGCCGTGAAAGCCTAAGTCAATATATTATGCGTAACTAAATTATGTTTGTCTAGAAACTCCTAACAAAGGAGGGGCTATGGCTTGAATCAAAGTGCCGTAAATTCAATAATTAATAAAGTGCGTTTCATATGAAACAATATAAACCGTATTATAAGAATATCCTGAATTCCAAACAATCACAGTTATCCTAAACATTTTATCGTTATATGTTAAAAGTGTTCTGCTATCCCACTTTTGCTTTTTTTAATTAATCTGAAAGAGCGCTGAGAAATATTTGATCTTCATAATGGTATATAATTTAAACATGACGATGCTTGTATCTCAAGCTGATATAAGACCCCTAATATTAATCGACAATGCCGAGGATATACTGAAAATCAACACGAAGATTGTACTAAACAACACTATAAGAATCTGTTGTTGGAAATAAATATCAATAAAAATAATTAAGTTGTCTGATACATTAAGAATAAAGTTCTTAGGAAAACATTTTAGGCGAAAAAGAGATGAACAGACAGATGAATGGAGAAAACACATAACAGTGGGCTACATGGTAGGCCTATGTATAGGAAGCCAGATGTAAGAAGAATAGTTAAGCATCGTAGACTGTGATGGGCAGGGCTCATGGCACGTATCGGGGATGGAAGCTTCTTGTAGGAAAACCAGAGGGAAAACATCCAGTTGATAGACCAAGAATGGGGTGGGAGAATAACATTATCCATTTTTTGTGGGAGTTGGATTATACAGGGGTGATTGGAAAGCATTGGCTCAAGATAGGGATATATGGAGACCTTATGTCTGCACGGCCATGTACCTACGGGTTCGATAGAACCAGTTAGTTAAATGTAATAAGAAAAGTTAGCTGTCGACGACTACAATGAGCAGGACATATGGCATGAACAGGGAATGAAAGCGGGAAGCATTACGACTTAATGTGAAAAAACCCAAGGAAAGCTCCCAGTAGGTAATACGTATGGCGAATGTGATGATTATGATGACCAGATGATGTTCGGGGAACGTTTGAGTTTAAAGGTTTTTTATATGTGAGGAAGACCCCTAAAAATACCACCCAGGAAACTTGTCCCGGTCGGGGATCGAACCCGGACCCACTGAGTTCGAGGTAGCGACGCTACCATAGCTAAAATTAAATATGAGTTGGCCTAATTGTATTAAAACCCCGATTTTTCTGACACTTTTTTTAAATTTGATCAGTCAAGTGTAATTAAATACGGTATGGATTCCAAGTCACCGATCTGTATTTAGAATGAATGCTACGAAAATACATTTTACAGTCAATGTTTTGTGATACTTATTACAATGTCGGTGCTCTTGTGGGAAATGTTTATTTGATTTGAAGTAAATTGAATATCACCAGTGTTTGATATACGATATCAATTCTGTAGGTTTTAGTTTAAAAATATAATTAAAATTAAAATAGTGTCGGATGTTTAATTGAATTCTGCAGTGCTGACAAATCTATTATTTTATGATGTATTTGAAACAAATTGAATAGCAAGGAGGAATAAAGTGTACACTCAATCAAATATGGCTTCAGTATATGTAAATATAATAATCTGTGTGATTTATAAATAATTTCATTCTATGTTTCAGATAGATTTGTAGTCACTTTTTTTATTACAACATATCTAAAATCTCTGTCAATCAAAATTAGTTAGTTTCTTCTGTACCTCATTTTTACTTCTCCCTTACTGTCACTTGCCAGACGCAACCCGACCTTACAGAAGCACGATCTTCCGGGAGAGGATTTATTATATTATTGATCACACATATTTTGTTACCACACAAAGACATGTAGGGCCTCCTTGGTCAAATGATCAGCTCATTTCTAGGGCAACCACTAATACAGTACGAACATTTAAGTCAAGACACACCATTCACTCAGACATTCAGACTAAACAAAGGTAATACGATATTGATGATGACCAGATGGTGTTCGGTGACTAAATTGGTCTTAAAGTATCTTAACATTTGTCTTACAGGCGAGGAAAAATACCTCGCTCAGCAAATGTTTTCCTAACCGGGTATCTACAAGGGCCCGCTGCATACGAGGCAACAATGTTATCCCGAGAGCACAGCGGTAGATTAATTAGTTGCAAATGTTTTCCTAACCGGGTATCTACAAGGGCCCGCTGCATACGAGGCAACAATGTTATCCCGAGAGCACAGCGGTAGATTAATTAGTTAGTGTTTATTTGAAGGGCCGGCAATTTTTTCACATGCTTAATATTTTAGGCTTGAGGTTCTTTACATGCCGTAAATTTACCCATTTCAAATGTCTAATGGGGAGACATCTTGCTTTATTTTGATCAAAACTCTTTATTAATTAACAAATTAATACCCAATTATCTTAAAAAAGTTATTGCTTTTTATTAGTCACTTCTCATTTTTTAAATTATTTTCAATTTTTGTATAAAACTGTACTGAAACTCTACCTCATAATTTACAGCTATTTCTGTTTGTCATGCATTCCTACAGTGATTATGTCTCTATATGTTTTATATATACCGTATTATGAAAGAAATGTATTTTTAAATTATCATTAGTCAAAATAATTAACACATATATCTCAATTAAAAGTTTTGGTTCATGGCTGGTTCCGAACCTGTAAATTAACCACACTCCTAAATATTTATTTATGTACCATAAATTACGTTTAGTACTAGTTTGAATAAATGACCAGAAATAAGAATTGCATGTATTTACGATTTATGTATTTAAAAATTAAACTGACTTTATTATTATATTTACGACTTGAATTTCGAAACAATTGATTTATTTCGTGGAATTCATGATCAAAACTCATGACCTCTGAATATGCAGTATATGTTAAGAATTTAATGATGGAGGTGTTAGCATTGAAGACAGAGTTACAGGATTATTCCAACTGCAGCCTCAATTAACAAATTGATATTTTCGGTTCTTCGCCTTACAACTTATTTTTTGAGAAGGATAATATACGTTAATTACGTATTCCTCATTGAGAATGTGATTTTTATTTCCGTAACCGTATTATTTACGGTACCTTTTTAATGTTGCTCAATGTTAGACAAAAATTAATTCGACAATAAATCACGTAGACTAGAAATTATATTCCATGTTTATTTCTATCATATTGTGGTTCTTAAAGCCCTGTATATTCAAAAACGAATTGTTAAATATATTACATAAAAACAAAATACAGAGCTGGGATTCGTTGTTCTCAGAAGTTTATTTCTTTAGCGCCTTACTCAAGAGGAGTTACATCGTCCTGCACAAAATATCAAATACTAGCATTGTTAGTGGTAGTGGAAATGTATTGGCATTAAAAAAAAAACAGTTACACTGTGTACAAACCTGTTCAGCCGTAAGTGCATATTTCTCTTACGCGATAAAAAAAACAATATATGAATAAATAAACAATTGCATACATATCTACAGTATTTACTAACCTCACACATCTAAATTCAAAAATAAAAAAATATATGAAACATACTGTCTCATCCATGCACCTATCTATGTGTCTCTCACTGTAGGTGCCTATTTCTTTTTACAGTAAAATTTTGCCCTAAATTTTATACACATACAACTACACACATATATTTAATTTATCTATCTATCTACCTATATATATATATATATATATATATATATATATATATATATATATATGTGTGTGTGTGTGTGTGTGTATATATATATATATATATGTCCACCGTTGTCTCGAAGTAGCGTGCTGCCTTGTCACACAGCGTGCCCGGGTTCGATGCCCGGCCGGGTCAGGCATCCTGGATGAGGTTTTTTTCGGGGTTTTTCCTCACCTGTAAGACAAATGTTAGGAAGCGTAGGACCCATGGGTTCCCGAAAAATCATCCGGCCATCATAATCATCATCCATATCATTATCATCATCACTTCACCGGTGTGGAAAGCAACGGGAAGCTACCACATCTACAATTCCCAAGTAAGGCTGCAAAGCATAGTATGAAAATGCTGTAATTGCAGTAAAAGACCTGCCATCGGGCAGAATTACTATGAATGGATATATACACATACGTGTGTGTATATAAATTTCACTTTTAAGCGACAACCACCCACCGATGTTTTTGTGTGATAGTAGCCTCGAGTCTTCCTCATGCACTATGGTGGTTGCGTGTCGTTAGCTGTGATGGTGTGGAAGGTATGGTGGTTAAAATTGGTCGACCTCGTGTATTTTCATACATTTCGAATAAAGTGTTCCATAAAATATTCAGATTCTCTTATAATGTTCGGAAATTTTCCAGTGATGTGTGGGTATGTATCTTCAAGTTGATCACCGACCACCCACTATCTACCACCGACTACCAAACACCCGACATTAAATGTATTAGAAAGAGTGAGAATGTACTACAGTGTTCTCGGAAGTACAGAAATGATTTAGACCGGAAGGATCGAGAGTGTTCTGAAATGTTCTATGACCGTTATGAGTGGGTGGTTTGCGACGGTTTCTGGCACCACATAAGGCGAAGCATGATGAGCATGCAACAGTTGCTTTTTTTTATAAATAAACGGTTACACATAAAAGAAAACTATAAAGTTAGAAATATAAAATAAAAAGTGAATAAGAAAATGAAAATGGAAGAATAAGAAATTGAATAACTGTAAAGTATAACACTGGAATGTGTAGAGTAGGAAAGTAAAGAATTGAAAATGTGAAAAATTGAAATAGAAAAATTAAAGTAAAAATATAAAGAGAAAAAATGGTAAAGCGTAAGAGAGAATCATATCGCAAAGACAAAAGATGGAGCCTATAAATGAAACAGAAACACATGTAGCATTATTACGAGAAAATTGTCAACGGAGCAGATATAATAAGACAGAATACTGACGAATAAGACAACGAATGCGTAGAAAAAGTGAATGTCCTCGATTGTACTAGACCGAAAGGATCGAGAATGTTCTAGGACCACCATGTGTGAGTGGTGGTGATGGCTTCTGATACTAGGCCTATACAGGGTGTCCCAACATTAGGCTGAGAAACTGGGAGCTGATTGATAACATTATTTTGAACACTTTTTGTTAAGGACGAGTTTTTGCTGCGAACTTCGTTTAAGCGCTGGACAAGTTAATGTCATTACTGTCTCCCGCCCAGTTGGTTTAGATACGTAAATTACATGTGTACAGTATGTATCTTTTAAATGAAACACACGAAAGGAACAAAAGAAAATCGTTTAAGTATTTAGGGTAAAATCATTTATTGCATTTATCTGAGTAAGGCACATAATCTAAATCCAAGAAACAAAACAAAGACGCTTCAATTCGTTTAGCACACATGTTAACTCCTGAGCTCATCGTCGTGTTTCCTATACATTGTGCGTTAGTTTGCTGGAATGCCTGCAGCATACTTGTTTATTTACAACATGCAAAGATATACGTGGAATGAAATGAAGGACGGGCTGTTGGTGTATGGAAAAGCTGGTTCGAGTCGTGCGGCTGTAAGGTTTTAACAAGAATAGTTCCGAAACCGAAGAGTTCCTCGTCACACTACATTTGCCAGCATTGAACGTAGACTATGTGAAAGAGGCTCCTTGGATAGACGAGCAGAAGGTCAAGGAGGGCCACGTTCTGTACGGACTCTTCAGAACGAGTGTTGCGGTGCATTCAGAACAATTCAGAAGCTAGTACTTGCGCCATCACTCGACAATTACACCTAAGTCGTAGCACTGTGGGAAGAATTCTGCAGGAAATGTTGTTGCATGCTCTTTACCTTGAAACGTGCACGCAATGAGGCCTCAAGACTATCCTCTGCGACAGAAATTTTGTCAGTGGTATCTGGACAAAATTGAGAACTATGTACTGTTTGCATCCCATATTATGTTCACAGATGAAGCATGTTTCACACGTGAGCACTTATTTAACAGTCGGAATTCACATGTTTGGGCCTTCGAAAATCCCCCTACATTTCAGAGGTCACATCAACTGAGATTTGGTGTTAGTGTGTGGGCCGGTATTGTGGATAACTTCTTAATAGGACCATACATTTTGCCTGTCCGACTCAATGCTTACTATTACTTAGTATTTCTGCAACAAATTTTGCCTGATCTAATGGAATCAGTTCCCCTTCATGTCAGACAGGACATGTGGTTTCAACATGATGGGGCACCAGCTCACTTTGGTGCTGAAGTACGCCGTAATATTACTGCTAGATACGGCAATCACTGGATAGGCAGAGGTGGACCCATTGCCTGGCTCCCCTGACTTTACTCCATTTCACTTTTTTTCTGGGGGCACACGAAGACTATCGTGTATGATCTGTTGAATCTGAACAGGACCTTGTGGCACGAATAACCTGCGCAGTTGGCGAAATCAGAGAAATGGATGGTGTCTTTGCGAGAGTACGGCAGAATATGGCACGCCGATGCACTCTTTGTGTTAATCGCAATGGGAGTGCGTTCCAACATTTACTTTGAATAGTAAAGCTGTGATTACCTGTAAACAATGCGATGTTTGTGTTTTGATTCTTGGATTTACATTATGTGCCTTACTCAGATAAATGCAATGATACATTTATTTGCCGTAAATACTTAAACGTCTTCGTTTTGTTCGTTTCGTGTGTTTCCTTTAAAATATACAATAGATATAATTGTAAAATATCAATAAATAAGTCAAACGTAATGACATTTATTGGTAAATATGGAATTAGATCAAAAATTGTACTGTACAACAAAATAATAGAACAAGTATCACATTTCCAATATTTAGGATGTGATATAACTTACAGAGAAAATAAAGATATAGAAAATAAAGTAAATAAATTTCAGGCTATTTGTGGAACCATAAAAAGAATCTTAGGTCGAAAAACAAGGAAAGATACGAAACTTAAATTATATAAAACAATGGCTGTTCCTTTGTTGTTGTATGGAAGTGAAAATTGGATAATGAAATCAAGGGATAAAAGCAGGATACAGACTGCGGAAATGCTGTTTTTATGTAATGTGAAAGGATGCACAAGAGCGGATAGAATAAGGAATGAAACTATATGAGAAGAATTAAATATATATAAAATTGAAGATAAAATCAGCGAAAATAATAAGAAATGGACAGAACACTTAATGAGAATGAACAACGAAAGAATA
Source organism: Diploptera punctata (assembly GCA_030220185.1). NCBI lineage: Eukaryota > Metazoa > Arthropoda > Insecta > Blattodea > Blaberidae > Diploptera > Diploptera punctata. Next base: position 305,385 of record JASPKZ010001192.1, read on the forward strand.
CCAAAAAGAACCTTCCTGTATAATCCCAGAGGAACAAGAGATGTTGGCCGACCACGTAGAAGATGGACTCCACTTTTAACTTCGCCGGAACAGGCTGCATAGCCTAAACATTGTAGTAGAAGAAGAAGATATACATACTGTACACAAATGTAATTTACGTATCTAAACCAACTGGGTGGGAGGCAGTAATGACATTAACTTCTCTAGCGCTTAAACGAAGCACCGCAGCAAAACAATTTCCTTAACAAAATGTGTCCAAAATAATGTTGTTTATCAGCTCCCAAAGTTTGTCGGTCTAATTTTGGGACATCCTGTATAAAGCGAAGCGTGAACCGCATGAATCAGTTGAATTGTTGTAAATAAAGGTACAGATAAAGAAAAATAAAAACTGAAAAGTATAAATTGAATAGTTAAGCCTGAAAATAAAAATTGGAAAACTGAAAAGGAATGAATTGGAAATTAAAAATCGAAAACTGGAAAGTACTTCCTTACTTACTTACTCACTGGCACTATCGAATCCATAGGTTCATGGCCGCGCGGACATAAGCTCTCCATACATCCCTATCCTGAGAAAATGCTTTCCAATCATTCCCTGTATAATCTACTTCCGTCAAATCATAGTTAATGTTATTCTCCCACCTCATTCTTGGTCTACCAACTGGGCGTTTTCCCTCTGGTTTTCCTACAAGATGCTTCCATGCAAATCTTTCATTCCCCATGCGTGCCACATGTCCTGCCCATCGCAGTATATTCTTATTATATCTGGCTTCCTATAAAGACAATGTAGTTCATTGTTTAGTAGTCTTCTCCATTCACCTGTCTGTTCATCTCTCTTTGGTCCAAAAATTTTCCTAAGTACTTTATTCTCAAATACTTGTAATCTCCTCTACATAGTCGGAAATTAAAGAAGTCAAAAATGAAAATGTGGTGCATAAGAATGTATTTCCGTGAAATTACATAGTGTGTAATACAGTTTTGTACACCGAAAAAAACAATAAAAACAAAATAATAAACACGAAATATAATGAACGTCTTCTACTTTAGATATAGAGAAAAAAAACCTGCATTTAAATACAAAAAAATATATATCCAGCGAAGCAGGTTGTCTTCAGATAGTAGAGTTAGTATAGTATAATACACTGCTCAAAAAAATAGGGGAGATTGTAGAATAACCTATTAAGACTATGTTTTTAGGAACAGTATTAGATGCAATCACTATCTATTACTCCAAAAGAATGTAAACAAGAGTTTGAAGTCAATACGTAACCTCTGTACCACACCAGATGTCAAAGAGATCCTGATTAGGAATATGACAAACAAACAAAGCAACATTAACATGGGTGAAAATGTTTCTTTAGTATGGTGTATGGTCTCCTCGAACGGCCAGCACTGCCTCACACCTGTGTGGCATTGATGCAATGAGGTTAGCAATGAGTTCTTGGGGGATACGTGGCCACTCTTCCATAATAGCAATGTGCAGCTCTGGGGAGGTGCTGGTCTGCCTGCAATGCTCCTGCCTAATGCATCCCACACATGCTCAATCGGATTTAAGTCCGTGGAGGAAGCTGGCCATTGCATACGCTCGATACCCTCCACTTCCAGCACGTCGTCCACGGTGCCAGCTCTGTGGGGTCGTTCATTATCGTCCATAAAAAGAAAAGAATCACCTATGGCACCAGCATAAGGCACGACAAAAGGTCGGAGAATCTCATCTCTATACCTTACCGCAGTCAAAGTACCACCTTGGATGACGTAGAGGTCCGTACGTCCACCACTACTGACTTCTGCCCACAGGCATCAATCCACCGCCACGATATGGGGATCTTTCACGTACAAAAGCTGGATTGTTTAGTGTCCCTTTTTCCCTCCAGATGAATACACGCCGACTATCACATTCCAAGTTGAATCGCGACTCATCAGAAAAAAGAACTGATCTCCATTCGGCATGCCTCCACCCACGATGTTCCTCCGCTCAGTTTCTGCGATCTCTACAGTGTTTTGGAGTTAACCTGGTACACACCATGGGCCTACGGGCATAGAGACGACTTCCATGCAGTCGATTAGGGACAGTTTGAGTTGACACCCTGCGTCCTGTTGCTGTTTGAAGTGTATTTCGCAGTTGAGTTGCATTCAGCTGTCTATTCCGACGGGCTGTTAACAAGAGGTAATGGTCAAGCCTTGCTGTTGTTGCCCGTGGTCGACCTTGTCCGGCACTTCTGTGAACAGTATCTGTTCTTTGAAAACGATTCCACTTTTTCTAGACAATCGGCACTTTATGTCAGCCGGGTTGTCAGCCCTGCGTGACGGCCGCCTTTACCCCCAGAACAAGCGTCTGGTACTCATTTCCGTTAGAGGCTGAGTCGACCCCAGGGCCATAGTGCCGCCAGAGGGTTTGGGTCAGTTTAAAAATCCTGACCCCAACGGGACTTGAACCCTAGACCCTCCGGCTTGTAGCTCAGAGACTTAACCACTACGCTACGGCGTGCCCCAACTGTTAAAGTGCTTTCTATTTTATTCTGTATATTCATTCTTAAAGAAAAAACGTAGAAACTATTTGGAAGTATTAATATTTTTATTATTAATATTATTATTTACTTATTTATAAACAGATTTCCAGTGTAATAAAATATCTTCCTATGCCCAAAGCTTTTTAAATTTTTATCTTCTTTCTCCATTCATCTCTATCTTCTCACTTCAATTATTCCAGACCTAGCTCCCTCATATCTCTTCTTACATCATCCATCCATTTAAATCTGGTCCACTTCTCTTTCCTTCTACAGGTGGAATCCATTCCAAAGCTTGTCTGGGTAATGTTTTCTCTGGGATCCGACGTATATGACAATACTATTCTAGTTGTCTGTATCTCACAAAATCCAATGTTGAATTTTGGATTTTCATTTGTTGTGCGATGATTGTATTTCTGATTTTTTTTTCCAATTTAGAATGTCTAGTTGAGCGTCTGTAAGAATCCATTTCGGTAGACATAAATTTTAAACTCAAATTTTTATTCAGGTGCCAGGTTTCTCCACCGAATGTTAGCGTGCTTCGAATTATGGATTTATAAATTTCTAATTTGGTATCTATTCTTATGTTCTTATCCTAGAAAACTTCGTTTAACAATGTTATTACCGATCTCCCTTTTTGAATTCTATACTTTATGCCATTATCTTGGGGACATCAATTGATAATCCAATTATTATTATTATTATTATTATTATTGTTATTATTGTTATTATTGTTATTATTGTTATTGTTATTATTGTTATTATTATTATTATTATTATAGATGACGGATAATAATAATAATAATAATAATAATAATAATAATAATAATAATAATAATAATAATAATAATAATAATAATAATAATAATAATTAATAATAATAATAATATAATAATACTAATAATTTTATTATTGTCCATAATAATAATAATAATAATATAATAATAATAATAATAATAATAATAATAATAATAATTCTTTATTTGTTCTGGCAGAGTTAAGGCCATAAGGCCCTCTCTTCCACTGAACCAGCACAAATACAAATAAATATTTGACAAATATAGATATACAGTATTCTAATTATGAACAGTTAAAGATACATTAAATGTAGCAATGTAAATTTCATGTACAAACAACATTTTGTACGATAATACGATAATAATATTAATAATATAAATATGATAAATTATACGAGAAACACCAATTAATATATATACCTTACACTGGGTAATAATGAAGTCGAGGTTGGAGCAAATATAAATTTAGATTTCTTTTAAAAGATGCCAATGTCCGGCAGCCCCTTATTTCTTGTGGTAGGGAATTCCAGTGCGAGAAGTGAAGATGGTATATGACATGGAGTGTTGTGATGTCCTATGTTGCGGTATAGTAAGCAAGAGACTATGTTGTGATCTTGTGTTTAAGTTATGGATTGAGGATAGATACTGGAAACGGGATGATAAATAATTGGGAATCGAGGTATGTAGGATCTTAAATAAGAGAATTAGACAGTGCGATTTTCTTCTCTCTTTTAGATGTAGCCATGACAATTCGTGGAATAATGGAGAAATGTGATCGTATTTTCGAACATTAAATATGAATCTGATACACATATCATGGACACGCTGCAGTTTGTCCGACAATCCGTCACTTATGTCATTTAGTAGAACGACACAGTAGTCAAAATGCGGCATCACTAAGATTTGGATTAAAATTCTTTTAAGAGCTGTAGGAAGAAAATGTTTAAGACGCTTTAGGGAATGCATTGTGGAGAAGATCTTTTTAGATGTTTATTTTACTTGCACATGCCAATTTAAATTAGAATCTAAGTAAAGTCCCAAGTTTTTAACGACGTCGGTATAAGGAATTTGTTCATTATCTAATATGACAGCCGGCATATTGCCATTGGTTATGGAGTGTAATAGTCTTGGATGTCCGATAATTATTTTTTGCGTTTTGTTTACATTTAGTTTCAGCCCATATTGTCTGGACCATAAAGATATATGCCTGAGGTCAATGTTTACTTTGTCAATATATTCATTAATTTCGTCAGGTTTAAGTGTGTGTAAATCTAATTGGTCTATAATCATCGAGTGTTGTGGGTGAGTTTGATTTCGGTGTAGGACGAACTAGGGCCATTTTGCAGAGTCTGGGATATGTCCCGGTCATAATAGAGGCACTAAAAATGTGGGTTATTGTTGGGAGAATAATGCCAATTATTTTTTGTAGGAGAGTTATTGTTATATTGTCTATTCCTTGTGCTTTAGATTTAATACGTAATACTGCTCTTTTTGGCGTCATCAGTTGAGATATAGGAAAAAAATAATTTGACTCGGGTGGGTTGGGAATATGACACTAGTTCATCTATTGTCTCTTGTTTGTGTTGTGAGTTGTTGTTATTAGGGAGGCAGGTAAAATGGTCATTCAAATCATCTAGTGGTAGGTCATCTGTTTCTACCTGTAGTTTATTTTGACAGAGGCCTATTGATTTTAAATTTTTCCACATGTCAGATGAGTTGGACATAGATTGTCTAATAATAATATGGGCATATCTTAGTTTTGCATTCCTGATAGTCTGGTTGACTTTATTCCTCAGATGTTTGTATGTCTGTAAGTCTGTCAATTCTTTATTCTTCCTGTATTTCCTGTATGCTGCGTCTCTCTCAGTCATAAGCAAGCGGATATTATCAGACATCCAGGGTGCAGGTAGTCTAGTCTTGATAGGTGCGTGTTTGTCATACAATTTGTAAAATCATGTCATTAAAATTTTCAACTTTCTCGTCTACAGTCCTAAGTGTCCATATGTTGTTCCAAGGTAGTTTTGCAGCGTCATCAATTAATTGTGCATAATTTATATGTTTCAAGTCTCTGTATGTTACAAGTCCAGGTCTAAGTTTAGAGCAAAGGAGTGAATATTCAATGTATATTAAGTCATGTGCAGATATGCCTGGAGCTTCTATCTGTCCACTAGTTATAAATGTTTGAGGATTATTAATTATAATTAAGTCTAGTACTGTGTCAGAGTAGCTAGTATGATGGGTTGGTTCTGAAGGCAGTATTGTCATATTACAAGACTGGAACATTGTCTGTAGTTATATAGTGTTGTAAGAATTTGTGGCTAATAGGTTAGTGTTGAAGTCCCCTAGTACAATTACATGTTCATAAGATGGTATCAGATTTTGGAGAACTGTTTCAATGTCATGCAGGTGACCGACATTTGGGGGCTTATAAACTACTCCTAATAAACATTTCTGCATTTTTGCTCTAATTTCTATAAATAGGTATTCGGGTATAGACGAGTATTCACTAGGCGAATGGGATACAATTTTCGGCTGTAGATCGGAACGTATATACATCGCCACACCACCTCCATTTTTCCCTATTATGTCATTCCTTATCAAGGTGTAATTTTGCATGTTTACAAGAGAAGAATAAAGGGTATTTTTCAGCCATGTTTCAGAAATTAAAATGGCATGCAGATTTAGTGTTGAAATAAAGTTTGGAATTCTGAGAAGTGGAACAGGAGTGACTGTGCATTACAGTGTGTTATTTTGAGCGTATTGCTGTTCAAAGAGAAACGTGATTATAAAAGGTCTGAGGTGGAAGGGGTGTGTTGAGATGGGGACAATGGTACTGTCAAAGACCGAAAAGGGGCTGCAGGTGCATTACTTAAACCTATGGTTGAAATGTTACTTACCTTAATATAAACTAACTAAAACAAGAAAACCGTAAATATTAAATATCAATTGGTGTTTAGTATATGAAGTACAAAATTAAATTAAAATTAGTTAGCTTAGTGTAAATTAATTAAACATAATAAAAAATAGATTATACACGAAAAAAATGAAAAAAATGAACACAGTTAATAATTAAATACTAATAGCAATAAATTACAAAAAACTAACAAGTTACACAAGTTTCTGAGTTGATAATTATCACTCTGACTTGAGATCTGATAGATGATTTATTCGCTTTTTTCTGTCTCTGTCAGAGCCATCTTGGGTCCAGACATTGGCTACGCCATGAATATTGATAGCTTCGCGAAGTAACGGATGCCTATCACTATTAAGGTCCTCACGAATCGTAATTCCACTGCCTTTCAAATTCTTTTTATTACCAAACACCTCACTTCGCTTACGGTAGGACACAAATTTAACAATGATAGCCCTAGGTCCTTCACCATCTGTTTTTCTTCCTACACGGTGACTACCATCAATGTCACTGACCTGGAGACAAACACCAACTCTCTCTGCTACCTGCAAGGCGATGGCATCTGTGTCTTCGTTTTCTTCCTCCGCAATGCCAAAAATACACACACACTGACGCCTTTGGTATTGTTCTAAGCTATCAATCTTAGATTCCAAAGTCACTATCTTGTTATCGCGGTCCTGAATAGACTTCTGGAGTTCACTGATTAAGGCGTGACTTTGCTCTAATGCCATTTTTAATTCTATAACCGCCGCAGCAACAGTCTCCTTTATTACGTTGGCAACACTTGACAGCATGGTAGTATCTTGTAGCGACTCTTGTAAGACACGCTTCACCACCTCTTGCATTTCCATTGAGTTATTCTTCTTGGGGCCCATCTTATAAATTTATACTTAGCCAAGTTGTTTTATATAACACAAACTATCAGTTATGATGTTTTAAGCGACTTAGAATGTGTTCACACCTTCAAAATAATATGTCGGTCACGAGCGATATCTATGAGCTATTATTATTATGATGGACTTGACATATATAAACTAAATATTTTAATTGAAAGTTGAAACTTTTTCCTCACTAATATGTAATAAATAAATAAACACACGAATATATGAAGCTATATTATATTTTATTACATAAATGTATAGCATTATTTTTAAAACGTGGTACTGCTCGCACAATTAAATTTATACCGGTAGCTAAATAGTGAAACAGAGGCAGGAATATTACTTAACTGAGTGCAAAATTTAACATATTTATAAATTGACATTAAAGCATGTATAATTTTATGAGACACTCCTTTCCGATTTAATTTTTCCCAAAGTGCGCTTCGGTCCACAGTATCAAATGCCATCTTAAAATCAATGAATTCACAAAATAATTTACCCCTCTTCATTTTCAGATTGTCATCAATTAATGTTCTCAGAGCAAATACGTTGTCCACCGTGGAGTACCCTTCTCTAAAACCTTCCTGATATTTTGAGAGCCTATTGTTCTCTTTAGCCCATTGTCTTATTCGTTCGTAAAGTACTTTACAATATATTTTTCCGAACACTGACAAGAGACAAATTCCCCTGTAACTTTCTGGTATTTGTGCACCACCTTTCCCTTTGTATAGCGGTTGGATGACACCTGTCGCCCAGACATCCGGATAATCTCCTCCAGTAAAAAGTTTGTTGAACCTAGTTTTCAAAATGTCTAATAATTTATTGGACGATATCATATTTTTCAAGAATTCCCCTGGTATTCCACCAATTCCAGGTGCTTTACCATTCTTTAAACGTTTAATGGAAGAAACCACTTCATTTTTCGAAATATCCTGATCCAGTAATTGAATATGAATTGGGTCAGGGATCTCAACTATATTTCCTTGATTATATCTTAACCTCTCATTTCCCAGCACCCTCCATTCCCCGGGCGTTATTCTTGTCCGATTTATGGACTTTATTTTGACTTCCCTTATCGCTTTCCATATGCCCGCAATGTTCCCACTTTCAGTCGCGACTCTCATTTCTTCGGATTTCTTATTTTGCCATGCTAGTTTTGTTTCTCCCAATAATTCTTTATATTCCTTTCTCTCTTGCGCATAATTTTTTCTGCTTTCATCTGTGCTTTCTTTTCTAAACTTTAAAAGACTGTTTTCGACAAACTTCTTCTTCTTTCTACTTGAATTATTGTACCACCCACTGTCCTTCTGGTTCATTGGGTATTTAACCTTGAATTTTTCCCCTGCTTTTTGAAAAGATTCTGTCAAAATTTTAATAATTTCCTCCCCGCTAAGATAATTTAATAGCAGATCCTGTATTAGCGTTTCCAAACTGATAAATTCTTCTCTCCGATCCTCGATCCACCTGAAACGTGTAATTGGCCGCAATATTGTTGCCACCTCATCATTAACTGTCTCACTAATACCTTTCATATTTAAAATAAGTTTGTTTGGGAAGTGGTGTGATTCGATTCTGGAAACTATACGGAAATGACTTAGGACTGGAATCATGTCTTGTGTGCATATTGAATAATCGAATACGCTACCTCCATTTTTATTAATAAATGTCAGTTATCCATTTTTATCTTCCCCATATTTCCCATTCAGAATTTCAAGTTCAAATTCATCGCAAAAAGCTAACAATTGGTTTCCTTCTGAATTTATAATCTTATCTTTGCTTCTCCTACCCTCACCTCGTGTTTCATTATCCTCTGATTTTATAGTGATATTTTCCTCCCCAATCCTACAGTTAAAGTCCCCTAAAATTATTATTCCCGCTTCCGGAAACCTATCTTATATTTCTGCCAACGAGTCAGACAATTCAACGACAAAATTTGGATTGGCATACCTGGAATTTAGTGGTTGGCGGTAAATAGACAACAGACACATTTATGCTCTTCCTGTATGGTAATATATACAAATTGCCTCTTTTCAAGCAATATTTACCTTTTTAATATATGGGTCTAAGTTATCTTTATATAAAATGGCAACACCGCCTGGATATCTACCTCTCTTCCCTCTAGTTTCATTACCCTTAAAATAACCTTTCATATTACATAGATTTACGCATTCATTAGCTTTTAGACATGTTTCTCCTAGAGCTAATATATCAAAAGTCTCAATAAACTCTACACATCTGTCCATTGAAAGTTTTTGTTTTAACCCTTCGATATTCCATGAACCGACTGTCAACAAACCCTATTGTGTTCCCTTGTCATTAGTCTTACCTGTATTTTTCGAACTTCCCCCTCGTATATACTCAACGTAGGATTTAAGGAGAGATCAGGACTTGCTTGGTTTAGGCTAGGGGCATGAAAATGTCTAAAAATTAGCGACGATCACGATATGCGAATATGTCCAATATGCGGGAACTTTGAAGATGAGATAAATATATTAGGAAAATGTAATGATTTAGGGTATTGGAGACGTCAGTTATTACCGGAAAGATTTCTAAATTCAAATCGGGAAAGATTGGCATGCTACGAGTTATTGGTAAATCCAGAAAATTGGATAAGGCTCGGTAAATTTCTGGACAAAACGCGGAAAATAAGGACAACACTCATTCATGAATAAATATATGTTATCAAAATGCAATACCATTAATTCTTAACAATTATATATAAATTAATTAGTGTATAATGCTATTGTGGTATTATTTAATTGTAATATTATTATGTGTTTTCTTTATGTAATTGTAATGCTATTGATTTTTTTGTTGTTTATTTTTCTTTACACTAGTACCAATTATTACTTTATTGTAACGGACTGTCAACAGCACGTACGGCTTACTGCCCGTGCGACCCATATTTGTAAATAATATTGTAAATATCTTACTCTTTGTCCTACTACTACTACTACTACTACTACTACTACTACTTAACATAGTGTAAAGTGAACGTAGATTATATGGCAGCGGTGGACATCTAAAAATAAAACGATATAAATTTATAATTATTTTTCCTTTTAGTTATTCAACTAAACATAAAAACACATTATAATTTATTTAGGCGTAGCAGCGCACGGCAGGTATTAGCTAGTTATAAATATAAAAATTTCAAATCATGAAACATTATAAATATGGCTGTCGTGATAAATAATCTATCCTCTCGGCGATATTTTTGAATGTAACGTGAGTATTCTAAGTCAAGTTTATCGCCGCTTTGGAATGTTTGATTACATCATCTTCGCATAACAGTCTATGCTTTCGAATTTTCACAATACGGCAAATACTTTCTTCCTAAATATATTAAACTTTTTTCTATACCACTCTATGTATGAAACTGTATAATTTTTCGTAATTATTATAATTTCGCTGGTTGAGCGGAACAAAACAACTGGTGGCCTTAACTCTGCCAGCTTAAACATATTATTATTATTACTATTATTATTATTATTATTATTATTATCATTATTTCCATTATTATTATTATTATTATTATTATTATTATTATTATTATTATTATTATTATTATTTCCATTACTATTATTATTATTATTATTTCCATTACTATTATTATTATTATTATTATTATTTCCATTATTATTATTATTATTATTATTATTATTATTATTATTATTATTATTATTATTTATTATTTATTTATTTTAAATTGACTGGTGTATCTGAGACAGTCACTAAGTTTGTGAATGTGAAGATAAATCCGTGGCTGCTCGGAGGTAAGATTAGTCAGTATCTTACCAGATACTACAATTCAGTGTTTCATTCCATTGGGAAATAAAGCTTGTTGCAATTATCTAAGAGGAAGGCGTCACTGATTTCTTGCATTGTGATGAGACAGTTCCTTCACAATAATACCTCTTTTATTCCAAAATGATTCTAAGTACCTTGTCTTGATGAAACACTCCTTTCCTTTTGAGTTATCTACGCTTCCTCTCTTTTGTTATCTCCTTCAATATTGCATTCTTCTTGTGTGTTCTCCACTTTATTCCTTTTCGAGCTTCTTGTGACTCCTTGACACAAGTTTTAAAGCCTTGTTCTATTCCTACTTTGAATCCACAAAACTGAAACGCTGTAGATGGCAAGTTGATAAATTAAAATTATTTATTTAGTACCTCCATGGAAACTGCAAGGGTTAAGGGCAATTACTGAACTTGAACTTAATTAAAATACTAGTACTTGGAGATTTCAGCAAAATGTTAATGCCGCTGAAATGTTGATAGTTTCTTTCGATCCCCTCTTATTTTATTATGTTACTAGCTAATATCCTGCGTGCGCTGTTAGGCCTAAATAACTTAAATGGGTTTTTAAGTTTAGTTGAATAAGTGAAAAAATAAATAAATTTATATCGTAATTGTCTTTAGATACCCCGTGCTGATTATCCGGCGTTGCTCGGAAATCTACTTATACTGTTCTTCTTGGCATGAATGAACTGAAAGACAAACATTATTATTGAGATTTGTCCGTAAAAAAATACCCGCCGTGCACTGCTACGATTGCCCGGGAATCTAGTCATCCCGATCTTCTTTGGCATCAATGAGCTGAAACAAAAATGATTATTATAAATTATTCGTAAAAGAAAGAGAGGTGCTGTCGCGGAATATTTTGTGGATTTGTTTTTAGATATTCAATTCTGTATACATTAATTTGGTGTATATGTTATGGTTTAGGTAGCTTAAGTCATTTAAGCCTACAAAAAGTTTTGAAAAACACGTTTCTCACTATGAAGGGTGATATTTAAGGGTGAAGAAGTTGAGTGCTAGAACTCCCTTGTAGCCTATAACCTTCCCGGGAAACGTCTGAATATTTTGCAAAATGCCCCATCATATTCGTATGAATGGTGTAGTAATGGATGAAGGACAAACAGACAGACGTACATTCGGTTCTATCTGATCCAGATTTCAACTAAAAAAAATCATAGGAAATGGAAGTTTGTGTGTTAATCTATTCATATTTGTAGTTAGACTTCCTGCAATTCTGTAAATATTCGTAAATAAAACTGAGCATCTAGCTTCCATTTAATGCTCCTACCTTAGTGAAAATAATATAATTTTTAAGGCTACGATGGCTGGGACCTCGATGTAGATGCCTATAGAGTCACATTCTCCAAAATAGAATGAAGAAGAAAAGTTGGAAAATTTCTTATCAGATGCTCACATATACAGGAAATGAAACAATAGAACTGACCAAAACAATACAAAATATGACAAATACATAAGAATAGCATACAAAACTAAAAATAAACTAAAACAATTATATGAAATAAAATAGAAGACAGCAGCGTATACAACAACAAAGGAATATACAAACTTAAATGCAATATTTGTGAAAAAAGAATTGTATAGGACCAACAAGTAGGAGTTTTAAAATAAGATATAACAAGCATTTCACTGATTTCATAAAACAATGGAGGCAAATCAAGTATCGCTAAGTATGTTACAAACGCAGGTCATCAGTCCAACTCAATAGAAAACACCTTCTCAATAATGCATAGAGAAAGCGATAACAGAAAAATAAAGATCATAGAAGAAATAGAAAGAAGAAACTATAACCTGCTGAACGAGAGCACGCCCTCCAGATCAACCCATTCTACAATACATTCGTTAAACGAAACCAGGAAAATGGAACCGATTCCGAAAGATCTAGCTGAATAATTTATACAAATATAATTTGTTGAGGAAGACTGTCACAACAGGAACAAAATTTTATCGTTTTTTAAATATTCTTACCAAATGGTTTGACAATGTGGAACAGGATCTGAAGGGTATGAGAGTCCAGGGATGGAGAAGGAAGGCGGAGGACAGAGATGGATGAAGGAGCATAGTTGGGGCGATCAAGCCTGCAATAGACTGTAGCACAAGACATGATGATGATGATTACATTACTTTATCTATAAAAATTATAAAAGTAATAGTGTGTGGTGTGTTTGCAAGTCCGTCACGCAGGAATTGCGCAAACTAAGCGAACTTCTCAGCAAGTCGAATTTTGCTGGTTTATAGAATATGTATTTATTTTGTTAAATTGGAGAAATTCCACTTATGATGCCAGCTTATTTAAAAATATCGGACCGCAGTTAAAACAGAGAGTGATTTTTAATTTCGGGTTTCAGATATGCCCCCATTCCTAATGATCAAATTTCGCTGATTTTTTAAGAATATCTTTCTATTTTTACTTTAACAGCATATATCTAGTATTATTGCGAATAATCGGAAATTGCAATCGATAGAATGTGCTTTTCAAATATTCGTTTCAGGTGAAGTCTTACATTTAATGGTCCGATTTCACTGGTTAACGAACTCGAGCTTACTCTTTTAATTGATTGCTATATGTCAAGTTTGGTTCCGATAAAACAAAAATTGCGGCCGCTAGATGGTTAACCGATATGCATATACATATATATACACTGCTATAATTAAATTTTGATATTTAACATTGAATGCCAAATATGGCTTAAAAAGAAGAAATAACTATTGAACTGGGATTTGAATCCAGGACCTCTAACTCTCTACGTTAGTGCGATATCGATTTCGCTAATGACGCGTTCGCGTTGCCATCCATATAGTTATAGTTATAGTTATTTTCAGCGTATCAGTCAAGCATTTTCAATTTTTGATGAGAACAAAGAAAACAGCTTAATTTCTTCGTAATTCACTCAAATATTCATACATTTAATGACCTTAAAAATATTTTAGAGAGAGGACAGCCCATAAATAATATTAAACAGATAGAAAGACCAAGAGAGGATGGGAAGAAACAAGAGCAAGACCAGTCAAGTGATGGATAGACAGTGGATGCACATTCAATACGTCTTGCTGCGAGGAGCGATTTGGAAAATAAACATGACGAAAATCCTACAACTAAAGAAGAAGAAGAAGAAGAGGAGGAGGAGGAGGAGGAGGAGAAGAAGAAGAAGAAGAAGAAGAAGAAGATAGGAGTCCTTAGGAAATTTTATAATTTTATTCTTTTAATTGGTAAAACATATTAGACTAGACTAGACTAGACTAGACTAGGAAGAGTCGTGCCCCTTTTATATACCCTAACTCATTGCCCCCTGGCCTGTCGTGTTTTAACTTCGTTTACCAGGTGGAATCAACGAGTTGGGCCCGAAGCCTGTCTCTCCGGCTGCTTTAGGTACTTAAGTATCCTCTTCAGCCTATTGATATTATTGTCTGAGTTTAAATGAGAATGAAAATCCAGCCACCGCACCGCTCGTAACTAGCAGCAGATCGGGATGCAAGATCCGGTCTCTGAGTGTTGAAATGCTAGTTTTTCTGTTTGATGTTGGCTGCAAGAGAAAGACAGGATGCTCCCTTCACGGCTCTAGGGATTAGGTGATTCAGGTTTGTATCAGTGCATATCTTAGACTATTGAAATTTGAATAATATTGTGACAGTGCTTTGCGTAAATTTACCTTCTTTGTGCAGATGATTTCTCTTTATGGGTTTGTTAGAATTTTAATAATATGTATGGGTGCCACTTTTTTGTCAGTCGTTTTCTCGTCTGTGTAGGACGATTAATTTAAGAATTTATTGGAGTTTATTGCAGTTTATTACGTCTATGTCTAGGGAGATTTATTATTGATTAGATATTTCTATGTCGGACTGCAGTGGTGTTTGGAGATGCGTTAAGTAAAGGCTGTCTCACTGTAGGTCGAGTTAAAGCTCTAGTTTTGTATTTTTTGCTGAGGGAAATGCTATGGTCAGTCAAAGGAACTGTTTTATATAGGTGGTGGAGATGCCGGTTTGGAAATTACTTCCTGAGATTCATATATGTTCTGATTGAGTTACTATATGTTTTGTTTAGTAATTTTTTGGTCGATGTGACTAATTTCTTATACTTACCAATAATGTTGTTACTGGAAGTAAGTCAACGTTCCCACATCTAACCTGGTTGCTATGCAAAAAAATCGCAATGCTGATATGGACTCAAAAAGCACACGTTCGGTAAGTAAAATAAAACATTTCTTGAATGGTTTGTACACTAACGCGTACCTTTTTTAGACTTTTCCGGAATTAATGCAGAACATTCCACTCTCCAGGCTTCTTCTATTTCTCTATCATCTACCATGACTCCTTCCATAATGCAATTATCAAACAGATTCTAATCACGGTACTACATATAAAAATGTCTCCACAGCCAACAATCCTTGTTTGAAAGCTACATAGCAACAATCACCAAATGTTTCTTTCTCAAAGACGTTATTTACATCCAACCAATACTTTAATTCATTTATTACTATATTTAATAAAAATTAGTCACATCGACCAAAAAATATTACGCAATGCACATGATGTAAGTACATAAGAGATCTCGAAAATTGAAAAAAATCGGCGCAAGCGCCTCATTTTTTTAAAAACTTTTTCTCGATCTGTAAGAAGTGCTTACCTCATTTGTAACGTAATTTACTACGTTACGTTTAAGTAACAGGAGAGATGCATAAGTCAGAGATGACCTTATTACTGAGTTAAGTAGGTGTATTTGTTTCAATTTGATGAACTGTGTATTTTTTCTTGAGAAGAGTGTAGTGTTTTGGCGAAAAAAAATGCACAGTTCACAAAATTCACACGAACACACTTACTTAAGTCATCGCTGACTTATGCAGCACCCTTATTACTTAAACGTAACAGAGCTAAGACTAAAATAACAAAACAGATAGAAACTCAATCAGAACATGTATGAATCTCAGAAAGTCATTCCCAAACCGACGTATCTAAAACAATTCCTCTAATTTCTCGTGCAAATTATTTAAAAGTGGTGAACCGTACTAAAAATAAAATCACACATGATTGTTATTAGCTTTTTTGTGTAATTCGACACACATTTAAGTTACAGTATGACTATTCATTTGTTTTCTTCTGTTTCATTGATGATATAAATAAATCGAACCAATTTATTTATCCTATAAGATACATTGCCAATTAAGAGTTATTTTAGCAAATATCGTCCTCAATAAGAAAAACAATTTTAGATTCCATTATTACATTGTATTATTTATACCAGTATTATATACGAGAGAATTGAAATAACAAGAGAACACTGCCAAATAGTATTTTCCTCATAAAAATAATAGTAATAATAATAATAATAATAATAATAACAATGCTTTATTTTAGCTGACAGAGTTAAAGCCATAAGGCCTTCTCATCCACTCAACCAGCGAATAGTAGAATTGTACAAAAATTACATACTTATTACAATTTTTAAGATATTATTAAAATACACACTAAACAAAATACAATGATGATGTGATGTAATACTAGCTAATACTAACAAAAACATGGAATATCCATCCATAGTAATTCTGCCCGAAGGCAGGTCCTTCACTGCAATCATAGCATTTTTATGCTATGCTTGCAGCTTTACTAGGGAATTGAGTAGGTGTGGTAGCTTCCCGTTGCTTTCCACACGGGTGAAGGATGATGGTGATGATGATAATGATAAGGATGATGATGATGATGGCCATATGATTTCGGGGACCGTTTGGGCCATAAAGTTTTCCAGACATTTTGTCATACAGGTGAGGAAAAACCCCGATAAAAACCTCACCCAGAAAAACTGCCCCGACCGGGGATCGAACCCGGGCCCGCTGCGTGACAAGGCAGCACGCTACCTCGAGACCACAGCGGTGGACACATGGAATATGATAAAATTAAAATTATACAAAATAACGTAAGTAGCTTTCTAGATTATTATTTATAGAATGTTATATATATATATATATATACTGTATATAGGCCTATAGTTGTTATGCAGTTAATGTTTTCATTGTGTCGAACTTAAGATATCAGTCAATTTGTATTTAAATAATTATAGTGATTGACAGTCCCTGACATGACTCGGAAGTGAGATCCATGCTCCATATTTATTTGTGAAAATAAATAATGTGTTTCATAACATTGTCGGAATATTTCTTAGCAAATTTATAAAGTACGTGTACAATATTTTTATAAAAAAATATTTGTATTTACCTATTTATGTATCTATTTCTGTAGCTTGGTGGAGTTAAGGTCGTGTGATCTTCTCTTCCACTCACCAGGACAAACACATGCTACATTAGAATGTAGTAATCATAATTAACTCTAATATTAAATACAAAATGAAAATTTGATCAATAGGGAATATCTGTAAGATTAAGATCGATAACATAATGTTAATGATAATTAAAATTAAGACTAAAACTGATAATGAAATGTGCTCAAGCAAGATAAATTCAATTATCTGGTAAACTGTTCCTATCTAATGCACATAAAAAAACAAAAAAAATAATGATGTACAGAGTGAAAGATAAATACACCAAATAACTACTGGGACTGATTCCTGACTGGAAATGAAGGAAAAAAGGTCCTATAAACATGTGTCCGGGGAAAAAAAAGACGTGCGTGCAACGACAACAAATCTTCCCGGCAAACAGTTACATAGCATAATCGCATCCACGTCACAACATATGTTCAACGTGGCTCCATGGGATACAATGCACGCGTTCATACGTCGTATCATGGATTGCATCATTCTTTCGCATGTTCCAGCCTCTCTCTGAACAGCGTCACAGTGTTGAAGGGTATGTATATCAGGAACTGGTTCAGCATACACAATACTTTTCAGATGCCTCCAGAGGTAAAAATCCAGGGGGTTTAAGTCCGGTGATCTAGCAGGCCATGCAGCAGGGCCGAGAGAATAATGCCACTCATCAGTGTCATCTACCGTGGCAACGATGCATTTACGGGACACTTATCCATAGGCTATTTTCCCTTCATTTACAGTCAGGAATCAAACCTGCAGTTTGTCGGTGTAATTAAAACTCATTCTGTATAGTAAAATAATTATCGGTTACACATTATTTAAAACAAAAATCTGAAAATGTGTGTTGATCTTAATACTATACTCATAAAATAAATTAAATTATTATTAACTGTTAAAAGAGTATTATCAGTAAGGTATAGAGTATAAGTTCATTATTAAATAATTCTTCTGCTTGTTTTGAAGGATGTTACAGTTTGATAGTCTCAGGCATAAGGCGGAAGGGAATTCAAGTTCTGGAAAGTGAAACTTTAAAAGATAGCAGCGAATAATTACACAGCATGATGGGGAGGGATATGAAGGACAATGTGCTGTTGGGATCGAGTGACTAAATTTTGTGTGTGTGGGAGAGTCTAATGAAGTGGTGTGACAAATAATTAGGCGATGAAGAGTGTAGTATTTTATGGAGAATGGATAGGGAATGGGCAGTCCTTAGACGAAGCCACGGTAATTGTTCCAGGGATGTTGTAACATGATCAAATTTACGAATAGCACAAATAAAACGTGCGCAAGAATTATGAACATTTTGAAGTTTTTAAGTGAAAATAGCAGACTGCAAGGAAGATAAAGTTGTAATTATTTGTCTTACAATAAAACAAAATATTAGATTAATTTATTAACATATTCTTCATGGGATAGGACATAAATTTAAATAAAAAGTTAATAATAAATTAACGTTGTCGGCTACGGTGATCTAGTGGTTACGTTCCTTGCCTCTAGTCTCGAGGGTCAATGATACAAACCCGGCTGAGGTGGATTTTTAGGATGCAAAAATGCAAGAGACAAGACCACCGGGAGAGATTTTAAACCGTGGATCCCGAGTCTGAAGGTTTTCAGGCTGGTAAAAGAACTAAAAGTCTGAATAAAAAGGCCACAGTGTAAATTTAACCACATTCATCCATCCAAGTAATACCTTAGTTGTCTACTAGATATCTCACTGAGGCGACGGGCTAACCACATGTCACTCGTTACATCTGTAGTAAATAAGCGTAACAAAATTAGCTTGGTAAAGAAACTCTTCCAAAGAGCACTCATGTCCCCACGCGGGACGTATGGGTTAGGCATGTATGCGTACAAGTTAAAATTAATTACGCCTCATAAATTTCTAAATAATCATTATGGTCAAACTATCTATTTCGAAAACGTAGTTGATAATTTGGTAGAAATAACTAACTCAATGACACTATTGAACCCTTATATTCATTGCCGCGCGAACATAAGCTCTCCATTCAACCCTATCCTGAGCTGTTTTCCAATCATTCCCTACATACACTAGTTTCCTCAAATCACCCACCTCGTTCCTGGTCTACCAACTGGGGATTTTCTTTCTGATTTTCCTACAAGAAGTCTCCATGCACCTCTTTCATTCCCCAGTCGTGCCACATGCCCTGCCAATCGCAGTCTACGAGACTTAACTGTTCGTATTATATTTGGCTTCCTATAAAGACCACGTAGTTCATTGTTAAATAATTTTCTTCATTCATCTGTCTCATCATCTCTCTTTGGTCCGAAAACGTTCCTAACGACTTTATTCTCAAATAATCGTATTCTTCTTTCCTCCCATAAAGTAATTGTCCATGTTTCGCATCCATATGATTGGTAAAATAACAATTATAAACATTTTCAGTTTAATTTTTTTTAAGGAGTTGGAACGACAAGAGTCGCTGCAATACAAAATAGCACGCATTTCCAGAATTGAACCTATGTTTAATTTCTTTGTGCATCTCATTCCTATTTGTGATTATTGTTCCTAGGTATATTTCATAGAACTAGAAAAATTTAGTAAATTAAACAATATGTCATTTTGAAAGCAACATGGAGTAATTAGCTGTCGAAACTTTTCAGAAGATTCTCTATAGAAACTGTGAAGGAGCAGATATATTGCAGTTTACGTTGTTCGTCTCCTATGTGGTGTGCTACATTTACATTTTATCTTAGGTACTGATTCTGCGTGTTGGCCTATGTTACATCATCTTAGTTTTTCTCTTCTCCACGGTTTCTCAATGCACAACCCTTTGTGCTGTATTTTCATATTAGAAGTTAGACGTCCACGCACTGATAGTTTGTCCATGTGAATCAGGGGTGTAAATATTGAATGTATGGCTTTATGGCGTATTGAATAAATCAATTGAACACATTTTCATCACATTCCTAAGTATCCTGGAGAGAATTCGATCCAAACTTAATAACGGATAAGTAGTAGAGGCCTATGCATTCAGTATTTTTAACATTTTCGGACGTTCTTTCTGTCGAGAATACATTACAATGTGTTTTTATAATTAGTTTCTATCCAATTTCTAATGAAAAGTGTTGGCAAATTAAAACTGCTACATCACTTTTAACCTGATGTGTATTTACCAGTTAATATTAATGATTTTATTAATCAACTCCCATAATTAGCCCTCTTCTGGCTTCTTGATATCAAACTACTGTTTTCATTGTTTTGTACATGTGGTTTTAATCAAGACTCATAGTGTAGAAATATTTTTAATTTCTAATTCTAGACAATTCTAGACATCCTCATGCATAAGAACACGACATGCTATTGTCGATAGTAAACACATGTATTAAAATATATAATTGAAATATATGCTATCAGTTATTTTCTTAAACTTAAAATCAAAAAAGAAAGAATTACGTGCGACCCGAGTTGAACGGCAGTGGCGGATATTCGCTTAGTCCATGTTATGAAGCATAGCCAGTCGGGATTTCTAGATATCAAGTCTATTTGCCCCGGTAATGTTTTAATTGCTAGGCCGAAATAGGGTAAACTCGGCTGAATCGGGACACAGGATCAATAGGGACACTTTTAATTTTGTTCTCTCCACTGAAATCTAAGACTCCCAGCGAAAGTGATGGCATCTGTCGACTAACCTCTATACTTCATGCATCAAAACCAATTGTTTCTCGTTTGGTTATGTATAGATTTTACAACAAAGAATTGATGTTTCAGGTAAATTAAATAATATCTTCGTACATTCAATATGTTCGTATTTTAATGTGTGTCTCTTATTGACAAATGGTCCAATACGAATACATTTTTGCTAAATTATTAAGTATTTAACCCTAAAGAGATTGGGATAATTTCCGTCTTTTTTGACAATGGTTTAAATGTTTCTAACTTAAGAATATTGAAACAATAAATATCGGGTGAATAGGGACACTAATTTCGGCTGAATAGGGACAGCCTATTTCACCAATTTATTTCTATAAGGTATATCAAAACCTGTTGCCTATCCACATTCAACTATTTGTACCATTTAATCACATTTGAAAATGTCTAACTAACTTTTCAGAAATTTCGAGGTCCAGCAGGATATTACCTCTTAACTGTATCATATGTCTTATTGAGGTCTAAATATAATTGGTATATAGTGCCGATATATTCCCATTTAATTTCTGAAGTCTGTCATATATTAAACATATGATCTATAGAATAGCTATTGCTTTTAAATCGTCATTGATGATCTCCTATTATATCGAAAATATGAGGATTTATTTTAGAAGTTAAATTAATGAGATGATCTGTAATTGTTGCAGCCAGTTTTATCTTCTTTAGTACAGATTAGATTGATAATTAATTCATTCCATTAATTTGGAAGAGCCTCTTTTTCCCATATCATACTTAACAACAGATATATCTTGTCCATTATTTTATCTCTTCCTGATATTATCAGTTCTCCTGGGATACCATCTGAACCTGATGTTTTATACATCTTTAATTCTTTTATCGCCATTTCTGTCTTCAGTGTCGTTGGCTCAGTGACTAATATGTCTGCTGACTGTAAATCGTCCTCTTCAATATCCTGCCATGCATATGCATTTAATAATTCATAAAATAAGGTTTCATTATATTTAATACACTCTTGGAATATGGAATCATATCCCCATATTTATTTTGAATTATGTTTGTTAGAGCTAAAATTAAAAAAAAAAACCTTTTCGTTCTATCACAATGTTGAAATACAATTTTCTGATATGTCTACGTTTTTTAAATTAATTTTTAAATTAATATTTTCATTCCTATTCATTAAAAACCTAGTGGTTTACAGTTTGATGTTGCCAATTTTTTCTAAATACGTACATTATAAATAGATATACCTCATAAGGTGTTTCGTTGTAACGTGGTTCATAAC
The DNA here is from genome assembly GCA_030220185.1 of Diploptera punctata. Taxonomy (NCBI): domain Eukaryota; kingdom Metazoa; phylum Arthropoda; class Insecta; order Blattodea; family Blaberidae; genus Diploptera; species Diploptera punctata. The sequence continues at coordinate 327,468 of JASPKZ010001192.1, forward strand.
AACAGTTAGTATAATTTACAAATACGTAGAGTTATTTACACCTATTTTAATTACGCGGTACGTTGCTTTAGAGTAATATATTTTATGTAATCGATTAGAAGAATGTTAAAAAATTTAACTTATTTCCGCAGTACTGTAAGTACTCGATAGAGCGTTTCATGTATGATTAATGTCATTGATTAGAAGAAAGTAAAAAAGGAATTGAAGAATGTACGATGTAGTGTCATGTATTTTTTGCATCAATTGTATATAGCTATTTTTAAGAGTAATATAATATATAAGGATGTTAAAAATGGTGTACGACAAAGTCTCACTTCTTCCAAGACCTCCTTTAACAGCAAATAGGCTGTACTTGTTTCCGTATAATATAGTTCATATCGTGAATTATAAGAATACGTAAGTAAAATACATTATATATATGACACATCACTTTAGTTACAATTAAGCAATCTGTGTTAGATTTATTAAAATAATTTAAAGAAACTGAGCAATCTATAAAATATATTTGGTTTTCCAAAAATATATTGCATGCATATAATTTTGTTTCCTGAGTAAACATATTACCAAAAATATTTTTAAATTTTCTTTCTTATTGCTTTTGAATACTAAAATGCTATTAGGTTTAGAATGTTTGTTTGTATCTAGGAGATTCAAATGTGAATGTGAGGCCAGCAGGCGGATGGATTGCCAAGGATCGCTAAGCGACTGTTGCATTGGTGATTTTATAGTAGGTTGTAATATCTAACATTGTACGTAATTATATACTCTTAGAATAACACTGATTTAATTGTTATAACATTAAATAATTATTAATGATTAAATGTCTAATGGTAATAAAATTGAAGATATATAATAGTCTTCGCCAATGTGGAAAACCATAAAGATAACACTGTCAAGTTAGTCTATCCCGGGAGGTACTGGATACGAAATTGAATGTTATTATCCCAGCCTTATCGGTGATTAGATAATGAATTTAAAAAATTGCTATATGGTTATTTTCATTAACATTCATATCATAATATATAAAACTTTCGTGTCACGTTGTTTGTCCGCGATGAAATCCTGAACTACTGAACCGATTTTAATAAATTTTTGCACACTGTGTGCAGTTTGATCCAACTTGAGACATAGCGTAGTTTATAACTAAATTTATAGCAGCATTATTTTTTATTGCAAATTATTTGTTTATTATTGAACAAAATTATCTGTGAGGTCCATACGATTCTAACAGATGGCGGTGTAAGGTAATTTGGTATGGTATTTGGTTTATTATTAAACAAAGAGAGATCTAGGTGGCTGTGCTTTTTGTTGCAACCGCGAATTTCAATTGAATTGCAAATATTGATTATTTCATAATTTAAGTGTGTTCAGTGTTTATTTTACTTTCAATATATTGATAATAATATTAATTTCGTGTGTAAGTATTAGTTTTAAGTAATCTGGCTGAAAGAAAGCAACTTAATTTAAATTTAACTGGACCGAGAAGGGACATTGAACAATATGGCGAATCAGTTCTAGGGACCATGAATGATAAGATATCAAGTTAATTTCCGCAAATTGGTATAGGCCTATGTGACATAAATCTTACATTTAAGAATAATGCCAATTTAAAAACATATGAAGGTCCTAAGGAACGGAATAACAGAACTGTAAGTAAGTCTGTTAGTTATAATAATATGCCTAATATTACAGAAACAACCTCCATGCCTCAATTAAATGAAAAACAAGATGACTAGAATATATCACAAGATGATATTACTATACAGAGACTTCTTGATAATGAGAATCCAAACTGGCAACAAGTTCGTAGAAAAAAAAACGAAAGTATAATGAAATCAGCAAGCCTCCTCAAAATATGCCGACTGTTGCTGCTGAACAAGGCGGGTTTTTTTTTTCTTGGACGCACCAGGTGGAACCGGTAAGACATTTTTAATATCGTTGATTCTTGGCAAGATACGGTCACAACACAAAATCGCATTGGCAATTGCATCGTCAGGCATTGCGGCTACTTTGTTAGATGGTGGGCTAACGGCACATTCAGCATTAAAGCTGCCATGAGACATTCATAACAAACCAAATGCAATATGTAACAAAAAAATGGCGGCGGAATAGCTGCAGTGTTGCAAAAAGTTCAATCATAATTTGGGATGAGTGCACAATGGCTTACAAGTATTCACTCGAAGCATTGCACAGAACTATGCAAGATTTGAACGGCAAAGATAAACTTTTCGGATGTGCTGTCTTACTACTATCTGGTGATTTCCGACAGACCTTGCCGGTCATACCTGGCTCTACTTTCGCCGATGAGATTAACGCATGTTTATAACAATCATTCTTATGGCGAGGTGTTGAAACACTTCGATTAACCATAAACATGCGCGTACAATTGCAAAATGATCCATTAGCACATATATTTTCTGAACAATTACTAGATATTGGGAACGGTAGAATAGAACGGCAACCAAATACGCAATGCATTAAACTCCCAGACAATTTCTGCACTGTTGTTCACGCAAAAAATGATTTGATTGAGAGTAATTTCCTGGATATACAAAATAATTACATAGATCACAACTGGCTCAGTGATCGGGCTATTTTGGCAGCCAAAAATGTTGATGTTGACGAAATTAACTTCCAGATACAACAGTTGTTGCCAGGCGATCTCATGCCTTTTAAATCAATCGACACTGTTGTTGATGAAAATGAAAGTGTAAATTTTCCAATTGAATTTTTAAATTCTCTAGATATACCCGGAATGCCACCACATAACCTTCGATTTAAGATTGGTTCACCTATTATTCTTCTGCGTAATTTGAATCCACCTCGATTATGCAACGGTACACGTTTGGTCATCAAAAAAGATCACCGGGAATATTCTTGAAGCAACCATTTTGACTGGAAAGTTTAAAGGAGAAGTGGTCCTTTTGCCACGTATTCCGATGATACCGTCAGAATCTACGATACCCTTCAGAAGGCTACAGTTTCCTATTCGTTTAGCTTTCGCTATGTCTATAAATAAGTCTCAAGGCCAAACAATGTCCATTTTTGGTTTAGATTTGGAAAATCCATGTTTTTCCCATGGGCAATTATATGTTGCATGCTCACGTGTGGGAAAACTATCGAATCTATTTGTGTTAGCTACAGACAGGTTAACCAAGTATATTGTGCACCGATTAGTGCTAAATTAATTAAAATTTAAAATGTTTATAATTCGAAATAATAAATATTGTTGTTAAAAATTAAGAATTATCTATCCTACTTCATTTATAAAATTGAATGTTACACGTTATCAACTAACAACTTTGTAATTTACTCATTTGTTACAAACTTGAATATAAAATTAATAAAATCTATAATTCAACATTTTATGCTGATTTGTGCTTCTTATCAATTCTAAGAAAATTTTCATCAATCATTTTCAAATTTTGACCTCAGGTTCAAATCTCAATCCCATGGATTTTTATACCGGCTATTACGTTTCCGTCTTTATTCGTAAATAATAATTTTACTTAGTTTACTATAAACATAATTTAACGTATAACTTAGCCACAGCAACGCGTGTTCGAAACTTTATATATATATATATATAAACAAAGTCGGATTAGTTACACTATTTATAACTCAAGAACGGTTGGACCATTTTTATGATCTTTTATTTGTTGGATTTGTTTCCGCCCCGAAAATAGCCAAGAATAACGCATATTTTAAAACATCGGAACACAAAAAATTAAACGTAAAAATGTTTGTAATTAAAGGCGATAACGAAGTTCGCAGGCAGCTAGTAAGTCATTACTTATATATATTATATATATATATATTAATTATATAGATATATATATATGCTTGTATCACTTATTTTCAGAATATAAGAGGCATTAATGCTATTTTTATTTATAATAAATGTTCATAAAGTTAATTTTAAACTTTCCTGTTCTTATACTGTCTTCTGTTATGAGCGAAATCATTGCGTCCTATAGTCAAGTTATTAATCAATATTGGTGCAAGTAAGTCCATCGCTGTGGTTATCGGGGTAGCGTGGCTGCCTTGTCAAGCAGCGGGCCCGGGGTTCGATTCCAGGTCGGAAGTTTTACAGGGTGTGAGGTTTTATCGGGGTTTTTCTTCATCTGAAGGACAAATGTCAGGAAACACTTTAAGGCCCAAACGGTCCCCGATATAGCTTGATCATCATTATAATCCTTCACCCGGTGTGGAAAGCAATGGAAGGCTACCACACCTATGATTCCTAGTAGTTAAGCTGAAAGCCCTAGAATGAAAATGGCTATGTGCGGTGTTATGAACGGTGAAAGACCTGCCCTCGGGTAGAATTACTAGGGATGGAATGCAAGTAACATCTTGTATCTATATCACACTGGGGAATGATATGGCATAATAATATTAGATATTATTTGATCAAGGAGGATTCTACAGAGAAAATATTGGCAATGGACAGGGGTGTGTGTGGGAGTAGCCATGAACCTCAGGGTTCGGTAGCGCCAACGTGTTATTTAATTATCAACAATAATCTAACAAGAGGTCGTGTTTTTTGAATAAATCACGAGCGACAAAGTAGCGAGTGATTTTGTCTAATGAAAAACTGAACCTCGCGATATATTTGGAGTGACTATTTAACGAATAATACAACACCAGAAGCTAAAAATAATTATAATGTTCAATATTTACCAAATGTGAGATTATTTATTCCGATCATACTTCCGCGCGGTTTCTAAGCCGGCTGCATAGTTATAAATAACATATCTTTACTGTTAAATCTCTTTGGGCTTGGGCAAAATCAATAACAGATGATTAATAATAATAATAATAATAATAATAATAATAATACTTTATTTATTCTGGCAGAGTTAAGGCCATAAGGCCCTCTCTTCCACTCAACCAGTACAAATACAAATAAATATTCGACAAATATAGATATACACTATACTAATTATAACACTAAAGATACAATAAATGTAACAATGTAAATGTCATGTACAAACAACATTTTATATTTGAAGAGAAAAATTATACGCTCAGACCGGGACTTGAACCCGGGACCCTTGGTTCTCTAGACCAAGTGCTCTACCAACTGAGCTACCTGAGCAAGTACCGATCTAAACGCAAATCTTTCTCTATATACATTGTAATTCCCATCCACCAAATGCTGTGAAGCCATGCTTCTATCTTGCAAATGGCGGCTCCTTTATTAAGAAGACATATTTGAGAATTATACATTACAGCCAGTACGGCTTTTTCCAAGTTTTTATTATTGATTTCGTACATCTCAATGATGGATAAATCATATTTTTGAAGAGAAAAATTATACGCTCAGACCGGGACTTGAACCCGGGACCCTTGGTTCTCTAGACCAAGTGCTCTACCAACTGAGCTACCTGAGCAAGTACCGATCTAAACGCAAATCTTTCTCTATATACATTGTAATTCCCATCCACCAAATGCTGTGAAGCCATGCTTCTATCTTGCAAATGGCGGCTCCTTTATTAAGAAGACATATTTGGGAATTATACATTACAGCCAGTACGGCTTTTTCCAAGTTTTTATTATTGATTTCGTTCATCTCAATGATGGATAAATCATATTTGAAGAGAAAAATTATACGCTCAGACCGTGACTTGAACCAGGGACCCTTGGTTTTCTAGACCAAGTGCTCTACCAACTGAGCTACCTGAGCAAGAACCGATCTAAACACAAATCTTTCTCTATATACATTGTAATTCCCATCCACCAAATGCTGTGAAGCCATGCTTCTGTCTTGCAAATGGCGGCTCCTTTATTAAGAAGACATATTTGGGAATTATACATTACAGCCAGTACGGCTTTTTCGAAGTTTTTATTATTGATTCGTACATCTCAATGATGGATAAATCATATTTGAAGAGAAAAATTATACGCTCAGACCGGGACTTGAACCCGGGACCCTTGGTTCTCTAGACCAAGTGCTCTACCAACTGAGCTACCTGAGCAAGTACCGGATCTAAGCGCCATTTGCAAGATAGAAGCATGGCTTCACAGCATTTGGTGGATGGGAATTACAATGTATATAGAGAAGGATTTGCGTTTAGATCGGTACTTGCTCAGGTAGCTCAGTTGGTAGAGCACTTGGTCTAGAGAACCAAGGGTCCCGGGTTCAAGTCCCGGTCTGAGCGTATAATTTTTCTCTTCAAATATGATTTATCCATCATTGAGATGTACGAAATCAATAATAAAAAACTTGGAAAAAGCCGTACTGGCTGTAATGTATAATTCCCAAATATGTCTTCTTAATAAAGGAGCCGCCATTTGCAAGATAGAAGCATGGCTTCACAGCATTTGGTGGATGGGAATTACAATGTATATAGAGAAGGATTTGCGTTTAGGATCGGTACTTGCTCAGGTAGCTCAGTTGGTAGAGCACTTGGTCTAGAGAACCAAGGGTCCCGGGTTCAAGTCCCGGTCTGAGCGTATAATTTTTCTCTTCAAATATGATTTATCCATCATTGAGATGTACGAAATCAATAATAAAAACTTGGAAAAAGCCGTACTGGCTGTAATGTATAATTCCCAAATATGTCTTCTTAATAAAGGAGCCGCCATTTGCAAGATAGAAGCATGGCTTCACAGCATTTGGTGGATGGGAATTACAATGTATATAGAGAAAGATTTGCGTTTAGATCGGTACTTGCTCAGGTAGCTCAGTTGGTAGAGCACTTGGTCTAGAGAACCAAGGGTCCCGGGTTCAAGTCCCGGTCTGAGCGTATAATTTTTCTCTTCAAATATGATTTATCCATCATTGAGATGTACGAAATCAATAATAAAAACTTGGAAAAAGCCGTACTGGCTGTAATGTATAATTCCCAAATATGTCTTCTTAATAAAGGAGCCGCCATTTGCAAGATAGAAGCATGGCTTCACAGCATTTGGTGGATGGGAATTACAATGTATATAGAGAAAGATTTGCGTTTAGATCGGTACTTGCTCAGGTAGCTCAGTTGGTAGAGCACTTGGTCTAGAGAACCAAGGGTCCCGGGTTCAAGTCCCGGTCTGAGCGTATAATTTTTCTCTTCAAATATGATTTATCCATCATTGAGATGTACGAAATCAATAATAAAAACTTGGAAAAAGCCGTACTGGCTGTAATGTATAATTCCCAAATATGTCTTCTTAATAAAGGAGCCGCCATTTGCAAGATAGAAGCATGGCTTCACAGCATTTGGTGGATGGGAATTACAATGTATATAGAGAAAGATTTGCGTTTAGATCGGTACTTGCTCAGGTAGCTCAGTTGGTAGAGCACTTGGTCTAGAGAACCAAGGGTCCCGGGTTCAAGTCCCGGTCTGAGCGTATAATTTTTCTCTTCAAATATGATTTATCCATCATTGAGATGTACGAAATCAATAATAAAAACTTGGAAAAAGCCGTACTGGCTGTAATGTATAATTCCCAAATATGTCTTCTTAATAAAGGAGCCGCCATTTGCAAGATAGAAGCATGGCTTCACAGCATTTGGTGGATGGGAATTACAATGTATATAGAGAAAGATTTGCGTTTAGATCGGTACTTGCTCAGGTAGCTCAGTTGGTAGAGCACTTGGTCTAGAGAACCAAGGGTCCCGGGTTCAAGTCCCGGTCTGAGCGTATAATTTTTCTCTTCAAATATGATTTATCCATCATTGAGATGTACGAAATCAATAATAAAAACTTGGAAAAAGCCGTACTGGCTGTAATGTATAATTCCCAAATATGTCTTCTTAATAAAGGAGCCGCCATTTGCAAGATAGAAGCATGGCTTCACAGCATTTGGTGGATGGGAATTACAATGTATATAGAGAAAGATTTGCGTTTAGATCGGTACTTGCTCAGGTAGCTCAGTTGGTAGAGCACTTTGTCTAGAGAACCAAGGGTCCCGGGTTCAAGTCCCGGTCTGAGCGTATAATTTTTCTCTTCAAATATGATTTATCCATCATTGAGATGTACGAAATCAATAATAAAAACTTGGAAAAAGCCGTACTGGCTGTAATGTATAATTCCCAAATATGTCTTCTTAATAAAGGAGCCGCCATTTGCAAGATAGAAGCATGGCTTCACAGCATTTGGTGGATGGGAATTACAATGTATATAGAGAAAGATTTGCGTTTAGATCGGTACTTGCTCAGGTAGCTCAGTTGGTAGAGCACTTGGTCTAGAGAACCAAGGGTCCCGGGTTCAAGTCCCGGTCTGAGCGTATAATTTTTCTCTTCAAATATGATTTATCCATCATTGAGATGTACGAAATCAATAATAAAAACATTTTATAGGGTAATAACAATAATGATACGATAATAATAATAATAATAATAATAATAATAATAATAATAATAATAATAATAATAATATAAATATGATACATTATACGGGAAACACCAATTAATATATATATCTTACACTGGATAATAATGAAGTCGAGTTTAGAGCAAACATAAATTTAGATTTCTTTTAAAAGATGCCAATGTCCGGCAGCCCCTTATATGGGAAATAACTTTTACAATTATGCAGATTCATTAGACAATATTTAATAATTTTTTAGAGCAACAGACTAATTTTTTTGGAAATATTTTAAGTTGTTTTCGTTTGGCATTTATTGCTCTACCGTATCGATCGTACATTGTTGAATCGATATCCTTGTCGAAGAAGTTAATTTGCGGTGATACCTCTCATTACGAAGAGGAAGAGGCATGATTATCAACAGGAAGATACAAAATTATCGATCTATGAGTTAAATAGCCATAAACAATGCCACGAGTGATTTCCAAATTATCGATAAATTCACAACTCACGAAATGAGGAGTGAATTTATCTAGAGAATTTGGAAAACAAGTGTGGCATTTGTTAGGACTATTTAACGAATAAAATTAAGCTGTTTACTCACAAATCATTATTTAACTCTAGTTATTTTAAAATATGTATATATTTAATGTAAACGGCGATGTTTGAAAACAAATGATAAACGATTGGTACGTTTCATTTGCTTCTTTTGTTAATCACTGCAACCAGATCACATTACCTATTGCCAAAGGATCGCAATATTGTAAGAATGCACCCTAGTGGAGAAATTTATAACCAACATTATAGGTATTAACAAGTGAAAGATGACAAATCAAGAGCTTCAGAACATTTGAATACTGCTACTTATAGGTATTAATTAATTTCTGATGTCCTATGATGTAAATATATCAATTATATTTTTCTGCAACGTCATTTCCTGGAAAATAATTCGTTTAAGAAAGTGCAAACAATGTTTTTTTTTACATTAATGCACTATATATACAATCTGGTAGCCGTATTTCTTGGGGAGTCAGTCACTGTAAAATAATGCTATGACCTATTCAGAATGTCAAGAATGAGGTGCTCTCTTTAATATGATAAACTTTGGTTGATAAATTCGAGGCGAAACATGACTGTGATTAGTTGTAAATAAAAAAATCATTGAAATGTGATTGGTCATTGACTCTAATTTGGGGCATGAGTTGAATAGTCCATATAATTGTATTTTGTGTCAAGTAAACCCTGATCCTATTATTGAAGGTGGGTGATATACACAGGTGCCGGGTGACCTGGCCTGTTTTAACAATCACATAAGTAAATGGTATGAAATCAAATAAAATGGATAACATGAGTAAGGAAATGTGGCGGTATGAAATTTTTGAAAAATCAATTGGCGGAGAATTTAGAGAAAACCTGCCCTGTCCGATTCGTCCATCATGAACCGCATTTATAGAGTGACCGAGACACGAACTCAGGTCGTAGAAACGTCTAATCATTTGCGCTACGGAGCCGCTCTTATGTCTAGTATAACTTTAATTACATGGGGAAATCTTTATTAAAGCTGTCGATCGTTTAGCGTATCTTCACTATGGAGATAAAAAACCTCGTGGATGCGTAATTACTTCGTCGCAAGCCTTTAATCACGCTGAATGAAAAATCTGGTTATAACTTTGATAATCTATCATCCATAGATAGTACAATTAAAATGAGAACATCAAGTTTTTTTACAAAATAGTATTTTCCTAGCTAATTATTTCATAATGAATATGCATTTTATAATTTCTTACACCTGATACTAGTAACCCTATCAGTTCCAGCGTCAAGATATTGTATACTCATCTCCACTGTGTTCCATTTGCGTAAAAATGTTTCCTAATATTTTCGATTATCAAAGCGTAGGCTACTGTTCATGTTGAAATTTTTTATTTTTTTTTAAATTTAGACAAATATTCATTAAGGTACTTCATAACATTTTATTTTGTAGTTTTCATAGTTATATAATTGCACCAGAAATTGCTTGGAGTTTAGATATTTCCTCCTCGGAATTATATTTAATTAAAATACCTTGGAGTTCCAGTTACGTATTTTGTTTTAATTTATTATCGTGTGACAAGTTTGTAGAGCTGTTCTGCATTACACAAAGTCAATAAAAACCCAAATCACCAATTTATAAAGTTAAAATATTCGACGAGTTTCACTATCAAGACTTAATATTGACTGAAGACAAACAAACTGAAATATGCAAACTAAAAATCAGATAAAAAACAAACTACATCACATGACGTAATTGATTTGAAATAACACTGTCATTACAGGACTAATCCTCCTCTCCCTTAATTAACGAAAAGAGGGCGCTGACTGGAATAGGGCCCATGTCGTTATTCATATATATTTTTTTATTTTATAAATTTCTAAACTTTCAAGGACGTCAAGGAATTTAAAATTAATGACCGATCTCATCAGCCAGAGTTTACTTTTATCAATAACGTGAATAGTAGAAGTGTGTTGAACAACTCCAGATATATCAATTCCATTCAATCCAGAATGTGCAATATGCTCATTAAATATGGTTAAAATAGATCTTGTTTGCCCAAAATACATCGTATCACAGTTTTTACACCCGATCTCATGAATACCCGATTTTTTAAAAATAAACTCTATCCTTAAGATGTCGGAGATTATTATTTAACGACGTACCAAAAGTATAAACTAATTTAGTATCTAATCCTTTAAAAATCTTGCTCACACCTCTAGTTAAAGGGAGTATACGGTATAGTTACAAAATTAACCTTATTACTAAGAGCAGAATAGAAGGTCGTGGAATAATTAATCAATTTTTTTAATTTGTACTTTGGAATTAAATTATCAATAATATTTTCATTAAAACCGTTACATTTAGGTATATATTTAATGGTTTGTAATTCTCTGCAATATTGCATTTTATTTAACGGAAAGGTAATAAATCGGTGAACTAAAAAATTGAAACTGACCATTTTATGTTGGGTATAATGATACATAATGTATAGACAATATCTTTACACTGAAACAACTCATAGAAAAGAGAAGAGACCATAACTTAGAAACTCACATAGGATTTATAGATATGGATAAGATCTTCGATCGAGTAAACAGACAAAAATTATGGGAAATATTATGAATGAAAGCATACCCGCTGTGCCTTGTTGAAACAATAAAGAAATTATATGAAGACACAAATATAATTATAGATACCGGATTCAAAAGAACAGATACAATCAAAACAAATACTGGATTACGACAAGGATGTAGTTCATCACCCACTTTGTTTAATATATATATATATATATATATATATATATATATAGACGATATTTTAAATACATGGAAAGTTTTAGTGAATCCAGGAATAAGAATGGATAATAAAGTGTGCATAAATAATCTTATATTTGCTGACGATGTAATCATAATACAGAAAAATGAAGACGACTTACAGAAATCAATGCATGCATTAAATTAAATATGTAAATTATACGATCTAAAGATTTCTGTAAGGAAAACGAAGACCATGGCTTTTAGAGGAAGAGATCCAGTAAGATCCAAAATTATTTTAGAAAATCAAAGTATAGAACAGGTGTCTAGTTTCAAATATTTGGGCTGTGATGTTGGCTACTATGTGGAAAGGGATATTGACTCCAAAATAAATACATTTCAGACGGTGTGTGGAACAAGACGGTGTGAGAACATTCAAAAATAAAATTAGAAAAGAAACCAAGATAAAAATGTATATTGTTATGGCGGTTCCCACAATATTGTATGGATGTGAAACTTGGGCTCCAGTGAAAAAACAGAAGGATAGAATACAGACGGCGGAGATGAGGTTCCTAAGACAAGTAAAAGGATGTACAAAACTAGATAGAATAAGAAATGAGGATAAAAGAGAAGAATTGAAAGTACAGCCTTTATTGGATAAAGTCACGAATTACAGACAGAAATGGATTGATCACATGGATGGAATGAGTAAGGAGAGATATCCATTATTAGCAAGAAATTATCAAGCAAGAGGAAGACGTGATGTTGGAAGACCTAGAAGACGTTGGGCTGACGCATTATGAAGTCGGAACGGGCAATTGCCTAATCCCTGGAGTGATGATGATGATGATGTATAATGACACGCATATAACGAAACCTAATGGTTTCCTCTCTGTAAGTATCAAATTCCATTCTATAATTTTCTATAATTATTAAAATGTCCAGAAAAGTCAACCTTCCATTGTTTTCTTCTTCGTACGTAAAACTCATACTGGGAAATCGGTCATTTAACAAATAAAGGAATTCCTTTACATTATTTTTTTATTTTAAATATATCAAAATAGCATCAACATATCTGAGCCACAACCTAGCAAAATATTCTAATTATCTTTTTAGGTCTGTCTTCAAATTTGCTCATGAACAGATTAGCCAGGAAGGGAGACAATTAATTACTTATTGCAGTTCCTTCCTTTTGTTCATAAAATTTCACATTAAATTGAAACATGTTTTGACTCATGCAAATTCCTGTTAATATAATATACTGATTAACAATTTGAGGATCAACATTATATAAATGTAATTATTCTAAATAAATCAAGATTTTTGGTATAGGTATACTTAGAAAGAGAGATGTGACATCAAATGAGAAAAAAATTTCCCCTTCATGCAACTCTATATTTTTTTCTTTTCTCGATAAATTGTAACGAATTCTTAACAGCAAAACCGGGTTGTTTTAAAGGGAAATTATTAACTTCACAACTTAACCATTTTGAAATTTTGGAAGCAAGAGCTGCTACAGCTGAAACTATTTGTCTAAGTAGTTTTCCAGGTTTATGTATGTTAATTAAGTTTGTTTGTCTCAGTCAATATTAAGTCTTGATAATGGTAGCTTCGCTACTGAAACGTGTTGACTCTTAATTTTTTGAATTGGTGATTTGGGTTTTTATTGACTTTGCGTAATACAAGTTTATCACCAATAAGATCCTATTATTAAATACTATTCTACATATTTAACATTTTCAAATACTGTTATTTTAACACGGTTCCAATAATGGATCATATTATAAATATATAATGATATTGTGAAAAGAAAAATGAATGTATGAACCAGGAATCGAACCGTGGACCTCTAGTTCTACGTACTAGTGTGCAGCCCACTACACTATTCTAGACTTGGCCCATGCATTAACATTCTTTTCACTATATAATTATAATATTATAATATGATCTATTATTGGAACTGTGTTAAAATAACAGCATTGGAAAATGTCAAATAACATCGTTTACTACTTATAAAAGTGACGTGTAAAATTCTCAAATATAAATACTTCTAAACGAGGCTGGCCTTTTGATGGTAGTGACACCTACCTGGCAGCGGACGAAACGATAATTATAGATTTGTATATGTGGCAATAATTGTTAATCTTTCTGCTAAGTCTGAAATAGTGTAGTGGGCTGCAGACTAGTACGTAGAAGTAGAGGTCCACGGTTCGATTCCTGGTTCAGACATTCATTTTTCTTTTCACAATATCATTATAATATTATACTATTCTGCATTGTTGGGTGACCTTTGGAATGATCACAGGCAACGAGTATTTCATTACTATGAGTTAGGCCTAAAAACGGATACTAGATTCGTGAGTCGTGAATCATAGTATACCTGCAGCGAGCTTTCCAGATGTGTTTTGTCGAAGATTTGCTTTCTCAACTATCGAATCGCTGTCGATGGGCGCGCGCTGCTCGGCCTGTCTACAAATCTCTGCCTCTCGCTTATAAAATACAGGTAAGACGACCTCAGTCATTAGCGACTACGGAATTAGTGTGTGGAGTCAGTTGTGATCTGAAAAGCGACAAATGAAGTGCTAATGAGAAATTAAGTGTTTCAATGACATATAAAAAGAGACATAAATGTAAGTATCAAACGTCAAATAATTACAGATTTTTAAGGGAACATAATTGTGTAAAAATAAAGGAAGATTGAAATTTTAGTGAAATCAGTGTTGAAGTTATTTAGAAAAGATAGAACTGGTATAACGCCACTTTAACTACCTATAATGATGATTTATTGTTAACTAAAAACAGTAAATTCACCGAGTTAGAAAATAAAACTAATAAGGATATAGAAACTATTTACAATTTAGGCATAAGCAATTGAGTTTTAATCCCTCGAAAATGACAGCAATGTTAACCACAAGGCTGAGAAATGTTGAAACCGCGACTCTTGAGATAGAACTATACTAGAGATCATCGAATTATGAAATGAAAATAATATTTCAATGATAGATTTTGAAATATGGATGGTGCTATTGGAACTTGTAAACTCTCTGAAATACCTAAGTTTGTTCTAGACAACAAATTAACTATTCATGTCCACTTTAACCATATTGCTTCAGAGCCAGCAAATCAGTTTCCTGTCTAATGATAGCTTCTCGCCCCACCTGGGGTTTTAATTCTGATGCTCTGAGAAAATTTATTATGGAGCTTTCGAACCCTTAAGTCTCTATTGTGCTGCTGCCTTCCCAGACTTACTACAAAATAAATGGTTTGAAAATAAACTACAACAAATCCAACGTGGCTTCCTCTTGAGAGTAATCGAAGGATACCGTGCAACATCAACTGCTGGAACTCAGGTTGTAGCAAATATTGAGCTATTATACCTCAGATGCGAAATGAGGGCTAGTGTTAGGAGCATCAAAAGAGGTCGCTGGACCTCTAATTATCTACCTCATTTCCAGTTCGAGGAAACAATACCGATAACAAGATTGGGCTACTGCAAAGAAATTCACCAATATTCCATTTTTACAGGTGGTTCAAGAATAATAAGAACGGATGAAAAGAGATTAAAGTTGGATGTGCTTTTGTAGTTTATGGGAACTCGTCAGAAAAATCCTCAGCTTTGTTAAAACTTTCTCCACAATGTTCCATTTTTCAGACAGAATTACTATCGGTAAAAGAAGCTATTAACCTTCCGTCGCGTCGGGCGTATCTGATCTGAGAGGCACAGGTTGTCAATTTTGTCCCATTCCACTCTCATCAGACGGCGTTGACGACTGGGCATCCGAATGGCTGTTTCTTTTTATCTGCTGTAAACAACCACTGCACTCAGTTTGTTCTCGACCGTTACCACGGCGGGTTGTAAATATTTTGTTCAGAGAAGCTCATTGCATCCGAAGTCGTTACGTTATTGAAGATGTGTATTTTGAAAATATTTGCAAAAAGAAAATTATTTATTTAACTTATTTAGACTAAGCAATGTTATATTCTTGAATCATTTTGCTAAACACATAGGCTAATGTTGATAATGTGAACTTTTTCAAGCATATTTGAACTGAACCTTTATATCATGTTGTTTGAAGGCTTGTCACAAATTTATTTAATCCAATGAATAGTTTTCTGGCAGCAAATTTTCAATATATTATTCTTTGGACACCCCTAACATTAACATTTCTTCGACTTCCGTTGTTCAGATTGGCAAACAGTGTGTTAAATAATTTTTTTAAGCATATGCTGATCAAGCACATAGCGCCCGAACTCGACGGTCAGAATATTGCGCCCGAAGGAAGGTTAAATGGGTGTGTAACTAATGAAATATGTGCTCGTATTCACAGAAACAGCCCTGAAAGCAATTAGTGATAAATATCGCAGCAACTCATTAGCTTTCTAGATTATTTAGCCTGGTGGAGTTAAGGCCATGTGACCCTCTTACACTCACCAGTGCAAACATATATGTACATTTAAATACAAACAATGATTATAATTAAGAATAAATAAAGCAAAACTCTAAACATATTTGTCTATCAGAGGTACGTGGGTATTGCGAGATATAAGGAAACGAACCTGCAGATGTTTTAGCCTTGATGCAGCAAATTACAATTCACAGTATTCCTATGATCTCAGCCACATTTCTTTTCTGAAGTCTGTAATAAAGGAATGCATAGTAGCAAGATGGAACAACTTGTGTCTCAATAGTAGGCCTACTATAGGTATTTAACACGTCATCTGTTCTTTCCTAGTATTTATGACAGGAATACATACACATTTTTCCAAATTTCATACTACACAATTCTTCACTGGTCACGAAAAAAATGACCAATCTCCAGAGATCCAACATCAGAGAGAATGCAAGTTGTAACTGTGGTATTGGTAACCGAACTATTGAACATATTATATTTGATTGCCTTTTGTTCTTGAATGAAAGGTTTGAAATTACTTGTATTCTGAATAGCATTGCCTATTTAAGAGAACGACCCTTCATGGAAGTGCTTTACACAAAAAAAAAAAAAAAAAAACCGTAGGCTTTTAAATCATCTTCATAATTATCATCACCCAGGGATTAAGCCTGTTGGCTCGTTCCAGTTTCATGAAATCTACCGGATTTCTTATGTCTTTATAAATAAGATTCATAAAACAAAACTTAAGATTTAGATCAAATTTTATAATGTATCACAACTTTGACAAAAACTGCAACCTTAATATACCTTAGGTGAAATAGTGTTTGTAAATTTCGGATAGTAAATAATACGTAGCTATAATATTGTGTGTAATTTTGTTACCTTTTATATGAAGTTTTACTAATGTTATTTTGTTACACCTACTTGGACTTAAGACTTTGGGAAAATAAAAATTACTTTAATTCTATCACAATTTTTAAAATATTAATATTTTATAGTTAAAAAACTTGAAAAATGATGAAATGCGGCAAGAATACCAAATCAAAATTACTAATAGATTTGAAATACTGGAATCTTCAGATGACGATGTGGCAAACGAAGAAAGAAACTGATATAAGAATGGGAGGCTATAAGAGATACTATTAAATTGTCAGCATCAGAAAGCATTGGTTGTTTAACAAAGAGGCAAAAACAAGAAATGGTTTGATGAGGAATGTGCCGACATTATAAAGAAAAGAAAGCTAGCAAAAATGGAATGGTTACACGAGCCAAATGAGGTAAATTTAGAGCAATTGGGTAGTATTAGACAGGAAACCACCAAGTTACTAAAGAGTAAAAAGAGGGAATATTTGAGAGAGAGAAGATTAATGATCTTGAAATGAATGCAAAAAATAAGAACATTAGAGAATTATATCAGGGAAATAGTATAGAGAAGAAAGGGTTCAGGCTAGAACAAACATAATTCGGAATGCAAATGGGGATATGATTGCAGATTCCAGGAGTATATTAAATAGATGGAAAAGTTACTTTAATCAGCTATTAAATGTACATACAGAACAGGACATTGAGGAGGATAATTTACAGACAGCAGAATGCTAGTCGCAGAGCCAAGTGCATTAGAGGTTGAAATGGCGATTGAAAAATTGAAGATGCATAAAGCATCAGGTTCAGATGAGATCCCAGCAGAACTGATAAAATCAGGGGGAGAAAACTTGATGGACAAGATACGCTGGTTGCTTGGTATGATTTGGGGGGAAAAAAAAAGCTCATCCAGATGAATGGAAGGAATCAATTACGTACCAATTTATAAGAAAGAAGATAAAACTGATTGCAACAACTACAGGGGCATCTCATTACTTTCAACTTCGTACAAAATTCTAACAAATATATTAGTAAGCAGACTTACTCCCTATATTGATGACATTCTAGAGATCATCAATGTGTATTTAGAAGAAACAAGGTCTACAACAGATCAGCTTTTTAGTATAAGACAGATTTTTGAAAACAAATGGGAATATAATGGTACTGTACATCAACTATACGTAGACTTCAAAAAAGCATATGATTCAATTAAGAGGGAGAAGTTATATAGTATCCTGCTGGAGTTCGGAATTCCTAAAACGTTAGTTAGACTTATACGAATGTGTCTAAGTGGCACAAAGAGTAGGGTGCGTGTAGTCAAACAGTTTTCGGACACTTTTGAAATCCAGAATGGGTTGAAGCAAGGAGATGCACTATCTCCTCTACTATTTAATTTTGTACTAGAGCATGCCATTAAGTCTTTAGAGAATGAGGAAGGCTTACAACTCAATGGTATTAATAAGCTGTTATTTTATGCTGATGATGTAGTATTGATGGCCGATAGCGAGGAGATACTAAAGGACAATACACACACACTACTGAGTAACACTAAGAAATTGGGACTGGAAGTGAATATCAATAAAACTAAATATATGGCCACACGTAGAAATGCATTATATAATGGAAATGGACAGCTAATGACAAATGAGGGAAATTTTGAGGAAGTGGCTGAATTCAAATACCTGGGAACAATAATCACAAATAGGAATGAGATGCACAAAGAAATTAAACATAGGCTCAATTCTGGAAATGCGTGCTATTATGCATTGCAGAGACTTTTAATGTCCCAACTCCTTTAAAAAAAACGTTAAACTGAAAATATATAAAACTATTATTCTACCAGTTATATTATATGGGTGCGAAACATGGACTCTTACTTTAAGGGAGGAAAGGAGATTACGAGTATTTGAAAATAAAGTTCTTAGGAAAATTTTTGGACCAAAGAGAGATGAACAGACAGGTGAATGGAGAAGACTACATAGCAATGAACTACATGGTCTTTATAGGAAGCCGGATATAATAAGAACAGTTAAGTCTCGTAGACTGCGATGGGCAGGACATGTTGCGCGTATGGGGAATGAAAGACGTGCATGGAAGCTTCATGTAGGAAAGCCAGAAGGAAAACGCCCAGTTGGTAGACCAAGAATGAGGTGGGAGAACAACATTAACTATGATTTGAGGGAAATAGATTATACAGGGAATGATTGGAAAGCATTAGCTCAGGATAGGGATGTATGGAGAGCTTATGTCCGCGCGGCCATTAACCTACGGGTTCGATAGTGCCAGTGAGTAAGTAAGTATTTATATTTTATAGAACAAAATGCTTTCAAATTCAATAAATAATATATATACAAATGTATCATAAGGATAATGTAATACGGATGAAGGTAAAATATACTTTAGTTTGTTTTACTGGCTACTAATTTATTTCACATATGAATCAATTCTAGTATTTTTACTCTACATAGCAATTTTTATTTTTAAAATGGCGAAAAATGTAATGGAAATTTGTGTCAGATGACGCCAATATATGATTGGATTCGTCGATAATAATTAACGCGTAAAATGAAATAAAATTTATACATAGGCAATTGTTTATTTTTTATTATTAGTTTAACCTCTCCCTTTTAGTTACTTTTACACATCCCATGCCACACTGTCCTTACAGTGACATGCCTATCGGGAGAAGACGTTAAATATTTGGATAACATACCTATTTTTTTGATCACAGAAAGAATTGCAGGCTTCCTCCTTGAATAAGAGATTAGCTGAATGCTGAGACAGCACGAACATTAATGGTAGGACACTGCAATTACTCGCACATTCATACCAAACAAGATGAATTATCATGATGGCCAAATGGTGTTTATTTGGGGCTCATTATTTGCCTAAATTTGTTATTCAAGTGAGGAGAAAAACATAAAGAATCCTTACTCAGGAAAATTGCCCCATTGCAGATCGACTCCGGGCCCGCTGCGTATTAGGTAACGGCATACCCCCAAATCCTCAGCAGTGGACACAAAGTCAATTACCAATTAGAAATATAAACTTGAACTTTTGTAGCTAATTAATTATTAGAGACAGTATCGCTTATATTATACTTACGCCTACATTTCAGAAAATAGACAAAATTTCACTTTATGGGTACCTTGGAGTTAAGGTTATTGTATTGGGAATAATTCTGTTCAACATACTGCTGGTGACACACGTAAGTGTTCGAGGCAGGTAAAACGACAAGATTATAATCGAGTAATTTGGGTGAAATCCAATTGTGGGTGTCTTTTTATCTTTTTTGACCTCTTGTTACATATACATTTAGTCGACTTATATTCTATTGTTTTTGTAATTACTCTGTTTGGTGGAGCAAGAATATTACAAAAAATAGAAAATTACAAATACATCAAACCATAATTCAGAGAATTTTAAAATTTTGTGCTGAAGTTTGGCAAATTCCTACCAGGGAAATGAAAAGAATTTTAAGTACAGAAATGGATGCTTTAAGAAGATCAACTGGAAAATCTAGAATGGATAGAATACGAAATAAAGAAATAAGGGAATTGCGGGTGTGCAAGAGGAGCCGGGCATCATAGACATTATACAAAAGAAAGAATTACAGTGGTATGGCCATGTCAAAAGAATGCCAGAGCAAATATTGCCTAAAATTGTCATGGAATGGATCCCAATGGAAAGGGGGAAGAGAGGAAGTCCGAAGAAAACTTGGATAGAAGGGGTACAAGCGGCTATGAATATCAGATTATTGGAGGAAGATCAATTGATGGACAGAGAGGAATGGCGTTTGGTTTCCGGAAGACGGCGGCAGCTGCCATGATACCGGATGATGATGATGATTATGTAATTACCGTACTTTTCCTTGTAATTTACTTTCAAAACTGCAACATGTGATATAGGACAGCGGAACGTTTACCTCCAGTTATAGCAGCACTATTGCTGCGTCGGACAAACATAGATAATGACCATGTATAGTAAGGGGGAAAAATTAAATGAAGCGCCTACCGAGCCTACTTAGGATAATAGCTGCTCCACACCCACGTTCACAGACATGAAGCGAGTGTATGAAGGATGACACGGAATTAGTTCGTAAACCATCCACAAAAGAAGCAGAAAGCAGTAGTTATTCTTTTGTTTGCATTGGTATTTATTTGATACAGTTTTGTTCAACATTGCCCTCATTTAAAAGCTTGAAAAATTGTCCAGTAGTTAATAATGTAGTGTGTTTCTGAATATTATTCTTATGTAAGTTAAATTTGATTTAATTACACTAACAAACAATGAAACACTCATTTTAATAAAATTGAGTGACCTTTATGTATTGGGATGTGCTAATAACGATTATGGCATCCGTTTCGCTAGATCATGAAAATCTTTTGAAAAACATAAAAGTTTTATGGTTTTATGGTCTCCGCATTAGGCATAACGTTTAGTTCCAGACGAATAAGAAACCTTTACCGATATGGCATGTTTATGAATAACACTATTTGTTGAAGCGAACATCAGACAATGGATTAATGTCCTGTCTCTGTTAAAATTGCCTTCATAGCTATGTTCTATTCTTTTTATCGCATCGCGAGAAGACTTAGCTTATGTCATATGCATGTGTACTGTGAAGTGAAGTGTAAGGTGTATTTTAACAAAATGGTGTCAGGATTCATTGCATATATTTTTTTAATGTAACTCAATATTATTGTGTTTACCACTTCACACAAATGTGTGAATTGTCCGTATTTGTTTTGTTATGTTTGCGGTGAATTTATTCCGAAGTCACAGAAAAATATTATCACTCCTATAGTGAAAATACCACGTAAGTTGTATTTCGGCAGTAAAGTAGACGAGAGAAAGACTGGTGAGCACGGGCTAAAATTTGTAGTAATTGTTCTCGAACTTTAGGTGTTGACTCAATGTCACTAGTAAATCAATGATTTTCGGAAACCCTGTAATATGGCCAGAATAGAAATATCATACTACGTATTGTTATTTATGTGTAACTAATATATATCGAGATATAGTTTTAAATCAAAATATTCTATAATTTATCCTTCAGCCAAAAATAAATATGAATAATGATTTAATGCTAATTCCTAAGCCTTCTGAGCGGTAGAGTGGGTATAACTGAACTAGTAGTCTTTCTGCAGACGAGGAACCTGGACCCTCTCATTCAAACACTGATCCAAGTTTTCCAAATATACTTCACTCAATTTCCCAATATGAACTAAACGATGTAGTCCGAGAGCTAAATCTTTTTTAAGTTCAAGCGGAATTATTAGGATCTCGTCTTAAATAGTAAAATTATTATAAGATGATTTATTTGCTATTTCGTTTAATTTATATGCTGCTATTTGTAAATTGTCTTCTGAAGAGCTAAGGATTGTCTGATCGTCTGCAAACAGTATGGTATTTAGAATCGTACTGCCAACTTTAAACTCTGTGGTTAATTTTGATTGCCATTGTACAATGATCTCGTCTATATATATATATATATATATATATATACTAAAGAGTGCAGGAGATAGCGGGCATCCTTGTCTGACCCCTTGATTAATTTCTAATGTATTATCGCTCATTGTACCTCCTTTATCAGTCATTATTTCTGATTTAAAATATAAGCTTTGCACAACTTTGACAATGTGTCCTGGAAACCCTTTGTCATACATTATTTCCCATAGTTTATTTCTTGACAGTCTATCAAATGCTTTTTGATAGTCAATAAAAAGTAAGCAAGTTGGCAAATTAAATTCTCTTCTCTTCTGAATAAGATGCTCTATTGTGAAAATGGCATCTGAACATGACCGACCTTTCCGAAAGCAACACTGTTCTCCACTTAATATATACTCATTTATTATATTTAATCGTCTAGTAATAATCTTAGCGTATATCTTGTAAGATGAGGTGTAAAATCAGTATTAATAACAGTATAATACAACAGGTCAACAATTTTAACTATTTAGGATGCAAAGTATCATACTGCCAGAAGGAAGATATTAATATTAAATTAAATAGATTTTACAGAATGTGTGGCATTATAAGACGGACACTGAAAAATAAAACTTTGAGGAGCACACAAACTAAAATTTTACAAAATTATGGCAGTGCCTGTCTTAACATATGCAAGTGAAAATTGGACTCTTAACCGTTCAGACAGAAGGAAAATAGAAACTGCAGAAATGAAGTTCCTACGTTCAGTAGCAGGTGTGACAATTTTGGACAAGAAAAGAAGTGAGGATATTAGGAATGACTTAAATATTTTCAATTTAACAAATAGAATTGACAACATGAGAAACAACTTGTATGAACATGTCAAAGAGAATGCCTACAGATAGAATACCTCAGCTGTTACTAAAGTACAAACCAATAGGACATAGAAATGTTGGACGCCCATTTACTAGATGGGAGGATTCATTAAATCCCACTTGATGTGAAAACAGGTCAAAAGGCCTAATTTCATGAAGCAGAAGAAGAAGAAGATTATAAGATGATATTAAGGCATCAGATCAGAAATTCAGCAACCGTTGACACATTTTTTCCCGTTATTAATCAGTTAGCATACTGCAGTGAAGTACAAGGACTTCTGCAATATATTGGAAGCACTTACAAACCTAAGAAGCGAAGGATATGTTTTTAATTTAATTTTAGTTTAAAAGTAGCATCATTACATAATGTGAATATATACCCTTCCGTACAACTTGCCTATTGTCCGCATCAAGGAAACATACGAAAATATGGATTCAGTATTGAAATAAATATTTTATGTAAAATATGGTAGGCAGATATGCATTTACAAAATGTTTATTCCTTTCTTTGCGGATGAGAGAGCCGAACAAAGGATAAACATTAGAACACTGAGGATTGGCTCATGGGATTAACCTTAATTCCTGGAGAGAAGAGTGTTAAGAATCATCCTTTAGTTGAATAAGACAAGATTCTGATATTACTGTTGCATATAGAATCAGGGTAAATGAAAAATGTGTTAAGATTTTAAATAAATATGGACAAAGTTTTGGGTACTTTGAAAGAAAACGTCCCAAAACTTAATAATAGTACGTTAAAAGAATGTATATGTATTGGGCCACAAATCCACGAAAAAAATTCATAACAACTTTGTAGAGTTTCTAACAAAAAATAATCTTTGCACGGTTAGCTTTCAGACGAGTATGATGTAATTGTCTTACAAAGGTGAAAGCTGAGAACTACATGGAACTTATTAGGAACTTGTTGAAGTCTTATCAGCGTATGGAGTGCGATTTGTCCTTGAAAATTCAATTTTTTCATTTGCATTTGGACTTCTTGCCTATCATGGGCGCGGTTAGTGACGAATGTGGCCAAAGATTTCACCAGGGCATTTCTCTCATGAGAGAAGGTACGCAGGAAAATCAGTAAAAATCATGTAGCACACGATTTTTGGAAACAAAAGGAAGACGTTATTAGTGGCAGTTACAAATTAAGATTTTTAAGAAAAAAATCTGAGGAAAGTTTTTCCTTATTTATTTTTTTGCATGAAATTTCTTCCTTTTCTATATATATATATTCTCTTCAAAATTTAAATTTTATTTCTAGAGCAAATAAATAAAATTATTTCGATATTGTGTTACTAAGGAAATTATTTTTTTTAAATAAAAATTAATAATGAAATACAGGAAAAACGAGAGGTAATATAGCATTAAAAAACCCAGATTTAGATTCAGCGGGGCGGATTATAAATAATCGCTTATTTTCATTCAAAAGGAGGAAAAATAGTTCAATTTATGAATCAATCCTATTTAATTTCCTAATTTAATGATTCGTTTTAAATCTTAATTAATAATAATTGCTTCTTTTGCTAGAAAGTACTCGAAGTGCTATAAATCGCTAAATATATTTATTCCTGTAGTAATGAAGTAAATTACAAAACAAAATCTTGTAGTAAACGGGAATCGAAGTTGTTCCTTCCAGCACTATCGAGGCTTTTGCCCGTACTCCATTAGTGACTGAGCAGTTAGAATAAAGTTCGAAACTATTTTCACAAATGACTAATTGAGCTTAGATATATCTTTATGTATTGTATGTGAATGCACTGGATAACATAGGTTTAAAAATAAAGGCAAGAATTGTGCTCTATGTAGCGAATACAAAAAAAATCGCGTTTGATTATCACGCAGCTATAAAAATATCGAAGTTTAATAACGAAAAATGGTAGAATTATTTTTTTTACTCCTGGTTATATTTTAAATAATGTTACCTAAACACTCCGTTCATATAAATTACAATGGTATAAAATGTCCGTCACGCAGGAACCGCTTAAATTAATTGAATTCCCCAGGAAGTTACATTTTTGATCCGATTTGGCTGGTTTAAGAAGTGCATCTATCTTTTGTTCATTAAATATTATGTACCCAGTTAAGTTTCGAGAAGTTAAAAATGGCAACCACTATATACATTTTTTAATGTATGGTTTCTGATAAACCTCCACTACTAATGGTACGATTATGTGTTTCAATTTCTTAATTGATTTATAATTCCGAGTTTGGTTGCCAAAAAATGCAAATTACGGCCTCTACAGCTTTTAGATAAACCCCTGCTCTCAATGGTCTGATTTATTGAGTTTCAGATAATAACTTTCCTCATTTTACATACGTGGTATTTTCCTGTTTTACTGATAAAAAGTAAGGTTATTCGAGCGATTTATAAATGTTTGGTCCAGCTTAACCCCCAATCCTAAATGGTTAGATCTTACATTTCTTAATACATTGTTATATACTGAGTTTGTTAAAAAAAACTGAGTGCTGTTTAGTAAGTAGAATCGATGAATATTAATAAAGGTAAATAATATTTTCATGTCTACAATCTTGTTTGAAATTCACTGAAAGGATACGGACTAAAGGAGATTGAAGTTAGCTAAGTTCTGTTTCTCCTTGTGTGATTTTATTCTAGAGAATATAGTATAAGATGCGATCGTTAGTTCAGGTAAAGTGAACCGCAAGATGGTACAGCCCTGACCGGCAATATCTAATGCGCTCGGACTACAAATCTCAGGCTGGGCGGCAGAAGATGGACGGTACACGGTGTTTCCGGGAGCAGCAAGACCCGCTGTTCCGAGCTCATATATCTTACGACTCTCCTGTTATTGGGACAAGTCACGTCACATTATTAAGACACTTGTTCTACCCCTCACACAAAACTTACAATTGTTTTATTTTGTTACATTTATCATCATCATCATGCCATAGTCCTACAAGGATCGTTTAAGGTCCACAAAAGTTTTCAGCCCTTCACTTCATTGGATGCCCAGTTAATCTCTCGACACTACGTTTGTAATGCAGGGTTGCCTTAGGGGTTTATACATACATAAGGACTTTATTAAACTAAAAGTAAGATACATACAATGTTATTTACAAATATGGATCGCACGGGCAGTAAGCCGTACGTGCTGTTGACAGTCCGTTACAATAAGTTTAAAAAAACACAATAATATTACAATTAGATATCAATACAATTACATTATACATTAACTTTGTTATGTAGAATTATTAAGAATTAATGGTATTGCAATTTGTTTAACATATTTATTTATTTCAGAATAAGTGTTGTTCTTATTTTCCGCGTTCTGTCCAGAAATCTACCCAAGTTTATCCAGTTTTCTGGGTTTACCAGTAACTCGTAGCATGCCAATCTTTCACGATTTGAATGTAGAATTTTTTCCGGTAATAACTGATGCCTCCAATATTCTAATCGTTACATTTTCCTAATATATGTATCTCGTCTTCAAAGCTCCCGCACATTGGACACATTCGCATATCGTGATCGTCCCTAATTTTAAAAAATTTCCATGCCCCTAACCTGAACCAAGCAAGCCCTGATCTCTCTTTAAATCCTAGATTGAGTATATAAGATTCTATTCCCCGAACTTTTTTTAGGTCTCTTTGTAAAAACAGTGATCGTTTTCCCGCACATTCGGCCAAAATATTTTGTCGGTTTATAGTTTTACACATCGCTTTGCATGCTGATTCCAGTTGCCTTGTTAGCGCCAGCATAGAATTCATTCTAAGTTCCTCTTATAGTCCAAGAAATTGAGCGAATAAATCTCATTGCAGCAGCAAATATTCTATTTGCATCATATTTCTTTAGATTAGGGCCTACATGCTTGACTTCCATACCATAGGCTGCTATCTAACGACAATGGGGTAAGAGCCCAATTTTTTGACCTTAGCCTCTCCTTTGTTAGGAGTTAAGATACCAAGTTAATTTAGTTCCGCCCATTTCCTTAAATATGTCATGAATGGTATGCGGTCAACATAGTGAGACATGTAGTAGGTAACTAAGGTAGTATTAGAATCAAGAAGGTCGATCAATTTTGCTTAGAGGATTTTTTTTATTCAGGTTTCAGGATCTTTTACGAGCCCCAAAATCCTCGGATTTGGGACTCATGGCTCGCTCCCGGAGGAATTGATCCTTGGATTTTTTCATCCTAAAAAATCCATCGACCTCGGCCGAGTTTGAACCCGCGACCTTCGGGACCAGAGCTAGGAACATAACCACTAGACCACCGCGTCTATTTGATAGCTACTTTGTGCCGTCCAGTTTGCTGCATGCTGGAGCAGTTATTTGTTCTCTGGCAGCAGATTCCTTTGTTGCGATACTAGTCGTGTTAAGGTTTTATAAAGATGAGTGCGGGTATGTCCTTGAACTAGAGTTGATTCGTTATACCTATTTATTTTCGCGCTGTAGCCGCTGGGAGGAGAGGTTCAAAGCACCATGAGACTTCGCTGGATTGTGTCTCCTTGGGGAAGAATTTTCTCAGGGGATTTCGATTAGGCGTCCATTTAGCAGAGTGAAGCATTTGGGTAGCTAAAATAAGTTGCTGCTCCAGGTTGGGAAACCGACTGGAGAACATTTCATCCTAACCGCATGACTCCCCTATACTGGCTGGATTATCAGCCATCTCTATGATTTAAAACAAATGGATGTGAGTCAGCAGCCGGCAGGTAGACAAAGTACCTTACAGATCTGTCGCGTAATGAAGTGTTATTTTATTGAAATGAATAAGCTGTTTAATCTATTTATGAAGAGGGTTTTTATGATCTTTATTGAAATTATTAAACAGAATAAATATACATTTTGGTTCATTTGAACATATGTTAACCGGTTTAATAAAGGAACTATACACGAATGTTATTAAATGTTACTAGTTTTACTTTTTGGCGAGTTCAACCAATTCAATAATGGTGCTAATAGCACGCCTGTACGGGTGTATATATGTCTGAATGTTTTATCAGCGATACACTTTTTATATCAAAGGGTTTTCTTTTTATATATTACACATCCTTGCGACACGCTATGGGTTTAACATCCTCTCCGAAGGAAGCCATATTATCGAATTTTCTTCATCCGAAAATTTCCATCGATTATAATGGGGATCGAATCAGCAAACCTCGATTTCTGAGGCGGAAGTGCCATTGTGAAAACACCAAAACTGACGTGTGTTTTTAGTATAAGTATAAATGGAGAAGTATCAAAATTTCTCTAAGGAATGTTTCTAAACTGTACATATACAAATCTCAGTAGCCTTCTAGAATATAAGAGGAGAGCCAAAAAGTAATTTCAAATTCCAAATTATTTTCTTGAATAAAGGATTTAAAACTTTATATTTTTTGGTATTGTGCGTAAAACCCATATGCTTGGATTCTTATCTAACAAACGTTTGAAAATGAAACATTGGGAAACTTGTTTGATCCCTCAAAATCCACATTACCTATTCCTATACTTTTAATATTCTTTTTTATGTTCACACCGTTGGGGTTACAATTATTTTAATTATAAAACTTTTATACCTGTTTTTACACCGTCGTCCTCAACTGCTATAATTCACGTTACAATCTTCGTTACATCGTTAAATGTTCAAGCCTTTCGAAGTCCACCAGGATAAATAAATATAAATCAATTCTTGGCTTAATCTTCAGGAAATAAATTCAATATCAAGAATATTCCTGAAGATGAAGCCAAGACTTCGAAAAGCTTAGAAATATAATGAGATAACGAAGATTGTGACATGAATTATTGTAGTTCACAACGGTGTAAAAAAATGTATAAAACGTTTTATAATTAAAATCATCTATTCCGTCAGTGTAAGAATTAAACCTAGATACTAATACATCTATTTTTGTTAGAATTTGGTACGAAGTTGAAAGTAATGAAAATAGCCTATAGTTGTTACTGTTAGGTCTATATCCTTCTTATAGATTGATTGTCCACCCCTGTGGTCTCGAGGTAGCGTGCTGCCTTGTCACGCAGCGGGCCCGGGTTCGATCCCCCGTCGGGGCAGTTTTTCTGGGTGAGGTTTTTATCGGGGTTTTTCCTCACCTGTAAGACAAATGTCAGGAAAACTTTAAGGCCCAAACGGTCCCCGAAATCATATGGCCATCATCATCATCATCATCGCTATCATCTTCATCATCATCATCCTTCACCGGTGTGGAAAGCAACGGGAAGCTACCACACCTACAATTCCCTAGTAAAGCTGGAAGCATAGCATGAAAGTACTATGATTGCAGTGAAGGACCTGCCCTCACCCAGAATTACTATGGATGGATAGATTGATTCTTTCCATTTATTTGAAAGAGCATTTCTTCGCAAATAATTCTAAGCAACCTGTGTATCTTAGCGATCGGTCACTGCTTTGCTTTTATAAATTCTGGTGAGATATTTTTGGTTCTGTGCATGAAAATGATTAATGGAATATTCCATAAAAAGAGAGAAATGAATAAATATTTTGCGGGAAGAAAACACAGTGGCAAGCGAACATATTATTCAGATGACCTGACTATACTTTGATAAACTGAGATCTGTTTCCCTCACTTTACATTGAAAAGTTATTCGGTAGGAAGAACAATTGTCAGATCAAGATTTAGTAAAACTTTTAAGAATGATAGTTGTAGCCACTTTTCGTTTACCCAGCTTCAGTTTATACTTTATCGACTTTGATCCAGGCAGAACTACGATTAAACGTGTTTTTTTTTCTCATTTGCACTGGATATTATAAAGATGATGACTCAAATAACCACATGGAAGTCCATAATCCGGAGATTAACTTACACTGTATAGATGAATGAATAAACTAACATTATTTATTAAACATAATCTTATAAACATTACCTGATGCCTTCATAAATAATGCGTTAAGACGTAACGAATAAAATAAAATTGAGGGTGATATTATGTTTGGACACCGACGTATTTTCAGGTTAATTAAATGTGTCAATATGAACAAAACAAAAGTTTAATTTGATGTGAACTTGAATAAGTGGACATGTTAAAATATTTCGTTTTATCTACATACAGTAGTAAATAATCAATATGAAAATGAGAAAATATGATGGGTACAGGGATAGAACCGGGTAAATTTAAGTGTCATTATATTCTTCATGGGAAGCACCATATTTAGAAGGGTGAATCAGTAAAATGTACAGTTTAGTCATGGGTTTATTCGATTCCAATATTTTGCATCAGGTAAGGAGTATGGGGTACGGTACAATGCAGTATCAAAGTTTCAAGGAAAGAGTGACTTATGTTATTTCTCTGTGCCTTTCATATAGCCTATAATGTAAATCTAATTTCGGAACTGAAAATAATGTTATGAGATAAAACATTTTTAGTCGGTCATACTTATAATCTTTGCATTTCTATTGCGTTTTTTATTTGAACTATTTTCGTAACGACTTTCCTTTACGCCCTAAAGTTTCTTTTACGCATTTTTAAAATCATTATAAACACTGAAAACTATTTAAGTTAGGAGTTTAATCATTTACGTAATTATATAAAGTACTATTCTTCTTCCTTTTCATTGCGGACTTTAATTTGAGCAGCAATTGAAAGTAGCTTTTGAATCGCATGGTTGTTTGTTTACTATTTATCATTCTTGGATCCGTGTTCTTCCTTCCCTAGAAACAAACTAATAACTTTATTCTTATTTTCCATTTTCCGTTGTATTATCTGTATCGGAAGTTTTAGATTCTCTCATTTTGAATCGATTTTTCATAGCTTTATCTAGAATAACCTTTGGTTTCGATAACGGGAATAACAATAATCACATTCAATAAGAGAGTAACATTTAACGCTAGAAATACCAATGCGCTTACTTTATGCCTACCTCCTCAGCAATTTAATTTTAAAAGTATGAAAATATTATTTATTGTCAGTTATGCATTCTTCTACTAAATTCTGTTTTCATCCAAACATTTCCATTGAGATTATTCTTACAAAAACTAAATATGTCAAGATTGATACTCTGTATCCCCCCTTTGTAAATAATGTGACCAAATAATATGTCTAGTGATTAGGTCTATCATATAATTTCTTCTACTTTCATCCAATGTAGACAAAGTGTATGTTCTTCAATTTATTGCGTCAATTGTATCTTTCCATATTTTCTTCGGGCGTCCAATATATATTTCCCCAGTTGGGAATTTATCCACAGCTATTTTAACTATTCTGTCGTTTGACATTCTATTTATATGTTCATTCCATTCTTCCCTTATATTGTTTATCCAATTTTAAAATTGTTCTATTTGTAATTTTTTTCTTATCTTATCATTTTAAATGTGATTTCTTAATGTTATGTTTTCTATTGTTCTCAGAAATTTGATTTCACATGCTTCCAGTGGGCGTCGAGTATCACTTGCTTCTGGTCTAGTTTCTGCTATATATGTACAAAGTGGTCTGATTACCGATTTATATATTTTAGTTTTAACATCTTTTCTTATTTATTTATTTTTTTAAATTATTTATTTAAAACAGCCTGAAACTCTATCACATGTGATTTAGGACTCGTAGAAAACTTCTGGTTGTGCTTTGAGTTACAATTGGTTCAACAAATGACTTATTTATTGTTTACTTTTCAGTTTTGCCTATTTGATGTGGTAGTTTTTTTATGTCTACTTTTTTCAATTGTATTATTACTAGTTCCTACCTCATCAACAATGGACATATTTAAAATTGCAGGTTTTCACGGCAGGTGTCTTGATTCTTGTTTAGTTGGCCTTCCAGGCTAAATGACAATTTTGTTGAAACTCGATGTTTTATCTATTACTGCGGTAGACATCTACGTAATGTGTTCACAGAGAGCCTGAGGATGTCTACAGCAGAATTAAACGGAACGTTGAGTTACAACAAAACTTGACCACGGCTATTAGCCCGGAAGAGCAACTAAACAGGAATCAATGGACGTAATTATTATTTCAATTAAATATCACTAATCCTTTGTGTTCTATTCCTTACCACCAACCATATACAATGGATGCGCAATATATAGGCCTATATTATTTACTTTTTTAGTTGAATGTAATAGTTTTGTACAGTAGTGCGTTCCTATGATTTTATTGTTGAGTCATAAGTGGATCAAATGTTACGCAAATATTCATGTAAGAGAGGTACCACGAAGTGGCCTCTCTCTATTTTATAACACTCGAATGTACAATAGCTCCACCATATTTCCCTGACTAGAACAAGAGGAAACGATTACGAGAATTTGGACTACAGCTCGTAAGATCGTGTATTCAAGGACGAACAAGGGCTGAAAAGTCTGTAATTTTGACAATGGAGAGAATTATCAACTGTTATTCTCCCAGTTATAATGTATGGATGCGAAACACGGACTCATACTTTAAGGGAGAAAAGAAGATTACGAGTATATGATAATAAAGTTCTTAGGACAAATTTTGGAACAAAGAAAGATGAACAGACAGCTGATTGGAGAAAACTACATAAAATTGAGCTGCATGGTCTTTATAAGAAGCCAGATATAATAAGAACAGTTAAGTCTCGTAGATAGCAATGGGCAGGACACGTGGCACGAATGGGGAATGAAAGAGTTGCATGGAAGCTTCTTGTAGGAAAACCAGAGGGAAAACGCTCAGTTGGTAGACCAAGAAGGAGGTGGGAGAATAACATTATCCATGATTTGAGGAAAGCAGATTAAACAAAGGCTGAATGGAAAACTAGCTCAGGATAGGAACATATGGAGAGCTTATGTCCGCGCGGGTTCCATAGTGCCTGTGAGTTAGTTATATCAAGGAAAATTTTAAATAATGTTGCTGATAATACATAACCCTATTTCAGTTCTTTTGTAATTTTAAATTCCTCTGTCAAATTCGATTCTAGCTTCATTCTAGAATTATTTCACCGGTCAACATGATTTTTGTCTCATGAGTATCAATAGTTGTACTTAATGCAGTTGTGGTATCGTGTTTTCAAATATGTATTTGGAATTTCTCCATCACTCACAGTTTTTTTTAATTTCCATTTCAATTAATGGATTCAAATAATTATTTTTTCGTCCGTTGTCCATTGTAAACTAAAACGGGGAACACTTTCATCGGGAGATTTCAGCTATGGAAAAGAGATATCAAGGCAAATGGAATCCTAATATGCTGGCCGATTATTATTGGACCTTCAAGAGGGATGCTCAACAGGCGAAATATAGCAGAAAGTCGTCATTTCGTTAGTTTCTAGGTGAGTCCGAATGTTCCAATATTGTGTAGTTACGAATGTAGAAAATATTAAAGTGTTTGAAATTATAAATTCCTGTCTCTCGGAAACCTTGCGTGATGGACAAAACAGATATTTTTCTTTCTGAGACAAAAAAAAGTTTATTTTTTGTTGCGCAGTGTTATTAGTATATAGTTTCTAAGTATTATGTTTAACTTTTGGTTTTACAGACGATTACTGATTTGTATTCCATAAGTTACATAAGGAAACATTATATATCCTGTGATAATACTAAAATATATGTACGATTAATGATCCCGTCTACCGAGCAAGTAAAATGAACTTCTGTTCTCAATTACATAACTAATTGTGAATTTATATGTTCATTTAATAATGGCAAGGCTTGAAGAAGCCGCGACCTTTGTCATATCGCATTGTATGAGATTGGTCATCTGGGAGGCGGTAGGTATGCGTTAGGAAGACTGTCAGGTATGTAGAATGGGAGGAATGCAGCAAAGTTTGACTGGAATGCAGTGTAGTTTTCTGAGGAAGCAATATACTCAACAGGTCTCGCTCTAGATTAATGCGGTTTTGTGGAATTATGTAATGTCCTAACCGTTGTGTTCGGTGCACGCAGGAGGATCATCATAGCTAATTCTAACCTTAATGTGTATCTATTTGATTATTGCATTTCAGACAGATTTTAGCTACTGAAATTATCATGAATCTGGTTTGCGAAGTAAGAGTTTGTTTGTAAACTTCTGTCTAACTGACACCATGAAATAGAGTAAATCGAAGGGCTGGTGGAATTGAAATAGCTAGGAACAATAATTTAAAAAAAGGGAATGAAGTGTATAAGGAAAGTAAACATAGGATTGATTCAGAAAACACACGCATCTTGTGTTAGAACGATTATTGTATTTCAAACTTGTCTAAAAATATTTAAAACTGAGATAATTCCAGTTACATTATGAGTATCAAACTTCAAAGGAGGAGGAAATATTAATAGTAGAGGAACTTCGGGTAATTTTAACCCCTGTTTAGAATTTCTTGTTTTTATTCTTTTGATTAAGGGATTTGAATTTTGTTTAATTATAGTGATTGTCATCAGTGTTGCAACTATGAAATAGCATTGTTATTTTAATCCCGCGCCGTAGCCGAGCGGTTAAGGTAGGAAGCCTTGGCGCAGAGCTACGGGACTTGCGCTGGTTCGAGTCTCCATGGGGGAAGAAATTTTCTCATGGTGTTTCCGCCAGTATGGGACCGGTGCCCACCCAGCATCGTGAGGCAATTGGGTAGCTACAATAAGTAGCGGCTCCAGGTTGAGGAACCAGCTATAACGGCTGGGGGACTCGACATGCTAACCACATGTCACCCCTACACTGGCTGTTGATCATCTACCTCTGTGATTGACACATGTGGATGTGAAAGGCCAGCAGCCGGCTGGTAAAAGGGCAACCGCTGAAAAGTGGAAAGACCCTCAATCGGAATTTTAATCAAATATGCAAACTTCTTCATAATTTATAAACATTTTTATATTACAAGAAAGGTCCGCTTAAACCTCCATATTCGGATAAAGTGGACCCCAGAGCCCACCTTAGTTTTTAGTCTACTTTTAAGTTTATTTACTCTATTAATTTATACAGACAGACACAGATTAATCTGACTATTTAACTCAGGCCCCAAATGGGAGTTAATGACCAATCACGTTTCAATGATTTCTGTTTTACAACCAATCAGAGTCGTGTTTCACGAAATATTTATCAGTGTTATAATTACCATATTAAACAAAGCTCCTCCTTTTTAATATTCTGAACAGGTCTGACCGTTATTTTGCAGTGACTGAGTCTATAAGAAATACGACTACCAGGTTGTATATATAGTGCATACATGTCAACATTTGTAGCAATTGATTATACCACCAAAAAAAAAAAAAAAAGAAACCACTGTTTGCACTTTATTAAATGTATTTTTCCCAGGTAATAATCCAGAAAAATATAATTGTCATATTTACATCATACGACATCAGAAATGAATTAATATACAGTTTGATGTGTTTCATTTTTTCTCCACTAGAGAGCATTCTTACAATATTAAGTTCCTTTGGCAATAAATAGTATGATCTAGTTGCAGTGATAAACAAAAGAAGCAGATGAATCGTTTCTCATTTGTTTTCAAACATCGCCGTTTACATTAAATATATAAATATTTTAAGATAACTATAGTTAAATAATGGTTTGTGAGTAAACATCTTGATTTTATTCGTTAAATAGTCCTAACAAATGCCACTCTTGATTTCCAAATTGGAAATCACTCGTGGCATTACTTATGAAAATATTTATGACTCATCATAATTAAAAAGTGTTGGTATTTATTTAAGTTTTAAAAAATTATTGTTGATATAACATTATCATGTCATTCAACTGCACAAAGCGACGGTCCTTGGGTTTAGTAAAATTACAAGGACTTTAAATAAAATTAATTAAGTGAATGGTTTTTACATATAGCATCCTCATTGAAATTACACGTATTCGTGTAAAGTGGACACAGGTCCTCGTGGAGGGTCCACATTAACCGAATTCCTATTTTGTTTAATTATTTTATACAGCCACCATGTCACACAATATCAAACTAGACCGTCAGTATATTAAAACTATAGTCTGCAGACGAAGTGTATGAAAGCGAGGGACGAAGGGAGAGAGGGAATTCCAAGCGATAAAATACCAACCCGCCTACTGATAATAGACACAGTCATTATATGTCACGTATCTGTGTGGTTTATTTCGGGCGCATTCTACATATTTATATTTTTATGTACTTTGTATAGTTAAATTTCTTTTTTTTAGTTTAGTTACAGTGCCTAATATTTACTTTAGTTTTAATAATGTCTCGTAAGAAAGGACAAACTATTCACAGCGAGGCAAGTGAGATGAATAAAAAATGTTATTAAAGTGTGTGATGAAGAATCGAGATCAGGAAAACTGAAATATTTAATTTCCCAAAAAAATAAACGTGTTGCTAAATATTGTGGTATATCAGAACACAGTGTATCCAATATAAGAAAGGAGGGTGTTGTGGCTGGTGAAGTTCCATTATGTACTCCAGGAAAAAAGAGACCTCGGGCTGAGGAACATAAATCTCATTGTGACGATTTTGATAGAAGAGTGATTCGAGATATAATTAGTGACTTTTATCAGAAAAAGAAGATAGTTCCGACAGCTCCCAAACTCCTTGAAACAATTAAAAAAACCATAGACTTCCCCTGGCAAGTAGACACATTAAGGAAGTTGCTACATTCCATGGGTGAGGATGAATTCTGGAAAAAGGATGGATTAATGGAAGATGTGATGGACAGTTTTATCATATCATTAGGAGGAATGGATTCGAGTGGAGAGGAAGACAATAGTGAAAATAGTAGTGAGGATTGTTCATCAGACTCGGAACTGGCACGCCCGCTAAGCTTCTAATGATAAGGTAAGTTATAGTACAATCCCTCGTGATATGATGTGCTGACTAATGAATTCCTATTCCTTTCATACACTTCGTCTGCCAACTATACAAACAAAATATATAGGAGTTTTGTCAACATTTTAATATTCAATAGCATAAATTAAGAATTAATTCTTAGCTTGAAAAACTTTTAAAATAGTAATTTTCATAAATATCACAAATAAACCCTTATACGCACAAAAAATAAAAGGAACTGACCTTGAACCCATCAAATTTGATGGGGAAGAAGTTAAAATATTTTCTGTTCGAGGGCAGCACCAATTAAACAAAATATTAACAGGAGCCACTCAAACAGAAGAGCCCATAATCCCCGAACTTCCCTATATATTACTATACGATGTTGGGAAGTGGTTTTTACAGAAGCGAGGTAAATGTTTAAAAACCTCGCTATCACCCGGGTTTTAAACATTTTCCTCGCATCTGTAAAGCACTTCACAATCGTGCATTGTACATTATTTCTTTTGCGCGATGGTGTTTTAAAAATAATATATAATAGTAAAATAATGACATATTTGTTGGAAACATTTCCGTTCATTATAAACAACTGACTAACGTTAACAGTGTGGACAATGTTTATTAGTTGAAACTATAGGAGGCCGTGACACCAATCAGTGTTTAAATGGCGGCAAATACGTATTTATTGTTTTATATCGTTTCAAATAAAGTTCAGTTAATTTAAAATGCAGTGGTTTGTTTCGTATAATGTATTTTAACACTACCTTTTGGATATTTTTTCTACATATACATTGTACGTAGTATACATAGAGGACAGTGGTTTTACTTCCCACACATGGTTTGTAATATGTAATATTACGTATAGTTATTTTATTACAGTATAGTTATTTAGGTTAGTAACTCCGAAATATAGGAAGTTGAACTTTCAATCACGGTCGCCATTGCTTAAGTACGATAAAACGCACTATCGGGCAAAAAAGTATTTGGTAATAAAATGTCGAAGAATGTTTTGGATAAAGATAAACAAACGGGCTACAAGCCGGAAGGCCGAGGGTTCGATTCCCGGTGGGGTCAGGATTTTTAAACTGACCAAAACCTTTTGGCGGCACTATGGCCCTGGGGTCGACTCAGCCTCTAACAGTAATGAGTACCAGACGCTTGTTCTGGGGTAAAGGCGGTCGTCACGCAGGGCTGATAACCCGGCTGACATCAAGTGTACAGAAAAAGTGGGAGCCTTAACCTCCCACTACCCCAAGGGCCTCCTGAGGCCTGTAGTGGGATCACTTTACAGGTTAGTGGAGAAAACTACATAACAGTGAGCTCCATTAGGTTTATGGTAAAACTAGTAGACAGAAATAGGTAGGACATGTGACACGAAGAAACGTGTAAGAGGATCATGGAGATTTATTGTAAGAAACCCAGTACGAAAACATCCAGTAGGTAGTCCAAGAATGAGATGGGATAATAATGGTACCATGGTTTGAGGGACGTAAATTACCCTGGGAATTATTACAAAATATTGTTTAAGATAGGTTGTTGTGGAGGGCTTATGTCCAAGCCTCATGGAGCTTCGGGTTCGATTTTGCAGTAATTTGGAGACAGAATACATATGGAAGTGATTGTTAATCAATATAAACCCTTATGTCTTATCTCTCTCTCTCTAATCTTATTTTCCCTGAGTTCACCTCTCTCTTTTGCAGTGACAGAAGATATGCCTTTAATTATACACACATACATTTGACATTGCGGGGCCTCATCAAGGTGCCTGATATGCTGAATGCCATAGTCACCTCCGAGACAAAATTATCAATTAAGTCAAGAGACGCCTTTCCTGTTTCTTGGTTCGTAGGTTAATCCCAGTCGGGGTGAAGGATTTTTGAGATCCTGAATTTTCTGAATTTGATTTCCGTCGGTAGAGAGGTAAAATTGTGATCCTGTGTCATAGATCATGGACTATGGAACGTAAAATAAATTCAAGCTTGAAATTAGTCCTTCATCCCTCAGATTTAATTGCAACGTTAATAAACAAACTCGTTAAATAAAATTTAAACCAATTAAGAATAATATTACATATGAGTGATTAAGATAGGCAAACAACACCCAATTAACTGTTCCCGATTGATAACCTAAATCGTGCTCCTATGTACGAGGCAACTATGTTATATTTTTATCACAGCGATTGATCCCTTACATTACAATTTGTTTATTCATTATATATATATATATATATATTTCTTGAAACCCAGAACACGTACATACTTTTGGTTATATAACATCCATACTTCCTTAATTTTATACCAAAGGTTGGAGATAAATATACCCAAGACTAAACTGTTCCACACTTCTAAATGTTGGTGCTTTCCGTGGAGAATCTAATGACAACTCAAATTCCATTACGAAAAATAAAAAACTCTGACTTACCTGATATTTTTCCTGTATCGTTCAAATATCATAATCTTAATGACTTACAGACTGTATGATTCACCAACAATTTCATAAAAAATATCCAGGGGAATATACTAGTGAAGGCCAATAACATTTTATCAAAAACAAATTTCCTGAAACTGCCAAGAAATTAAGGGCCAATTGTAAACAT
Source organism: Diploptera punctata (assembly GCA_030220185.1). Classification (NCBI taxonomy): domain Eukaryota; kingdom Metazoa; phylum Arthropoda; class Insecta; order Blattodea; family Blaberidae; genus Diploptera; species Diploptera punctata. The sequence goes on from JASPKZ010001192.1 coordinate 366,833, forward strand.
AATATATGAAAATGAATGTTTCATTGCTTGTTTGTTTGTTCGTACTTTATGCGGGACTATATCGTTGATCCGATTGTGACGGGGCTTTTAGCAAAATGTTCAAGAGATTCCCGGAATGAACATAGGCTATAAGAGAGTTGTGATATTCAACTCCTACGCCCTTAAAATTGCCCTTTGCAGTGGAAAACGTGAAAAAAATAGCTCTTTGGACCCTCAAGTGGCTTACGTTGCCTAAACCATAACAAATACACAAAATTAATGTACACAGAATTGAATATCTCAAAAAGCTCTATAAAAAAAAGTCCGCTACAGCATATGTTTATCTCTTACGGATAACTCAACATAACTATTTTTGTCTTTCATTAGTGCCAAGAAGATGGAGACAAGTACGTAGATTCCTGTGCAAGCAGAGAAGCACATTGCGGGTATTCTTTTACGGATAACTCACAATAACGAATTTTGTCTTTTAGCTCATTTATGCCAAGAAGATCGAGATAAGTAGATTCCCGGGCAATACCGGGAAATCAGCACGAGGAATCTTAAAATAATTACGATATACATTTATAATTATTTTTCATTTTACTTATTCAACTAATCATAAAAAGTACATTAATGTTTGTCTTTCAGCTCATTTATCCCAAGAAAATCGGGATGAATAGATTCCCGGACAACGCCCGATAAACAGCACGTTGAATCTAAAAATAATTTTTCCTTCTACTTATTCAACTAAACATAAAAGCACATTAATTTTACTTATTTAGGCGTAGCAGCGCAAGCCTGGTATTAGCTAGTATTTTATAAAGTAAACCCTCTAATCGTGTCCGACTTATTGATACAAACCCCTGTTATTGAATGTCTATGATATGCACGGATGTCGGTTGAAGATCCAACTCGCATCATTACAGGAGGAGATGAAATGAAATGGATGCTATGAGTATGGCAGGGAAAACAGAAGAAACCCCGAGAAAATTGCTCTGGTTCCGACTCGTCCATCACGAACCACCGAGACGCAAATTCGGGGCCCAGAAGTAGAGGACGACTGTCTAACGACTTGGGTTACAGAGTGGCCTGAAAATATTTGATATTATAGGCTATTAATGAACTTCGTTATCGATTTTTAAATAGACAACACTTGAAATACTTGCTTAGTCAGAAGCATTGCACCGCAAGTTGCATGGAGATGAATTGAAGTATGAAAGTAATCACTTATAATAATTGTTAGTTTAAATTATTCATAAAGAAGGATTAATTTCTTTAATGAACTTTTACTGTAATATATTAAAAATTATATTAAAAATTGTTTCTTTCAATTGATTTTCTTTTTTTTTTTCTAATATTAGCCTACATAATAATATAGCTCTGAAATATTTCTACATCACCGCTGTGAGATAAACAATGTTGTGGAAATTTGATGACTAAACAAATACTACGTGGATTAAAATATTACATTGAGATAGCTTTCATATTTTGTAATTATAACGTATAAAATCTATAGAACAATATGTTGAAAAATATTCTACATTTACGAGTTAGCCTTTTTCCATTAAGGTAATAATTAATCAGATTAAATAATTTCCGTGATGGTTGTAGTAGTAAATCTTTATGATTTATATCTTAACAACTGAACATCGCAGGAGTATGTTGAACACGAACATGTGTGCTGTGATACTCGCTTCACAATCTTATCAAATTCACATTTACCACTTGTATGAACAACTTATTCCATCCTTCCGAGGCTCTTATCTCTAATTTCCATTAACTTTGAATTATGTACCTTTGGAAAACGGGACACGTAAGCTAGTCTTAATAAGAATTCAATTTATATCATAACAGCATAATACATTCAGTTGGTGTCCTTACCTTGTCGTGCTGGAGTGGCTTGTGTGCATAAATGACTCCGAGAGCTATGTCGGGGTTAACATTGCTCCCAAAAGATTCACCAATACCAAGCAGTTCAAAGGGAACAAACCAGGCGAATAAAGTACTTTTGTCGAAATGGTGACGATCTTTCACCGTAAAAAATCAACCGAAAATAAACGCGAACATGGGATCTAATCGGATACATCACCATTTATATCCGCGCGGCCTTGAATTTCTGCGTTTGATAGTGCCAGTTAGTTAACATCATATTACAATTAGTTTGTAATGAAATTTACAGATAGAACTAAGAGAATAAAGCATTATATTTGAAAAGGAAGCAGCATGTTGTACAAATAATCATCTATAATGTAAATGGTTCTTGAAATTTATATCTTGCGATATATTAACTGGACTGTTCAAAATGGTTTTCTTCACACGGAAATTGAATAATGACCTGAGTCATATTTTTGTACCGAATTTAAATATGTAATTAGAATTCGTCTATCAGGCATAGTTTATTTTTGTGACTGTCAATTTTGTATAATATACTTCTATTGGTTACAGTTTTTTAAAATAATATATGTGATAATTTTGTTCAGAATAAGTTAGCACCAGTCATGTTACAACATAATCTAACTCTGTTCAGGCTTACTCATGTTCAAATATGTACTAAAGTATGCAAGTATTGAATTAACTTAATAAGAAGGCAGCCGGTAGGCAGTAATAACATTTTATTGAACCTCTCAACACGCATGTAGTGAATTTGAGCTGTGTATTGTTTTTATTTATAAATGTTGTGAGTTAACTTTTTAATATGCCAAGAATGTTCTTAAATCGTCTAACAAATTTCTGCCACGTATACGGTGAACTTATATTCCAGTTTCAAACGCGAAATTTCACAACACTTGTAAAAAGTAACGAGTTTTGAGTGTAAAGCTGAAGAATTTGATAATGAATGAGCCACAAATATATGCTCTGTATCATGTGTCAGGATATTCACTGGATGGAAAAATGATAAACATCATATGTCACTTTCAGGCTCCTATGACTTGCAGGGAACAGGAAGTTCATCAACAGATCGCTGTTTCTAGTTAACTAGGATTAAAGGAATCACGTATAAAACAAAACATACAAATATCCAAATTTTGCACGTATAATGCAACCTGTACCACATAATAAAAAGTATAGTGTACTAAAGTATCCAGATTTCTTGCCCGAATACCAAAGGAACGAGAGAAGTGAACATAATTTCAAGGAAGTGTGCGTGAGTGTGTTGTGTGTGTGAGTGTGTGTGTATACGTTCCACGTGGAGACATGGGTGCTCCCTAGAAGGAATTTGTTAACAAAGCTAATTGAGTTTCGCTTATTTATCTACAGATATCAACGAATTGCATGTGGTAAGGACATCGCCTCGATGAGACATCTAGATGGAAACTAAGGTATTACTTGAATGGATGAATGTCCGTTAAATTTTGCACAGAGGCCTTTTTATTCAGACTTGCGGTTACGAGGCTGAAAATCTTCAGGCTGTGAACCCACGGCTTAAAGTCCCTCCCGGAGGACTTGTTCCCTGGGTTTTTCCATCCCAAAAATCCATCGACCACGGCCGGGTTATTTCAAGAAAGTAATTCATCATAAATATATCGTCTTCTTCGTCACGGTTTAGGCTTATTTACTAGTCTGATCCGGCTCCAAATTGCTGCTCTTTCCATATTTTCTTTGGTCTTCCCAAACTACTTCTTACTCGCGGTGAATAGGTGTATGATGCTTTTTATATTCTATTCTCAGTCATCCTTGCCAAATGTTCTTTCCAGCTTGTTCTGTATTTCACTACTGTTGTGTTAATTCCTCTACTTTTAGCAGTTGTCTTATTTCTGTGTTATGTTTCTTGTCTGTTTTTTGATATCCTGCTATTGGTCTGAGGAATTTCATTTCAGCAGCTTGTATTCTGCAGATTGTTGTGTTGTCACTGACCATGTTTCGGATCATAAGTAATATTGGGAACTGCCATTGTATTGTATTATTTCATTTCAGAGTCTTTTCTGGCTTTATTTTTCAAAGTTTTTTTAGTGTTCCTGTAATATAATTAAACTTATTTAGTTTGTTATTTATATCTGTTTCCGCTTTGTATGATATTTCGCAACCTACGAAGTTATATTTTACCACTTGTTCTATTGGTTTATTTTCTAATATTATCTTTGTCCGATCTGCATGAGCGCCCTTGAAGACCATTGTTTTTTATTTTTCTAATAATATTCCCATGTTGTATTTTTTTACATTTAATTTTGTTTATATAGCATTCTTTGTAGTGCGTTCTTTGGTTTTGCTATTAAAATATGGCCATCTGCAGAGGCTACTGTTTTTATTACTATATTTCCTAAGTTAATTCCCCCAGTCGTCATTTGCTTCCATCATGTCGTCAAAATAAATGCTAAAAAGAGTGGTTGATAGTGGACAACCTTGTCCAATTCCTCCTGTTATATGTATTGGTCCCCTTTGATTTATTTTTATTTTTGTTTTCTCGTATATTTTCTTAATTACTGCTATCAAGTGTAGTGGAATATATTATTTATTTAACAGTCGGCTGAGCTTTTAATTACTAGGCTCAAAAGTTGGAATCTACTCCAAAAATAAATAAGGATAACTGTTTATCGTAGTCGCAATAGTGGTTTCATAGACTACAGCTCTAAAGAAACCCATGTTATAATGTTTGTTTAGCAATGGAGGCTCTTGGACATGTGTTACCAGACAGATAAGTGGCGATTGTTCATAGACTCATCGAAAGTTAGTATGAAGGTTGTATTTCTACACAATGACAATGAATTACCATGGGTACCTGTCACGCATGCCACTGGTGTGAAAGAGACATATGAACATATGCAATTTCTATTAGGGAAAAATAAATCAGTATACGAAATATTACTGGAATATCAGCGGAGATTAGAAGGTAATAGCTTTATTGTTAGATTTGTAACTTTGATACACTAAATTCTGCTGTTTCTTGAATAAATGGGACAGCAAGGATATGAAGTCTCACTACATATGGAAACAATGTGTTAAATGTGAATATCTTAATCCTGGCATAACAATGTATCGAATACTGTAATATTGGATGCAAAGAAGTTGTACTTGCCTCCCTGCATACAGAGTTGGGGAGTAAATAACATTTAGGGCATTTTACAGGTAATTTACGTGTAAATGAGCAATGTAGAAAACAGTTATTTTCCATGAAGTAATACACAAAACATTTATTTAATTTTGATAAATCCAGCAACTTGATTGTTAACCTTTGTTTGTATTCTAAAATACAGGATACCATCATCATCATCATAATCATCATCCAGGGATTAAGTCTGTTGGCTCGTTCCGGTTTCATGAAAGCTAGAATTGTTAAAATTGAATACAGGATATATAAATGAAAATTTCATTGAACTATATTTCGCACACTTCATTCATCGTTGGTACCTTTTTTACATTAATTTGAAGTATCACAAACATATTTTTATGAATCATTAACATTTAATTGATTTTCACAAGTTAAAAATTAAATTACTATTTTTCGTTACTTGTATGTCAGTGTTTTTAACATATACTACATGCCATTATGTAAATATGAATTTACTCAACCATGAAAAACTGGTTGAATTTACTACACAATTTGTGATGACATTAAAATAATTAATTAATTCTAATGAGTTGTTAGGTAAAATATAATTAAGGAACTGATATTGTATATTTTTTGTTGTCCTTTTCCTTCACATTTTGTGTAAATAAATTATTCTCTAAGGAATATAATACTACTACTCATAATAATAATACTAATAATAATAATAATAATAATAATAATAATAATAATAATAATAATAATAATAATAATAATAATAATTATAATTATAATTCTCTATGGAAATATAGGTATGCCAGCCGAATGCCATTGAAACTTGAGCATTCTATGACCATGAATTTAAAAACAGTTAAGGAACGGAAATTGGCAAAACACATTCGATAACTGTCAATAAGTAGTTAAAAATCATCACACACTTGATCTTTCTTTTTATGGGAATAATAAACATACACTAGCTCTTTTTATGCTGGTGATGTAGTATTATTGGGCGCTAACGAGGAGATACTAAGGGCCAACACGCTCACTCTATTGAGTAACACAAATATATTGGAACTGGAAGTAAACATCAATAAAACTAACTATATGTTCACACATAGAAATGCGTTATATAATGGAAATGGACAACTAATGAGAAATGAAGGAAATTTTGAGGAAATGGCTGATTTCAGGTATCTAGGAAATAGAAATGAGATGCACAAAGAAATTAAATACAGGCTCAATTCTGGAATTGCATGCTATTATGCATTACAGGGACTCTTGTAGTCCAACCACTTTAAAACAAATGTTAAACTGAAAATATGTAAAGCAGTTATTCTCCCACTTATATTTTATGGATACGAAACATGGACTCTTACTTTAAGGGAGGAACGACGATTACTAGTATTTGAGAATACAGTTCTTAGGAATAGTTTTGAGTTAAAACAGCGAACATAAGGTGAATGGAGAAAGCTATACAATAGTGAACTACATGTTATGTATAGGATGCTAGATATAATAAGAAAAATTAAGTCTTGCGATGGACAATACATGTGGCACGTATGGGAGGTCGAAGAGGTGCATGGAAGTTCTTGTAGAAAAACCAGAGTGAACACGCCCAGTTGGTAGACGAATAATGAGGTGGGAGTATAACATTATTCATGATCTGAGGGAAGTAGATTATACAGGGGATGATTATAAAGCATTATCTCAGGTTAGAGATGTATGGAAAGCTTATGTCGGTGCGGTCTTTAACCTACGGGATAGATTCAGTTAGTTACAGCAGCTTTTTTATCTTTAAAATAAAAGGTTATGCCTATTAGCATTATGGACAAAATACCAGTTCGAAAAACTCTCTCCAGTTGGGCGGAAGAAACTGGAATGTTAAGTAATTAATTAGCCAAATCGGCTAGTTTCTTGTAGATGTATCGTTGTAAATAACCAGAATGTTTTTGGAGATGTACCACTCTTGTTCGAAAGCTCACCAAATATCCCTGCCTTTTCACAGTACTGCTGAAAACTGACATGCCCATCTGCATTCAGAGTTACCAAAACGAATCCTTCCACTTGGTTATGATGTGCATCAGGAAGATTCTCTCACTAATATTGTGGGTGAAGTACATTTGCTGCAGGACGGCATATGATTAGAGATTGCTTACTCCGTTCTCGATAAGATATAGCTAGTCATTATCGCCTTCATCCATAATTGCAGGTTCATCCATAATTATAATGCATCGACGATAATGTTTTCTGATTTTTTTATAAATATTGATGAGTTGACTGACGGAATCTACGAGTACGATTGTTTCACTTATGTGGTGAATAAGTGTTTCTTCGAATAAAAATGATTTCACTGTTATTGAAATGTTGTCATTTTCGTAATTAGTAACCACTTTACGCATTCTTCTGATGTTGTTTTTTTAGAGAGGCATGAATCTCGTTGAGAGAAATATAGGGTTTCTATGGTAAGACAAATTCTAGAATCATCATTCAACACAAATATATGCTGATGATCTGAATGTTTTAATAATTTCAATATTTGATTTAATTTGTACGATATGTTTGTTGGTAACAGATCATGAGCCAGAAGATTCGTAATGTGTGCATTAGGGGGCAGACGAAATGCCACAATTTATTACCCTTGCGTATTTTTATCATGTTTCTGGCATTTTCAGACACAGTACAGTAAATGATGAAAGATCATCATAGCAACTCCAGCCGTGAAAGTCTACGTGAATACATAAGTACAGTAAATGTTTGTTTTATGCCGTGTCTTTGTTATTTCAGAGACTTGATTTAAAATTTACATAATTTATTTCCTGTTTCTGAGTCACCTGACAGATCGAAAGCTTCCAAAAACAAATTTCCTGGTTTTCCTGTACTTGCATTAACATTATATATTATGGTAACTACATTCTTTGTAATACAGCATTATTTTTTTCAATCCATCGATGAGTAAACTCAGTCAGGATATACAAGTGTTTAAATTCTTCTTCATATACTTCACCGAGTTGCCTGTTCGAAATACATATTTTTTTCCTCCAGGAAATTGATAGGAGGGGCGCAATTTCTGGAGTATGTCCTTGAAATGCTTGCTATCCACAACGCTAAATGAAATGTTGCAACAAAAAAAATAAATATAGCATGTGCTAAATCGATTTCATTTATTCTGAACCATTCACCTGCTCAATGAAACTTGTTTTGCACATCCACTTTTAGAGTTTAAAGGCTGTTTTGCTGGTTGGCTAGCAGTAGAATCCATATCAGCACATGATGTTGCACTGCAGGTGCTGATTTCTAGATCCACTTGTTCCAAAGGATCGCCCACAATCTCTTCGACCGACACGCCAGACGTTGAACGTGAACATTCTGAAAATGATGGTTCTTTGGGGATTTTTTCTATTGCAGAATCTTCTATGGTCTTTAAGGCGCTCTTTTGCTGTATTTTAATAATATGTACATAATAATACGCAGCGAGCACGGGTTCGATTCCAGGTCGGGACAGGCTCCTGGGTGAGGTTTTTTTCGGGGTTTTTCATCACCTGTAAGAAAAATGTCAGGAATATTAGGGCCCAACGGTCCCCGAAAATCATCCGGCCATCATCATCATCATCCGTAGCATTATCATCATCATCTTTCACCGGTGTGGAAAGCAACGGGAAGCTACCACAGCTATAATTCCATACTAAAGTCGCAAAACATAGCATGAAAATGCTATGATTGCAGTGAAAGACCTGCCCTTGGGCAGAATTACTATGGATGGATTATTGTCAACTCTCACATGAACAAAATTAAGTTCTCCATATAAATTCTGAAGTGAAATTCATCATTACTATAAAATACGCATCTCACCAATTAAAGATGAATATTAGGTTTTGTTATGATCCGCTAAAGCAATGAATCTATTCAATGCAGTTAGCACTCAATATATAGTTCAGAGAAAGAAGGTTCTAGACTGTAGTAACATTAGTTTTCATTCGATTCTAAAAGGTTCTGACCATAATGCATTGTTTCATTGTTTTATATTTCTCAAGAAGGTAAGTGATTGGGTCAGCATGTTAGTCATTAAAATTATTTTATGACTCGTAATTTTATCTAAGGCCAGTAGTTATATGCCAGCCTACACATATCGCTTTGAAAGCATGAATTTTGCAACCCTGTATCAACAAAATCCCAGTTGAAATCCTTGATTTTATAATAAATACAAATTGAAGGAAATATATGGGTTGTTAAACGTTATACTTAATTTCTTCTTCTTCTTCTTCTTCCTCATCTTCATGGTGGATCTTCAGATCCGTTCCGCTCATACAAGAATCAAATTTCTCTCCATCTTCTCCTCGGACGTCCAATACCATGGCGGAAATTAAAATTTATACTGCATTTATGTATCTGAAATCTGAATTTCCTAAAATAAGTGATCCAAAATTGAAGGAAGGGATTTTTGTTGGGTCGCAAATAAGATCGCAATTATCGGTTGATGAACATTTTGAGGAATACTGTTACATACATCGGAAAACGCAACGTGATCATTCGAAAATTTGTCGGTAATAACAAAAAAGAAAATTTCCGTGAAATAGTAAGTGATCATCCGAATTGATACAAAGGAGTGCTATGCAATATGTATTTAAAATTTCACTTATTTTACTCCCACCGAGATATCTTCCCTGAAAATCTTGGGACTCTCTCCGATGAAGATGGTAAGCGTTCAGCAGATTTCTACCATTGAAAACAGGTACCAAGGCAAAATGTTGTTACAGTATCCTGGCAGACTGCTGCTGGACATTTAAATGAGACATCCCGAAGGCAAAATATGGCCGAAAATAACGATTTATAACTTGTTGGGGTTGTCCTTCGGGATAAATGGCCGTGGTCTGGTTTTCTTAAAACTCAACGTTTCATCTATTACTGCGGTAGACATCCTCAGGAGATTCTGCATGCTGTATGGACTCCTAACTCTTCAACTGTCGGCAACTGTTGTTTTTGTCTTCTTGACTGATTCCAATGAAGATGACATTCGAAAACCTGGTATTACAGGACCTACAGATGAAGAAGAAGATGATGATCCAATATTGCACGTGGGCAGAAAGGTGATTAGTAAATCAGTAATTTGAGTAAGAATAAAGCAAAAAAAAAAAAAAAAGGATTATGCAGACAGGATGGGAAACATTAATATGGAGAGGCGGGTAAGAGAATGTACCCATTAATGCAGGTTTAAGTCCAATGAACTTTAAGACTGATTTTGCCAATTAATATTGTCGTAAAATGTAACTTTTTGGATAAGTACAGTACATATTTCCAATCATAATGAAATTTTGGTATGAATCTACGAATCTACTTTTCTTGAATAATTTATTTCAAAATATTGCTTGGAGGAAAAGGGGTACAATCGACTTTTAATGCAAAAAAAAAAGACTAATGTGGATATTGAATCTGTTCATATTTGCGGATAAATGGTCTCTTATATAAAGAACACAATTCATGAGACTTATCAGACATTCCTGGAATTGTATATTCTTGTTGATTTTTAAACTTAATTTTCTCCAAACTAATATTTTGTCACTTGTACCCCTTGTCCTCTGATCGCCTCAATTATCCTCACTACTGCTACTAACACTCTAAATCGTGATGATTCTAATATGGTTGCTGAAGAATAAAATTGACATAAGTAAGCTTTTCAGTTATATATTTTAATTCAATTTTCATAAATTATAATGATCCATAAAAACAGACTTCATTTTCAAATAATTTAAGAATAATTCACGTAAACTTAAAATAAACTCTATATATACATATATGCCATAAAACAGTATACTATAAAGCTATTTAAATTTTATAATGACAGATTTACCGATCCTTTACTATTAATTATTTTAATATTCCGAAACTGTAATATTCCCCGATGGAAAAAACAGGATCAACAATGTTGTCTCGCAGCTCTTCAGCTTACCATAAATCACTTTCCACAGTTTCAACATGAGATACATAGTTCCGCCAATTTTTCAGACACAATGTTAAATCCTACTTCAATGAATTGTAGCCTGTGTGTAGCTTTGAACTTCGTATTGTTGACCACTGCTTGGTGTTCGACTTTGAACCCTCACGAGTTCAATGGGATTCAGCTCGAAGTGTTATGGCGGTAATCTTAGCACGGTATGACCAGTAGCTACTGTCACCTCGTATGTCCTGATTTCTAATACCTGTATTTCACATATCCAGGAGGCCCTTCATCATATGTTTCTCGAAACAAACATTTTGATTACAAGCCACTCACTAATGTCATTTCTTCATAAATTTCTTATTGGCACTTTTCCGTTTTCTGAGAATGATGCGATGCATTATTCAATAAAATGACTGAGTTCGATAGAATGTTCATTAGTAATTGTTCTTGGAAGTATGATTCAAACATTCCACCGTTCATTTCATCCATTTTGTTTCTTTATTACAACGAAACACGAATTTTACCCTATGCACGAAACAATTTTCTCCGCCGGCATGTAAAATTGCAAATCGTGGCCAGCAACCAGTTGGCGATTTCAGTCCTCAATACGCCAGCCCGGTACTCATCTCACAGTTTTTTGTAGTCTTGCCTTGCCATTCTTTCTCTACTTTGTGACCAGCATTACCCAAGATTCGTCAGTGTACACCATACACCCCCATCATAACTGAACTTGCATAGGTACCTATGACGCCAAGGTAAAATATATTCCCGAAATAACATCATCTAAGCTATTACTTTCTCTTCAACCAAGAATTTAGAGAGAGATCAGGGCTTGCTTGGTTTGGGCTAGGGGCATGGAAATTTCTAAAAATTAGCGACGATCACGATATGTGAATATGTCCAATGTGCGGGAGCTTTGAAGACGAGATGATACATATATTAGGAAAATGTAACGATTTAGTATATTGGAGACATCAGTTAGGCCTATTACCGGAAAGATTTCTAAATTCAGATCGTGAAAGATTGGCATGCTACGAGTTATTGGTAAATCCAGAAAATTGGATAAACGTGGGAAAATTTCTGAACAAAACGCGGAAAATAGGAATAACACTCATTCATGAATAAATAGGCCTATATGTTATCAAAATGCAATACCATTAATTCTTAATAATTCTACATAACTTATTTAATGTATAATGTTATTGTATTATTATATAATTGTAATATTATTGTGTTTTCTTTATGTAATTGTAATATTATTGTTTTCTTTCTGTTTTTCTTTATACTATTACCAATTATTACTTTATTGTAACAGAATGTCAACAGCACATACGGCTTACTGCCCGTGCGACCCATATTTTTAAATAGCATTGTATATATCTTACTTTTAGTCTAATATAGCCCTATTACTACTACTACTTTCTCCTTTTAAACAAAATCTACGTCCTTCAGGTTCCTGCATAGGGTTGTCATGGTAAAACATGGGAAAATGAGCGTAATTCTTAAATCCTTTTAGGATGGTTCCAATAGGTAGTCATCGATTTAAAAAATTATGCACATTACGCCGAATTTTTGCTTCACGAAATCGCAGTATTTCATTTAACTACTGTTTTATCTTGGGGTTATGAATATTATTTTCTTCGACGATACCACGTGGCCACAAGAAGCCTCACTACGAGTTTTGTATATAGTGACCAAAGAAACGCAAGTAGTTTCAGAAGATTCTAAAACTAACCAATTCACCTACTTTTTTTGCAATATAGACACACCCTCTTACAATTATGCCATGCGTTCTTTACTCCTAATAACTTCAACTTACTGTCGTTTTACTGGAGTTACCATTTTTGCGCAGTGGACTCGCTGAGTAAACCAAAAGTGATATATTTGCGTACTCTACTCTTCTTATAGAATAACTTTATGTGAGAAAACAAATTTCGAGCAGAGGAAGTAATTCAGTGGTATCCTCGCTAGCCGCTGTTCCGGAAATTAAGATCACACCCTAACTTTATTAAATGATAGGATGGTGATTTTAAGATTCATAATGGTATTTATTAATAAATCGGGCGTCCATGTTCTTGGAAAAGTGGTAGCTGAAACTAATTAAATTAATTATTTTTATTATTTATTTGAAAGGAAATAAATTATAACTTAAAATAATCTCACATAAAACGACACATTTACTGCACTAGTCGCAGCGAAAGAATAATTTGGAAATAAACATATCCCACGTGACTTTCAACCCCATTGTTTATTCATTTTCCGTCTAAAGTTTTTAGCGTGCAGAAAGCAGCCCAGGATTAAATATAAAAAACAACTGCAATAACGTGTTCAGGATATTGTAAAATGTGTAGCCTTAATGGTGAATATTGTATTAATTTATAAATTTAAAATGTTACTGTCCACAGTTAATTAATACACTAAAGTAACTATTATGTTGTGCGTTGTACAACTAGTCAGTGGGAGAGGTGGGGGCCGTGAGTAATGTATATTCACACCATGGAGTGATACATTACTGTGTTCTTTCGTTGAGGTTAGCATAGTAAGATTACTTTATAAGAGCTATGCTATTTTATAGACTTGAAAAACCCTATATCAACAAATTCAGTATGGCTGATTTCCTTACACATGACTGTAGACATGTCTACTGCGGTGATCTAGTGGTAAAGTTCTTGCCTCTAGTTCCGAGAGTGGCGGGTTCAAATCAAGCAGTAGTCGATGGATATCTAGGATGGAAAAATCCAAGTGACAAATCCTCCGGGAAGGACTTTAATCCGCGGGTCCCGAGTCAGTAAATTTTAAGGCTCTTGAAAGAACCTCAAACCTGGATAAAAACGCCTCTGAGCAATATTTAACCGATCTTCCTCCATCCAAGTATACCTTAGTTTCCTACTAGATGTCTGTTCGAGGAGATGTACTAACGACATATCACTCGCTAACATATATAAGGAAATAAGTGTAATTAAATTAGTCTGCTTAAGAAACTACCAACTAGGGTAGCACCCATGTCCCCAACTGAACGAACGGGAATATATAAATCAATCAAACAATTGTAGACGTAACTGCAAACGTACTCACACCATTGACTCACAAGTGTAAAGCTACAATTTTGAAATTCACAGTAGGTTATTATGTATAAAGATATTCTTCAATGACTAAACATATTAATTACATTTCAGTTTTGTAGGGATTGAGAAATAAACTGTCCTAATCTAACTTGGTATCATAGAAGTTTAGGAACATTTTTCGAAAATCGTTATAGATATTATTTTAAACTTATTCACGTTTTTAATGCAGCAGTTACATTTTAAGAAATTCTGGATGACCACTCAGTTGATACAAACGTAATTTGGACAGCGCTTCTAAATCGAGTTTTTCAAACGTCCATTATTATTTTGTATTTTGTCTGAAGGCATTATTTCGGTAGTTAACGGTTAGCTTTGACAGCTGTTTTTATGACATTCAAGAGTGTTACTGACAAGTTATGCTTATGGTTACTTCCCAAGTAATACTGGACACCCCTTGCAACCTAAACTTTGTTGAGGTTTAGCATGAGTGTATAACTTGTGGGAGTAAATGACTCTTACAATGTTATTCTTCAATTTGTTAACATTCTGTCTTACTGCAGCTCCATAATATACCTGAATAAACTAAATTTATGTTTCTGGTCAGCACTACCTATACACTTATCCTTTAGCGTTTTCCTCTCATATCTTTGGTGAGTTTCATTAACCTTGATCCTATTCTTTCTGAACGTGTAATATGCTAGTCTTAATATAATAATAATAATAATAATAATAATAATAATAATAATAATAATAATAATAATAATAATAACAATAATAATAATAATAATAATAATAATAATAATAATAATAATAATAATAATGATAATAATAATGATGATAATAATGATAATGATAATGATAATAATAATAATAATAATGATAATAATAATGATGATAATAATGATAATGATAATGATAATAATAATAATAATAATAATAATAATAATAATAATAATAATAATAATATAATCTTCTTCCGAATGCAGTATTTGGTGACGATGCCCGTTCTGCGACTACAAAAACTGATCTTAATAATAATAATAATAATAATAATATTAATAATAATAATAATGATAATATTTTACCAGTTGGATTTAAGGCCTTATGACTTTGTCTACCACTAGATAGTGAATGAAAAATAATTTCGTTTCATCTGCCTCAATTCCTTCACTTGAGTCCTAGTTTTAGTGCTACAATTTGTTCGTTATTTTACCAACAACTTCTATACTCTTTTTGTAATTTTTGTGGAGAATTGAGTGCAGTATTTCAGTATTTATTTCTAATTTGAGCATGAAGGGACTTACCTTTGTCAGTACTCATAACCGTCAAAATTCCATCAAGACAGCCCATGTTTTATCCAAGTAACGTCACAAGAGACAAACAAATCAGTCCAATTGTCATTTACTGCAACTGCTTCTCTCACTCAATTTGCCATTGATCAATTGGAGACTTCATTGATAGATTCTATTTGTTGCTTGTTAGTGTCAGTGTATCGTACAACTGGTGAAGGCATATTTATTAGGTCACAAAATTAGTTCCTTATTTTTCAACATCAATACACTTCATGCATTAGGCATAAACAACACTGTTTCTGATTGGGGTTTTAAATTTCATTCAAAGCCACATTTTTTTATATCCTATGAATAATCCACAAATTACACGAAATCTGCTTCTTTACCACAAACTTTGAGGCATTGTGCCCTACAAGATGAACAATATAGATTATTTATTGGATAATAAATAATAACTAGAGCGTTTTATCTGCATCCAGTATTTACATGAATCAAATTTATAATAATATTATAATTCAAATTCCTCTCAAAAAAGTTATTTGGAAAAACTGACTCTCGTGTAGTGGAAGTGGAAAGTTAATTCCTAAATTACTACCTGCACACATTTCATTATAGTAGTATTTATAATGTTTTCCTTCGTGTTTTTAAAAACTCTAATAATAGATTGAGATATACAATTGTATTAAATCTATGTGCACTAAAATTCAACAAATAAGCACAAGTTTATAATTCCAATGAAATATAGCAAACTACAGCTTCTGCCACCACAATAAAGATGGTGCATCTGCTTATACTGTTCTGATTCAAACATGATCATTCACTGTGCCTCAGCTTCCGAATAGGGATGCAATAGAACAAAACATATTTCGAATAAAAGAGTATGGCAGTACACTCTAGAGACATTTTCTTAAATTTAATTAATGTAATACATTTGAATATAACATTTTGTACAGAGCTACCCAAGATTCTATAATTTACAATAAGTTTAAAAATATAACTTTTGGCCATTTTGACTTATATTTAGATAGGTCAGTGTTACATTCGCTGTCTGTGTGGAAGACTGTGAGGCAATTTTACGCATCTCATGAATTGCTTATTTACTTTCAAGCAAAGAATTTTCAACTTTCCGTGTTATCAAAAGACGAGTAAGCAATTGTCCAGCATTTAGCTGACATACGGAAATCTCATATAGAAAATATCCACATGCAGAATATAAATATTAATTATTTTGAGCCGGTTCCAGATACACATATAAATATTTGTAGTCGTGCTTATTCTCTTTCAACAAATTCTTTCTAATGTGAATGACGTATTTACGTCCATTAAGTCTTATCATCCCTCCCCCCGATCACTCACTCACTCACAAGTTCACGATATAGTAGTGGTATAGCAGGAACTAACTTATGGATATGCTTGATTGTTTTCAAGTAGCCTAAGTCTATTTATGTAAGCTGGCATCAGAAACTTAGCTTTCTCCAATTTAACAAAATAAATATATATTCTGTAAACGAACAAAATGGGGCCATAAGTTTGATTTGTTAATTTCACTTAGATTACAGAGTTCCTGCGTAACAGACGATTTAAAATTTTATTACACAGTTTGAATGTTGACCTTCATAATTATTGGCTGACCATTCTTTATAAATACGCTCATGACAAAATTACAGGGAAAGTTAAACCTATAAAATGCATATTATTATAATTTGCATGTTCAAAGTCCCAATCACACGTGATAGGGTGTAATTGAAAACTTAGACGCAATCTTGGAATCTTGAAATCGGAGAATTCCCGTGTTTTCAGGAGATCCAGATATCAAATAAACTCTGCTTAAAGCAGCGAGTTGTAGAAACTGCTTCGTGAGTGTTCATGATATAAAACACCCGTGCTTCGAAATGTTTTTATTTTGGCAGCTTTGCGACTCGAAACTTACTTAAGGGAATTATAACTAACAACAACTGACCAAACTTTTAATTTGAGACACGTTTTTATATTTTTTTTTTCTTGTCAGATGAAAATCGCCGCTTTTTTAACATTTTTTTTAGAAAGTTCTGTAAGCGATATATCCTGCATTCAAAATATTTAATATTGTTAGAAACACAATTAATATATAAAAAATCATATATATATATATATATATATGGTATGATAAGAAAAATAAATGCCTGGACGGGATTCGAACCCGGATCTCTGAGTCTGTACCTCAGTGTGATATCCATTACACCACCAGGCGAATCCAATTCAAACATTTATTTTTCTTATATATGTATTATACTGGGTTGTAAGGGGTAGTGACGTGTGTATAACCTCTCCTACCCAATTCTCATCCTCACCTTCTCGTGGTACAACCTGTTTTCACAAACGAGGCTCTGAGGACCGAGTCACGGCGGTATAACCGTTCCATCAGGTACTGAGTAAATGCGGTATCCTAATGTCTGTCCAGAGACTAAAAGGTAGCAGCCCTACCACTGGACTACTTAGCGTCGGGCCAGTAACCTGTCCTAAGGAACTTCAAAACTACTTTCAAGTCTCAACACGAAAAAAGCCAGAAGGAATTGAAATATGACGACCCACAGCAAAGAAATATGGTTAAAAGAAAACGGCACAATGATATTGTAAGATATGCAACCTGGAATGTCCGAAGCATCCATGAAAAAGAAGAGGAACTAGACAGTATATTTAAAAATAGAAACATTGATATTGCAGTAACTACAGAGACTAAGAAGAAACTTAAAGGAACGAAAGAAACACAAAATTATGTACAAATATATAGCGGTGTCGACAGGAAAACCCATGGACAAGCTGGAGTAATGATTTGGATTAATAAAACCATAAGAAATAAAATTCAACACTACACTTACTGGAATGAAAGAATATTAGAGCTTCGACTGAAAATAAATAGAGGTAATTTGACAGTTCTTGGTGTATATGCACCAGAGGAAGGCCGTGAAGAAGACAATGAAGAATTTTATAAAATATTACAAGAAATTTATAGCAAAATTAATAGAAATGATTACATTCTCATAATAGGAGATTTAAATGCCAGAGTGGGCAATGCTCAAGTCAACAATAATATTGGAACATTTGGCGAACCAACCAGCAATAGGAATGGGACAAGATTAACAGATTTTGCTATCTACAATGAACTGAAAATAACGAATACCTTTTACAATCATAGAAACATACATAAATATACCTGGCATCGTCAGGACTCAAAATCAATCATTGATTATTTCATTGCAAATAATAAGATTTTTAAATTGTTTCTCGATGTCAGAGCCTACAGAGGATATGATATTGGTTCAGATCACTACCTAGTAGAAGCAAGAATAAGATTTCCACCAAGATGGTTAAAAAAGAAGAAACAACAACAGAGCATAGAACAAAAGTACAAGGTAAAATTATTTTATGATGACAGCATTAAATGGTTATATTCGAGAAGAATTCAGCAATATATGGCTACAACTCCAGAAAGTAATGATGTCGAAGAAGAATGGAAAAACATTAAAATGATAATTCAAAATGCAGCTAATGAAACTTTAGGAAAAGTAAATATACAACAAAGAAGAAATAGAACTCTAAAATCTGGGATGATCAAATAAAACAATTGATTGAAGAAAAAAATGCAGCTTATAAAAAATATTTGAACACAAAGAAAGTAGAAAATGAAATAGAATTCAAACGCTGTAGAGCTATTGTTAAGAGGGAAATAAGAAAGAGACATAGGAAAACATGGTTAAATTTTGTTACACATTTAGAATCAGATTTGCATAAGCTCCAACCTAATGCCTTCAAAATATTAAAACATTTGAATAAAGATATTAAAGAATCTACCAAAATTAATTGCGGAGTAACAAAAGAAGATTTTTTCAATTATTATAAAAGTCTTTGGACTGACAATAGCTATGAAGATACAATTTTCCGAAATAATAATGAGACAGATTCCATAATATCATTGGAAGAATTGAACAATAGTTTAAAGAAATTAAAAAATGGGAAGGCAACTGGCACAGATGGCTTGAATTCTGAATTGTACAAATATGCAGGCAAACAGTTCCATGAAAGACTGTTGTCCTTCTTTAATAATGTATTCAAAAATGCAGATATACCACAAGAATGGAAGACAAGCATTGTTATACCCCTGTTCAAGAAAGGAGACAAGAGAAAAATGGACAACTATAGGGGAATCAGTTTGTTAAACACATGCTACAAAATTTATGCAGACATTTTAAATGGAAAATTGAAAAGTTTCAGTGAAAAATTCCTTATGGAATGTCAAAATGGATTTAGGAAAGGACGATCTTGTATTGATTCAGCATTTTCTGTTAAACTATTGCTTGAAAAAAGAAGAGAATTCAACTTAGAAACACATTTTGCTTTCATAGATTTTGAAAAAGCATTCGACACAGTCAAGAGATCAAAACTCTTAAATATATTGGAAGACAGAAATATACCAAATTTACTTCGGCAGAACATACAAAATATTTACAAAGACAACACCATAAAGATTAAATTAAATAACAGATTTTCTGAAGAAGGAATTATAAATCGTGGTGTGAGACAAGGCTGCCCCCTATCCCCAACACTCTTTGCAATTTATATCAATGAAGTAATATGTTGCTGGAACAAAACATATAAATTTGGAATAAGAATATCAGAAAATAGAAAATTAAACACCCTATTGTTTGCAGATGACCAAATAATAATAGCAAATTCCGAAGATAATCTACAGAAAGGTCTGTATGAACTTAACAAAATTACAGAAGAATATGGATTAAAGATATCTACAGAAAAAACAAAAATTATGGCATTTCAAGGTGTAGATCCTGTCAGAAGTAAAATTGTACTGGACAATAAAATTTTGGAGCAGGTGAATAATTTTACATATCTAGGATGCAATATCTCATATGAAGAAGAAAAGGATGTAAATGCAAAAATATCTAAATTTTTAAGAATTTTAGGGTTAATAAATTCTATCTTCAAGCCACAGTTAGTCCAAAAGCATTCAAGACTGAAAGTGTATAAAACACTGGCTCTTCCAACTCTTTTGTATGGTAGCGAAGTATGGACGTTGAAACAGAAGGATATACAGAGACTTAGATCTGCTGAAATGAGATATCTTCGGAGGACTGCAGGATACACACTACTAGATCACAAAAAAAATGAAGACATCTTAGAAGAATTACACATGGAATCTTTAGAAAACAAAATTTCTGATTATAAGTCAAGATGGATACAACATGTTCATCGAATGGAAGATCACAGAATACCCAAACTAATGTTAAGATATCAACCTGCAGGAAGAAGAAGACCAGGACGTCCACTCAAAAGACTTCTGGATGGTGTTTCTCTTGAGGCCGAAACAGGTCAACAAATGGCCTAAATTCGTGAATGTACTATGATGATGATGATGATGTATTATACTCTCCATTATTACTAGATGTCGCGAGAACTCGGTCTTCACTGCCATCTAGTAGCTGACTATAATAAGTAAGCAAATTAAAGAGAACATTTTTACTTTATAGCAGTGACGCTTTATCGATGTTATAATTATAACATATATAACGGTCTGAATTGTTCCACATTTAACACTATGAACATCATTACAATTTTGTGAGGTTTAATCTGAGGAATCTCTAACTGCTATCATGTCCAACTAGAAGGGGATTAAGGTAAAATTTTCATCGAACTTGTCCCGCGCTGTAGCCGAGTGGATAAGGCAAGAAGCTTGGCGCAGAGCTACGGGACTTACGCTGGTTAGAGTCTCCATGGATGAAGACATTTTTCTCATGGAATTTCGGCCAGTATGGGACCGGTGCCCACGCAGCATCGTGAAACATTTGGGTAGTTACAATAAGTAGCGACTCCAGGTTCACAATACCAGCTATAACGGCTGTGGTATCCGACATGCTGACCACATGTCACCCCTATACTGGCTAGATGATCGTCTACCTATGTGATTAACACATGTGGATTTGAGGCCAGCAGCCGGTTGGTCAGCCAAGAGCCTGTCGCGCCTGGAGTTTTGTTTTTTGCAACGAACTTAATCCAGACTAGGGATCACATTTGTAGACAGATGAAAGAGTAAATTATGGCATTATGAAGAGTGAGGTAAATATAATTTAAAATATAATACTCTATGCCTCTTTGTACATGAAAAGGGCTCGTAGGTAGGCCATGAATGATGCGGCAAAATAAAATTAACCATGATTTGAGGGAGATGAATTAAATAGGAAATTATTGGAAAATATTAGGACAGGATAAGGACGTATGTAGATACTTTTTCCTGGCGGCTATGGTCCTCAGATTTCGAAAGTGGCAGTGTTAGTTACATTGTTCTTTATTAGGTGACAGCGCGCGTTCCTGTTGATGCGTTATTAAAACACTCTCAAACACTCAATATTATGATTTGTATATTTTGTATTCAATTTCAGTTACTAAAAATGAACAATTCGTGCAGAAACCTAAGGCATGTTTGCCTCTCTACATTATTTTATTCGTGTGAAAATACGCCAATGTATATTATTCATCATTGCCGCCATTGTAGGTTCTAATCGTTGCCGTTCCTTGAATTTTGTTTCATCTAATGTACTGTACTTTACATTTCATTCTCACTTATCGTCCCTAGGATGTCAAATTGTTCTATAACAGAGATTGGACTATCAAGTCAGTGTATTTATCTTACAATTTATGCATGTCTGTTAAAATTTCATATTTTAAGAAATACTCATTTTGGGAATCATTACTATTAGCTTTTTGGACCGGTAACATTCATACATCGTGCTGATAGGCGCCAATCTCAACAATTATGAAGTAATCACTAATTGAAATTCGGACGGTCAATAATATTTATCGATGAGGTTTTTAAACAAGAATAGTTAAATACTCGTACTTGTAAAATAATGAAGTCAAAATGAACTGAATAAAGTGGTACTGATAATAAATCAATAACCATAGAAAATAGGTTTTCCGACAGATTAATGAATGTATGTAGGCGAATTAGTTACATTATAGTGCAGGTGAAAAGCACAATGTTGTCCAATGTGTGGTTAAAAGTTAATAAAATATCTATTTACGTCGAATATAAACAGGATATATATAATATATAAAAATGAATGTTTGTTTGTTCGTACGTTATGCGCGGCCAAACCTTTGACCCGATTGTAATTTTTTTTGCAAAATGTTCAGGCGATTCCCGGGATGAACATAGACTATGAGAGAGTTGTGATACTCAACTCCTAAACCCTTAAAAATCGCTCTTTGTAGTGAAAACGTGAAAAAGTAACTCTTTGGACGCTTAAATGGCTTATGCTGTCTAAACCATAAGAAATACACAAAATTAATGTACACGGAATTGAATATCTCAAAGAGCTCTACAAAAAAAAGTCCGCGACAGCTTATCTTTATCTCTTACGGATAACTCACAATAGCTATTCTTGTCTTTCGTTGATGCCAAGAAGATCGAGACAAGTACGTAGATTCCTGTGCAAGCATAGCAGCACATGGGTATTCTTTTACGGATAACTCACAATAATGAATTTTTTCTTTTAGCTCATTTATGCCAAGAAGATCGAGATAAGTAGATTCCCGGGCAACACCGGGTAATCAGCACGGGGAATCTTACAATAATTACGATATACATTTATAATTATTTTTCATTCTACTTATTCAACTAATCATAAGAAGCACATTAATGTTTGTCTTTCAGCTCATCTATGCCAAGAAGATCGGGACAATTAGATTCCCGTACAACGCCGGCTAAAAAACATCTAAAAATAATTACGATATAAATTTTTCCTTTCACTTATTTAACTAAACATAAAACACAATCGTTTTCGTATTTCAGCTCATTTATGTCAAGAAGATCGCGATAAGTAGATTCCGGGGCAACGCCGGGTATTCAGCACTGGATATATAAAATATATAAATTTATAATTATTTTTGCTTTTACTTTTTCACATAAACATAAAAGCACGTTAATTTTCATTTATTTGGGCGTATCAGCGAACGCCGGGTATTTGCTGGCATTTTATAAATATAAAGAAAATATGTTAATGGATAAATAAGCGAAGCTGCAACATGAATAAAAACATTCAATTGTTATTAGGATTATCAATATTTAATGAAGTGAAGGTGAACGTTTCTAGTGATTCTGATTCATGAATGTAGTCAGTATATTAGGCCTACTTCCTGGTGTTCTTCCTTGTCAAGAGAATAACTGCTTTACCAACCTTGTATCTTATCTGCAAGTGTGACCATCCTTCTCCTATATGTCTCGAATGTTATTTCGAAAATGGCCCCGACTTTTCGCTGATGGTCACTCATATATACACATCTTTGTATGACCGCAAAGAATTATATGATCTATAATTAAATACTTTTTTTTAGCAAATTGTCTCTTGTAAAGCCCGGATGGCATTGAACACTTGGAAGTACCTAAAAACAAGCATAATCACATGACTAAGTTTGAATTTCCAGAAATTATTTGATTAAACCCAGAATAACTTACACGATTTTTATAATTATTATTTCACTACTTATTACATATTAGGGATCGTATATTCTGTAACTTGTTATATTTGGTTTGCTGTCTTTAATTAACTCCATATGTGTATGTGTATGGGCTACTTTAGTGTGTACATTTGTGCATATTATAGACTTACTTAAGTGAAATTCTTGAAACGTGTGTCGTAAGGAATTCTTTATGAAATAAAGTTTATCTTAAATAATATAATAAATATTATTTTATGCATAGACTTTAATCCTAGGAAATAAAATTGTGCTTATCTCTCATTATTAAACATGTTATTACTCTATTTTTCATTATGTAGTCTCAGATGATTCAAATAATTCACTATATTTATTTTCGTGCGATCTTGCTTCTTTTATTCCCTTGTTGTAGTTTGAGGATGAGATAGCTAAAGGCTGGGTGTTATTCTGCCCGCGTGCCTGGAGGTGCACATGCCGCATTATTTAATGAACAAGGCAGTGATCCCAAAGACAGCACGTTCAAGCCCTAGAACTCCCTTGAGAAGCTTCGGAAGGAGCTCAGCCCCACGGAACCACACTTTGTTCCTTCTCCGAAGAACTTGTTACGCTATAATACAAGCTACCGGATTTAGTTAGTAGTCGCAGCGCGCAACATTACCGAGACCTATTATTTAGTCTCTGCTTCAAACTTTAAAATAACAGTAAACCAACAGCATTTTCAAGATGGAGAATTAAGCAACACTATTAATAACTTGTAAAAATATGAATATCACAATTCATTATTCATAATTATTATAATACGTTTTATGTGAAATTTGAATGAGGTGCAGAAATTAATTAATCAGAGTCTGGAAACGCAGACTATTATACACTACAGGGAAAATCATCCAAATCTTAAATAAAAATAATATTATACTCAGATCGTATTTCATTTAGGTTTAGATTATGACTAGAATTGTATTTGGATATCTACATTTTCGTTAATATTTAACGGTCGCGAGGACATTGCATCCACATCCTGAATTAATATTCTCCAAACGTATGCTGTATAACTTACTATCCTCAAATCGTACTACTACTAATAACATTAATATTAATATTATCATTATTTTTATTCACTGAACATGGTCACAATGTACGTCATTTTGTTTTCTTCATTAATTTCTATCTTCCCAGTCTTGTTTCTGCAATCCATTCTCCACCATTGATATCCTAACTTCTTGTATCCATGTAACCTTTGGTCGGCACTTCTTCTTTCTTCGCTGGTGAATCCAATCAAACACTTTTTAAGGTTTATTATCATTGTTATTATTATTACTATTTTATTAAAACAAATATCACAAACAATTACGATATATTTTTTGAAGCGTTAGCTTCTACGCGCACTTATTTTGAACTACCTCAATTGCTCGACAGCATTACAAGACCCTTATAATCACCCTGCTTCACATTCACATGTGTCAATCACACAGATAGGCAATCATGGGAATATATGTTGTCAGTGTATTAAGTTGTCTTGTTAACCTCAACGTATCGTAAGCACTCATATTACTCAATATGCTAGCTGGACATCGGCACTATACAGTGGTCAAAATTACATCAGAAAATATATTCACCCATGGAGACTTGAACCAGCGTGTATTCTCAACAAGACATGATACATTACGATAGTGAAGTATTTAATGCCAAAACAAAATTATCTTCTGCTATCCAGCGTAATAACAGATGAGAGTTGAGAGGAAATTAAACCTCGTTATAAAGGCATTTGCTAAGTCTAGAAGGATTCCGACTGACAAGGCCTGCTGTACCGCCAAATGTAATGTTACGAAGTGGGTTATATAAGTATAGATAAATGGTTAAATTACCTTTTTGACAGGAAAAAACTGCAGAATTCCACGAAAAAAAACTTCCTTGGCTTCGAATCGTCCGCCACGATCCCCATATGGAGAGTCCGAGATGGTAAAACGAGGCCTAGAGTTGGAGAGGAGTAACTACTTATGGCATGGTACAACTTATTGTATGCTAGTATTAATTATAATTAAATTACTATTAGAAATGTACATAATTTTAATATAGCTACTTAACTTGACATTTTCCCGTTCGGTCCCTTTGTATAACACCATAAAGCAACTAATCGCAGCGATGTGTTCTTTATAGACTAAAACATACGAACCTCGAATTATAACATAGAATAGTGTTCGGATATTCCTATTAAAACTACTAGAGTTTGCGGAGGGAACTGAGTAGATAACGTTTTGATTAGGAATGTTTATCCGGAAAAATTACTTTTTTTGGTCAACAGGTACAACTAGTTATTGTTAAGCATTTAAATCTCCCGAATCGGCCGGAAATAAATCAACAGCAATTTATTGATTTATGATTCCGTTATTCACATGTACACAAAATTACATTCACTGATTTCGTGACAATGTCAAATGTCAAAGGAAAAATAAAGAGACTTCACTTTATTATTCTAAGAATAATAGTTTATATATAAATGAAGCAAATTTTGTGCATAGTGCTTAACGTTGTGCATAGTGCTTACCCACTCCAACAGCAGTTCGATGTGGTAACCTCCACTTTGTTTGCACATCTAGGAATCATGCTCTGGTATATACACTTCATCAAACCTGGTGTCTGTAGAACCTCTTTTGCAGCGGTCAGAACTCATTCAGGTGAATACTTCTACAGTGTCCACCGAATCTGATACACCACAGACTTCATATCTCCCATAGATAAAAGTCTAGTTCAGTTATACGAGTATAAGGCAATCATGGAAGCCAATACAATTGGGCCGCCTCAGCTTCTCCATCTCTGGCCGAAACATCGGTTAAGATTATGACGAACAGCACGTGCAAAATTGAGTGGCATGCCAACATGTTGGCGTCGACGGATGTCGAATGACACATATACCAAGAATGCCAAAAATCTTCCAGGAAGATATGTGTCACTCTTTAGGCGGGGTGGAAGAAGGTAAGGCTCAATCAAACGACTGTTCACAATACTTGCCCACATTTTAATGTCAAAACAATGCTAGAATCCATGGATATGCGTAGCATGGGGATTTTCATAATCCCAAACATGGCTGTTTCTTGAGCTTAAAACAGCACCCATAGTGGGGCTTGCCCAAACAACGGCATTGAATCACATACAGGAATTAACATAAAATCGGCGGAACTCATTGCATGTACTTTCTAGGGACGGTAAATGTCTAGTTGCGTCTCAAGGAGAGTCTCCCAGATGAAGCACACCCATTCATGGCGTAACCGTTTCAGTATTCGTTAAGGGGTCTTTTTAACAGAATGAAGTAAGTCTTTTTCGAAGTTAGGAGTGCGACTCCATCGTTGGAGTACCAAAATCATCCATATTGACGGTGAAGGTACTTCTTTCTCAGAGCCGCTGAATAAACTTTGGCGAACGTGGTATGCAATGGAGTTACACGATGTGGATACCGCTCCTAATAAAGTCGATGAGCAGCTTTTCTCATTACCTGCTGCTTCACCATATACTAACATCATGTCGTTGTAATCTGTATTTGTGTTTTCAACCATAGTACCTAAAACTAATGAGACTTGGGTTTGAATATGTACTGTGAGAGGCAGGACAGGCATCTTGTGATCATCGTGCATATAATCACATAACCTAAACACCGTTAATCTTGTCAACTTGTTTGCATACCTTACAAGTTAACTTTACACACTCAGCAGAAGCGGAAAATTTAAACATTTCATTTATACATGCAGTTGCAGAACGAAAGCGAAAAGTTTCCGAACAAGGGTTCCTATTCAAAAGGCTATCTTCTTAGTCCCCTCCACAAGCCAGTTTATATTCGTAATGGGAATTTTCGAACATCTGCATACGGTAACTACGCTTAATGCTCATATTTCCAATGTATTTCTGTTAAGGTAAGGTATCAGTAGTATATAAATCGTAAAAAAAACTTAATAAAATCTAACACTCAAATTCTACCAAATGTGCTCGTAAAATTGTTCTGTACAAATGTAAATCGATCTGTTATATAAACAACATGCAACAAAAATATAACTCTCCAAAATCAGTTTTGAATCCCCAAAAAGAACCACCAAATTGGAGCCCAAAAAACAGATTTTGCTTTTAAAATTAATATTACTTCGCGCTCAAAATTCCACTAATTACAAAATAAAAAACAAATTGCTTGTTTCCATTTCAGGTCTGAAAAGATCATAATGAAAGATAAACATATTTTATTAAACGGTTATTAAGACCTATATGGCCTTGAAAGGGGTGTCCACGATTTTTATTAAACGGCACGACCTTCCTCTCTGGTTGCTGTTCTTCACTGAACTCAGTTATAACTAATCTGAGTGAGCTCCACGGCCATTCTCTTCACGAATTTGTTAGGAAAATCTCCACGTTACCGTTGCAGGCATTGAAATTCGATAGTCTCATGTCTTGCGGCTTGAGATGCCTGCCTCATTTATATTAGGCTACAAATTATACCATGACCTATAATGATTTTAAAACTCATGGCATAATTTGTAGCCTAATATACTTGGTCTACAGTTGAGCTATACAAGAAACATGTGCTTTTTTGTGTTTGTGGTATACCCGTGATGACAGTAATAATTTCAAGATTCAACTGTGGCCTCCAAGGATTGAAACGACAGTGGGGGAAAACGATGTGAAACATAAGGCGCTTGTTGACGCAGAGAAGATATTCCTTCCGCCTCTTCATATTAAATTGGGCCTCATGAAGAACTTTGTGTGGCCACTGAATCGTGATGGT
Source organism: Diploptera punctata (assembly GCA_030220185.1). Taxonomy (NCBI): domain Eukaryota; kingdom Metazoa; phylum Arthropoda; class Insecta; order Blattodea; family Blaberidae; genus Diploptera; species Diploptera punctata. The sequence goes on from JASPKZ010001192.1 coordinate 395,340, forward strand.
CAATGTTTCAAGTATCTGAAATAGAAGTTTGGGGAATGAAGAGTGATGTAAATTGAAGGCAGGAATTTTTATTGGTCCAGATATCCGACATTTGATGTGTGACACGACGTTCAGGACAAAACAATGTAAATGTTCTTGAACTCGAAGCTTGGGATTCATTTGTACTTGTGGCAACAAGGTTTCTAGGAAATTATCGAGCTGAAAACTATGCTAAGCTAGTGCATAACATGCTTAGAGAATTTCAAAATCTAAGTTGTCGCATGTCTTTAAAAGTGCACTATTTACATTCTCATCTTGACTTTTTTCCTAAAAATCTCGGTGCTGTGAGTGTTGAAGGTAAGAGGTTCCATCAGGACATACCATCGATGGAATCCAGGTACCAGGATCAATATGGACTAGGTATGATGGGTGATTTATGCTGGTTTCTACAGCGATCAACTACATTCCAACATAAGCGGAAAAGCAAAGGATCTATGCACTTTTAATAGATAATTTAGTGCTTATTACAAATTGTAAGATTATACATTCTTATAAATTTATTTGAAGTAGTATAATTTAACAATATATATATATATATATATATATATATATATATATATATATATATATAAAATATAAACTTAATTTATACCACTGACTTCACGATAAATGACTATAAGTAACTTGAATAATAAACTATTGATAGTAAGTCCCATAACTCAAATACCTGATGTGCTAGGATAAATCTGATTACAGACCTGGAATCAGCGCATCGCTTTCAGTATAAAACAGCCAGAATTTCCTCAGTAGCAGACATAAAGTATTTTTTGTATATATATATAACGTTGTGCCCAAGATCAAAATTGATCGGGTATTTAATCATATATCTGTACTAAACGACTATGTGCGAGAAATTACGGCGTTTCTAAATTAAATAAATGTTGTGCATTAGCGCCATTACCAGGGGCTCCTAGCATAATTTACTCCTAGCCACAAACAACATAACTGCTGTAATTAAAAATTATGAATTGCAATCTCACTATCATAATATTGAAGTACATAGAACGTGATATTTATTACTCCGATAAAGGTTATTGTTCTATGGAATTGCAGTAATTTTGTCATAATAAATGCAGAATGCTGTTAATTGTAATAATAGCAACATATTTGTTCTTATTTCATGCGGTAGGGATTACAAAATCGTTTTATACTTACGATACCTCTTATATTTTAAAACTTGACAACATATTATCTTGGGGCAGGTAACTAAGCTATCAAAACGTCTGACTACTGGCTAAACAGCCGGTATCTGATGCCTAGTTTTAGTATTTAATTTAACGGCACCCTTTAACAACTCAGGTCATTCCCGACCAATGGTGATGGATTTTTAATGGCCTAAATACTGAGCATGGATTCGTTCGGAAGGAAACTAATGCCATGGACCGCGTTCGTAGATTTATGGCACGTAAAATAGCCTTTAACCTGATAAAGATCAAAATTTTCTGGCGCTTTGACCCCTAAATTTTAATTACGACACAAAATACCTTCGATGTTACACAGTGTCCATAAATAAAACAATAGCAACATATGTGTTTTGATTGTGGAACAGAAATAGATATTAACATCGAAGCAGGACTGTTCGGACTGCTCATTTAAATCTACGTTATTTTGTTTTCTCAAATGTGAATAAACTGCACTATTAGCTACTGTGAATTAGATTTTAGCGACGCGATACAAATTTGGACGAGAAAGAGCCGCCCAAGTTTGCACAGGGGCCTCTAACTTTAGGTTTCAGATTAATTTGTGTGTCGTGCATTTAAGGTAAAGGTTCCACGGTTTCCGGAAGAAACACACTCAGGATCTTAACATTTTCAGTCCCTAAAATGGAAACGACTCCGACTGGATATGAATCGCCGAACCTTTGATTCAGAAAGGAGTATAATAACCACTAATCCATCAAGACAGATGTAATTAATTTCCTAACAGATTGGAGATTTTTGTTTATCTAACTCGTATTAATATAATAATAATAATATTAATAATAATAATAATAATAATAGCAATAATGATAATGTAAATAATAATAATGTAAATAATAATAATACTAATAATAATAATAATAATAATAATAATAATATTATTATTATTATCATCATCATCATCATAGTACATTCACGAATTTAGGCCATTTGTTGACCTGTTTCGGCCTCAAGAGAAACACCATCCAGAAGTCTTTTGAGTGGACGTCCTGGTCTTCTTCTTCCTGCAGGTTGATATCTTAACATTAGTTTGGGTATTCTGTGATCTTCCATTCGATGAACATGTTGTATCCATCTTGACTTATAATCAGAAATTTTGTTTTCTAAAGATTCCATGTGTAATTCTTCTAAGATGTCTTCATTTTTTTTTTGTGATCTAGTAGTGTGTATCCTGCAGTCCTCCGAAGATATCTCATTTCAGCAGATCTAAGTCTCTGTATATCCTTCTGTTTCAACGTCCATACTTCGCTACCATACAAAAGAGTTGGAAGAGCCAGTGTTTTATACACTTTCAGTCTTGAATGCTTTTGGACTAACTGTGGCTTGAAGATAGAATTTATTAACCCTAAAATTCTTAAAAATTTAGATATTTTTGCATTTACATCCTTTTCTTCTTCATATGAGATATTGCATCCTAGATATGTAAAATTATTCACCTGCTCCAAAATTTTATTGTCCAGTACAATTTTACTTCTGACAGGATCTACACCTTGAAATGCCATAATTTTTGTTTTTTCTGTAGATATCTTTAATCCATATTCTTCTGTAATTTTGTTAAGTTCATACAGACCTTTCTGTAGATTATCTTCGGAATTTGCTATTATTATTTGGTCATCTGCAAACAATAGGGTGTTTAATTTTCTATTTTCTGATATTCTTATTCCAAATTTATATGTTTTGTTCCAGCAACATATTACTTCATTGATATAAATTGCAAAGAGTGTTGGGGATAGGGGGCAGCCTTGTCTCACACCACGATTTATAATTCCTTCTTCAGAAAATCTGTTATTTAATTTAATCTTTATGGTGTTGTCTTTGTAAATATTTTGTATGTTCTGCCGAAGTAAATTTGGTATATTTCTGTCTTCCAATATATTTAAGAGTTTTGATCTCTTGACTGTGTCGAATGCTTTTTCAAAATCTATGAAAGCAAAATGTGTTTCTAAGTTGAATTCTCTTCTTTTTTCAAGCAATAGTTTAACAGAAAATGCTGAATCAATACAAGATCGTCCTTTCCTAAATCCATTTTGACATTCCATAAGGAATTTTTCACTGAAACTTTTCAATTTTCCATTTAAAATGTCTGCATAAATTTTGTAGCATGTGTTTAACAAACTGATTCCCCTATAGTTGTCCATTTTTCTCTTGTCTCCTTTCTTGAACAGGGGTATAACAATGCTTGTCTTCCATTCTTGTGGTATATCTGCATTTTTGAATACATTATTAAAGAAGGACAACAGTCTTTCATGGAACTGTTTGCCTGCATATTTGTACAATTCAGAATTCAAACCATCTGTGCCAGTTGCCTTCCCATTTTTTAATTTCTTTAAACTATTGTTCAATTCTTCCAATGATATTATGGAATCTGTCTCATTATTATTTCGGAAAATTGTATCTTCATAGCTATTGTCAGTCCAAAGACTTTTATAATAATTGAAAAAATCTTCTTTTGTTACTCCGCAATTAATTTTGGTAGATTCTTTAATATCTTTATTCAAATGTTTTAATATTTTGAAGGCATTAGGTTGGAGCTTATGCAAATCTGATTCTAAATGTGTAACAAAATTTAACCATGTTTTCCTATGTCTCTTTCTTATTTCCCTCTTAACAATAGCTCTACAGCGTTTGAATTCTATTTCATTTTCTACTTTCTTTGTGTTCAAATATTTTTTATAAGCTGCATTTTTTTCTTCAATCAATTGTTTTATTTGATCATCCCAGATTTTTAGAGTTCTATTTCTTCTTTGTTGTATATTTACTTTTCCTAAAGTTTCATTAGCTGCATTTTGAATTATCATTTTAATGTTTTTCCATTCTTCTTCGACATCATTACTTTCTGGAGTTGTAGCCATATATTGCTGAATTCTTCTCGAATATAACCATTTAATGCTGTCATCATAAAATAATTTTACCTTGTACTTTTGTTCTATGCTCTGTTGTTGTTTCTTCTTTTTTAACCATCTTGGTGGAAATCTTATTCTTGCTTCTACTAGGTAGTGATCTGAACCAATATCATATCCTCTGTAGGCTCTGACATCGAGAAACAATTTAAAAATCTTATTATTTGCAATGAAATAATCAATGATTGATTTTGAGTCCTGACGATGCCAGGTATATTTATGTATGTTTCTATGATTGTAAAAGGTATTCGTTATTTTCAGTTCATTGTAGATAGCAAAATCTGTTAATCTTGTCCCATTCCTATTGCTGGTTGGTTCGCCAAATGTTCCAATATTATTGTTGACTTGAGCATTGCCCACTCTGGCATTTAAATCTCCTATTATGAGAATGTAATCATTTCTATTAATTTTGCTATAAATTTCTTGTAATATTTTATAAAATTCTTCATTGTCTTCTTCACGGCCTTCCTCTGGTGCATATACACCAAGAACTGTCAAATTACCTCTATTTATTTTCAGTCGAAGCTCTAATATTCTTTCATTCCAGTAAGTGTAGTGTTGAATTTTTTTCTTATGGTTTTATTAATCCAAATCATTACTCCAGCTTGTCCATGGGTTTTCCTGTCGACACCGCTATATATTTGTACATAATTTTGTGTTTCTTTCGTTCCTTTAAGTTTCTTCTTAGTTTCTGTAGTTACTGCAATATCAATGTTTCTATTTTTAAATATACTGTCTAGTTCCTCTTCTTTTTCATGGATGCTTCGGACATTCCAGGTTGCATATCTTACAATATCATTGTGCCGTTTTCTTTTAACCATATTTCTTTGCTGTGGGTCGTCATATTTCAATTCCTTCTGGCTTTTTTCGTGTTGAGACTTGAAAGTAGTTTTGAAGTTCCTTAGGACAGGTTACTGGCCCGACGCTAAGTAGTCCAGTGGTAGGGCTGCTACCTTTTAGTCTCTGGACAGACATTAGGATACCGCATTTACTCAGTACCTGATGGAACGGTTATACCGCCGTGACTCGGTCCTCAGAGCCTCGTTTGTGAAAACAGGTTGTACCACGAGAAGGTGTGGATGAGAATTGGGTAGGAGAGGTTATACACACGTCGCTACCCCTTACAACCCATTATTATTATTATTATTATTATTATTATTATTATTATTATTATTATTATTTATTATTATTATTATTATTATTATTTACTTTACAGTTAAATCCATAAAGAATTTTCTTCCATTCAACTATTAACAGATATATTAACAGAAAAAACATAAGAACATAACATAACTAATTCACTAGCACTATCGAAACCGTTGGTTTATGGTCACGCAGACATAAGCTATCTATATATTCTTATCCTTAGCTCATGTGTTGCAATTATCTCCTGTACAATCTACTTCTTTCAAATCAGGGTCAATTTTATTCTCGCGCCTCATATCTGGTTTACCATCTGGCATTTTACCTCTGGTTTTCCGATAAGAAGCGTCCATGCATTTCTTTCATTCCCCATTCTTGTCACATATGTTACCCATCGCAGTCTTATGAGACCTAATTATTCTTATTATATCTTACTTCCTATAGAGACTATGAAGTTCACTGTTATGTAGTCTTCTACATTCCCTTGTCTGTTCATCTCTCTTTGGTCCAATTTTTTTCCAAAAAAATTATTCTCAGATACTCGTAATCTCCTTTCCTCCCTTAAAGTAAGAGTTCATGTTTGGTATCCATATAATATAACTTGAAGAATGATAGTTTTATATATCTTCAGTTTGACGTTTTTAAAGGAGTTAGGACGACAAAAGCCCTGTAATACATAATAACATGTAATTCCAGAATTGAGCTTATGTTTAACTTCTTTGTGCATCTCATTCTTATTTGTAATTGTTATTCCTAGGTATTTGAATTCAGCCACTTCTTCAAAATTTTCCTCATGTGTTATTAGTTTTCCACTTCCATTATATAAAGTATTTCTATGTGTGAACATATATTTATATTAATTGGTGTTTACTTCCAGTCCCAATTCTTAATACAATAGACTTGAAGGCATTCTTCTTCTTCTTCTAAAGATTTTACGGCATGATCTACGACAAAATTGATTAGTACACCTCCTTGCTTTAACCCATTGTGTATTTCAAAAGTATCCGAAAGCCATTTGCCTACACGCATCCTCATCTTTGTGCCATATAAACACGTTATTATAAGTTTATTTATTTTTTTTTGGGAATGTCGAACTCCGATAGGATACTATATAACTTTTCCATCTTACGTCAATCTTATTCATTTTTTTTAAATCCACATATAGTTGATGTGCAGTGTCGTTATATTCCCATTTATTTTCTAAAATCTGTCTTTTACTAAAAATCTGATCTGTTGTTGACCTGTTTCTTCTAAATCCATATTGATGAACTCCTAGATAATAATAAATAAAGTAAGCAAAAGTAAGTATTTATTTTAATTAAACTAAAAATTAAGTGAATAGATTTAATATTATCAGAGAAACGAAAAATCAGAAACCATAAAATAATCCGCCGAAAGAGCATTATTACAAATAAATTGATTTCATTTTCTCTTAAGGAAGCTAATATCCGGCAGTTCTAATCTCTTGTGCAAGGACTTTCAAGGTAGACATACATTGTGGCGACGGTGTGTGGCATTCTGAAGCCCACGAGGGTTTCTTAGCAGGTAATTCCACCGTGGCTATCAAGATGTTGTTATGGATCATTAACCCAGCCATTTAGCGGCAAGATAAGTTGATGTTGGGTATAAAAGGATGACAGTGTCACACTAGAATAGGGCGTAGAAACTGCACTGCCGGCAAGCAGAGAGTCCGAAAACCATTCACAGAATGAACCTCACTATTCTAGGCGAGTGTACTTCGCGCAATTTAAATGGTAGCCATCCAGGAGGAATTACCATATATAAAGCATAGGTTAATGCGGATAAAACACTCGGTTCATTAACATAAAACATTCCATGGGATTAAATAATCTGGCTAAGAAGGGTTGGATATCTTGGAGCATCCTCTCTGCATCAGTACTTAAGTGTGTTGTTGCCGGCCCTGAGCTTAAGCAGTATTGGTCTCATATGTTGTTTTGCAAGATGTGTCAGATTTTAGGGCCTCTGTGAAGGAAATAGGGGGATTGAACTTCACGGAAGTGAACGTTTGAGGTTTAGTTCGGGGTACTGGAAGTGTAGGAATAGGTTTTGTTACCTTGCTATAAGATTCAAGTACCGCCTTGAGAGCAAGGCAGCCGCGAAAGGATGAAGGGTGGCCAGACCCCTCGCAATTTGCACACTTCGCAATTTTGGGTTTCTCTGAGCTGTGGAATAAATATGACAACTTTACGATTGTGAGCCTCAGCGCAGACAACACAACATGGAGTCTTACTGTTCTTTCATGGTCTAGTAGTAAATACAGCATAGAGATTGGATACGGTAAAGGAATTATAGTAGTCCTGTCCACTCAGGATCCCACATAATGTGAACCAGGAATTAGGAGTAAAATTGGCCGGAGCGCAAGGAGCAGTCATCCTATCTCGCTTTGTGGTATTGGTTGGAATCATGGATTCTTGCATCTAAGCAACCAAAGATCCTTATTGCGTGTCTTAGCGATATATATATATATATATATATATATATAAATTGCATTGTCCCTCAATTATTTTCAAACTTATGCACTATTACATCCCCAGTTACCATGTTTCCAGATTTGAGCAGTTATATTTTCACCGCAATTCTGAAACTAGGCAACAAGACAACACATTTGAACAATACATTATTTTTTAATTCTAATACTTTCATAGTAGGCAGTAATTAATTTTATTCAATCAAACAATAATGTTTCTTCTATGCCATGAAAACACTTAGGCTATTTTATTTTCGATTCTATTTTTTTAAAATTTAAACACATTTTATATACTACACTGGCTCGATGATCTTTTACCTCCGCGATTAACAGATGTGGATGTGAGGCCAACAGCCAGCTGGTAGGCCAAGAGCCTTCTAGGCCTGTCGTTCTTTGAATTTTGGAGTTATTTACTAATAATATTGTACGCCTATTATGTTATTACTATATTTGCCATTTCTTCAATATATCATGAAAAAGAAAAAGGAATATCAAGTAATTGCTATTAGCCTTCTTGTATTCTCTTCTTCATTGCTTTATTCTCCCTCCTTTTGTAGGACTTAACATGCGCCCCTCTTCTGGGTGTAAGTCTTGTAGACAGTGAACAAGACACAAATTAACGTGAGTCTCTACATATCTATGTCCGTGCGGGCGTGCGCGGGTGTGTATGCGTGCAAACACACATAGAGTGAAGAAAAAATTTCTTTCTCTCTCTCTGAATTAGTTTAATCGCCCCCTTTGTAAGTGTTTTTATATTCAAAGCATCTCCCAAGTCTTTCACGGGCAGTGAGGAAGTGAATATTTAATTCTAGATTACATAGCCTACGTACTTTTCTGACCACAAAAGGACATAGACCACCTCTCCGTGATGAGTGACCATCTCAATCCGGTGGTACATATGATAGAAAAAATATTTAAGAAACAAACAAGGGGAAAAAATTTGTAAATGATGTTTGGACCATAATGTTTTCTGATTTTGTCTCATAGTTGATAAATCCTGCTGCATCGAAGACAACGATATTACCCCAACAACATGCAATATCATTTGAATGGAACGGATTTTTATTGTGCCAAAAATTAAGATTGGAACACAATATAGGCATTTTTCAATCAATTGAAAAATAATTTGTTTTCAGTTTTATGCACGTGTAAGTTAACATTTTCTTCAATGAGTTTTTTGGAATCTAGAAATAATATTTTGATATTATACATGTTACTTTTGTATGAGATAATAAATCAAGTTCCATTCACGTTAGCATTGTACTAATCTATGTTGTAATCTTAACCTTTATATGTAATACAATGATAAATGAGTTTGGTTACGTGGCTAAACAGCTAAGGCTTTTATTTTAGACCATAATAAGTTCGATGACATTAATAATTTGTGAAAACCGGAGGGACAACGCCCAGTTGATAGACCAAGAATGAGGTGGGAGAAATAATATTAATCATGATTTGAAGGAAGTAGATTATATGGGGATGATTGGAAAACGCTACCTCAGGATATGGATATGTAAAAAGCTTATGCCTGCGCGGCCATGAGCCTACGGGTTCGATAGTGCCAGTGAGTTAGTTATTAGAATCCCGTAGTATCTCATAGTAATACATTCTTTGTTTGTTTTCCTTTGTCAGATATCTCTCTTTATGGGCACTTATACGTACATGTCCTACGCCAACCCGCCCTTACCGAGAAACTATCTGTCCGGATAGGTTTTTACCTCTGGATCTCATACACATTTGTTTGACCAAACAAGTACATGAAGGGTCTCCCCGATGAGTTATCAGCTCAATGGAGACTCTCTTTAATATTAAAGTATGAAATTAATTAAGTACACGTTTTTTAAAAAATGTGCTATTTAGTTAGAGAGTATCAAGATGGCATATGAGTACATAAGTGATGTTATATATCTGGGAATGTATTGCTAATGAATGACACTTTCATTGTATTTCTGTGTTTAATATAATATGAACCAGAATTATAGAATCTGTACTGCCGAGCGAGTTGGCTGAGACGGGAAGCGATACCTTTTTCAGAGCGGTATATAACAAATTAGTCTTAAAAACATAACATTGAAATGATTATAGTTATCTGGTAAAAAATAGTATATAATGTGGGGTCGTTTCTGTTAATTATTTTAGATTCTTTATAGGTTAAGACATCGAAAAAGCTCAAACAGCGTTCGTCAAACTCGTAGCATGGGCCGAAAAGAACGACCTCGAAATAAATGAGGAGAAAACAGTAAAAATGACCATCAGGAAAGGAGGAAGACTCGCAGCGATTGACTGAATTCGGTATAAGGGAACCCACTGCAAAGTGTAAACCAGTTCAAATATCTGGGGATCACATTGCAGAGCCGAGGTGACACCTTCGATAAGCACATCAAAGAACGCGCCTTAGCGGCCAGAATAGCAACGAACAGTATTAAAAACCTGAGTAAACTATCCCTGGAGACAGCAATGACCATCTTCCGCTTAAAAATAGCACCAATCATGACCTATGGAATAGAAGTGATTTGGAAGAACCTAAATAAGGCAAACCTAGAGGAAATAGAGAAAATCAAAGCACACTTTATAAGATAGCGCTAAGCGTATCAAAATACACGCCTTCACGCCTAACGTGCATACTGACACAAAGGAACCGTTCTTCATAGAAGAGCTCCACCTGGACCTTCTCGTGCCGGCAACAGATGCCTACAAAGAACTGCTGTGGGAACTCAACGAGAAGAGAGAACAGATATGGCCTGAGTTCTACGCAACGGATGCAATGATATACAGGGAATGGGCAGCAGCCAGATATGACCTCAGACACACCGTGACGATAGTCGCGGTTCATGGTTCCCACCACAGGACAAGCACAACAGTGAAGCACCTTAACCCAGAAGAAAAGTGCAAGTGCAAACTATGTGGGTCGCACTGCGACCGATATCACCTATTACAGTGTGAAAACATAGGAACATCGATAACAGACTTCTGTAAGACATGAAAACAATTCTTTCTACATGGCCATTGGCTGCAATAATACCTATTATTATTATTATTATTATTATTATTATTATTATTATTATTATTATTATTATTATTATAGGTTAAGAAAACAATAATATCGTACTTATTATCAATTTATCATTATCGGCATCAGGCTTTTGGCCTGTTCCGTCTCTATGTAGGTGTTCACACCATGTCTTCTAATGGTCAGTCTTTTGGATTACAGTGTAACGCAGCTTACGATATCCTTGTGTCCGGCATTCGTTGAATGTCCTGTATTTATGAATTATAGATGTAGTTCATTCTATAATTTAATTCTTCCCTAATATCTATGTTCATTTTGTTTTCCTATTTGTCTTAACTGATCTGCTGTTAGGGTCAGCATTCACTTCCATATAACATCAAAGGGAATGAAATTACTTTACAAAGTTTTGATAATGTTTGTTTTAGTACATTGCGTTTTAATGTTCTGTGTATAGTTCCACAAAACTGTCTAAACCTGTGTAGGTTCATTTAGATGTCTTCAGATAATCTGTATCCTACATTATATCCCAGATAATTTTATTCATTTATTTGTTCAATTATTTTTTCATATTTAAAATTTTAGTTTTATTTTAGTTTTATTTCTAGCAGTAATCATTATTTTAGTTTTATTTCTAGAAGTAATCATGTTACATTTATGAGGATCCTGTTTTATCTTGTGAGCTGCATCTTGGATTTAATTGTACTGTTCTCCCTATAATAATAATAATAATAATAATAATAATAATAATGATGATGATTATGATGATGATTATGGTGATGATTATGGTGATGATTATGATTATGATAATGATTATGATGAATATGATGATGATTATGTTGATGGTTATGTTGATGGTTATGATGATGGTGATGATGATGATTATGATGATTATTATGATGATTATTATGATGATTATTATGATGATGATTATGATGATGATTATGATGATGATTATGATGATGATTATGATGATGGTTATGATGATGATTATGATGATGATTATGATGATGATCATGAAGATGACCATGATGATGATCATGATGATTATGATGATGATGATTATGATGATGATGATGATAATCGGATCATCAGCAATGGGTAATTTGTAAAATTTACACTGTTAAAATATTATTTAAAGTCATCAAACAACTTTTAATTATATCGTCAATATAAACATTAAAAAATGTTAGCGAATCAATTGAAAAATAATTTGTTTTCAGTTTTATGCACGTGTAAGTTAACATTTTCTTCAATGAGTTTTTTGGAATCTAGAAATAATATTTTGATATTATACATGTTACTTTTGTATGAGATAATAAATCAAGTTCCATTCACGTTAGCATTGTACTAATCTATGTTGTAATCTTAACCTTTATATGTAATACAATGATAAATGAGTTTGGTTACGTGGCTAAACAGCTAAGGCTTTTATTTTAGACCATAATAAGTTCGATGACATTAATAATTTGTGAAAACCGGAGGGACAACGCCCAGTTGATAGACCAAGAATGAGGTGGGAGAATAATATTAATCATGATTTGAAGGAAGTAGATTATATGGGGATGATTGGAAAACGCTACCTCAGGATATGGATATGTAAAAAGCTTATGCCTGCGCGGCCATGAGCCTACGGGTTCGATAGTGCCAGTGAGTTAGTTATTAGAATCCCGTAGTATCTCATAGTAATACATTCTTTGTTTGTTTTCCTTTGTCAGATATCTCTCTTTATGGGCACTTATACGTACATGTCCCACGCCAACCCGCCCTTACCGAGAAACTATCTGTCCGGATAGGTTTTTACCTCTGGATCTCATACACATTTGTTTAACCAAACAAGTACATGAAGGGTCTCCCCGATGAGTTATCAGCTCAATGGAGACTCTCTTTAATATTAAAGTATGAAATTAATTAAGTACACGTTTTTTAAAAAATGTGCTATTTAGTTAGAGAGTATCAAGATGGCATATGAGTACATAAGTGATGTATATATCTGGGAATGTATTGCTAATGAATGACACTTTCATTGTATTCTGTGTTTAATATAATATGAACCAGAATTATAGAATCTGTACTGCCGAGCGAGTTGGCTGAGACGGGAAGCGATACCTTTTTCAGAGCGGTATATAACAAATTAGTCTTAAAACATAACATTGAAATGATTATAGTTATCTGGTAAAAAATAGTATATAATGTGGGGTCGTTTCTGTTAATTATTTTAGATTCTTTATAGGTTAAGACATCGAAAAAGCTCAAAACAGCGTTCGTCAAACTCGTAGCATGGGCCGAAAAGAACGACCTCGAAATAAATGAGGAGAAAACAGTAAAAATGACCATCAGGAAAGGAGGAAGACTCGCAGCGATTGACTGAATTCGGTATAAGGGAACCCACTGCAAAGTGTAAACCAGTTCAAATATCTGGGGATCACATTGCAGAGCCGAGGTGACACCTTCGATAAGCACATCAAAGAACGCGCCTTAGCGGCCAGAATAGCAACGAACAGTATTAAAAACCTGAGTAAACTATCCCTGGAGACAGCAATGACCATCTTCCGCTTAAAAATAGCACCAATCATGACCTATGGAATAGAAGTGATTTGGAAGAACCTAAATAAGGCAAACCTAGAGGAAATAGAGAAAATCAAAGCACACTTTATAAGATAGCGCTAAGCGTATCAAAATACACGCCTTCACGCCTAACGTGCATACTGACACAAATGAACCGTTCTTCATAGAAGAGCTCCACCTGGACCTTCTCGTGCCGGCAACAGATGCCTACAAAGAACTGCTGTGGGAACTCAACGAGAAGAGAGAACAGATATGGCCTGAGTTCTACGCAACGGATGCAATGATATACAGGGAATGGGCAGCAGCCAGATATGACCTCAGACACACCGTGACGATAGTCGCGGTTCATGGTTCCCACCACAGGACAAGCACAACAGTGAAGCACCTTAACCCAGAAGAAAAGTGCAAGTGCAAACTATGTGGGTCGCACTGCGACCGATATCACCTATTACAGTGTGAAAACATAGGAACATCGATAACAGACTTCTGTAAGACATGAAAACAATTCTTTCTACATGGCCATTGGCTGCAATAATACCTATTATTATTATTATTATTATTATTATTATTATTATTATTATTATTATTATTATTATTATAGGTTAAGAAAACAATAATATCGTACTTATTATCAATTTATCATTATCGGCATCAGGCTTTTGGCCTGTTCCGTCTCTATGTAGGTGTTCACACCATGTCTTCTAATGGTCAGTCTTCTTTTGGATTACAGTGTAACGCAGCTTACGATATCCTTGTGTCCGGCATTCGTTGAATGTCCTGTATTTATGAATTATAGATGTAGTTCATCTATATTTAATTCTTCCCTAATATCTATGTTCATTTTGTTTTCCTATTTGTCTTAACTGATCTGCTGTTAGGGTCAGCATTCACTTCCATATAACATCAAAGGGAATGAAATTACTTTACAAAGTTTTGATAATGTTTGTTTTAGTACATTGCGTTTTAATGTTCTGTGTATAGTTCCACAAAACTGTCTAAACCTGTGTAGGTTCATTTAGATGTCTTCAGATAATCTGTATCCTACATTATATCCCAGATAATTTTATTCATTTATTTGTTCAATTATTTTTTCATATTTTAAAATTTTAGTTTTATTTTAGTTTTATTTCTAGAAGTAATCATTATTTTAGTTTTATTTCTAGAAGTAATCATGTTACATTTATGAGGATCCTGTTTTATCTTGTGAGCTGCATCTTGGATTTAATTGTACTGTTCTCCCTATAATAATAATAATAATAATAATAATAATGATGATGATTATGATGATTATGATGATGATGATTATGATGATGATGATGATAATCGGATCATCAGCAATGGGTAATTTGTAAAATTTACACTGTTAAAATATTATTTAAAGTCATCAAACAACTTTTAATTATATCGTCAATATAAACATTAAAAAATGTTAGCGAATCAATTGAAAAATAATTTGTTTTCAGTTTTATGCACGTGTAAGTTAACATTTTCTTCAATGAGTTTTTTGGAATCTAGAAATAATATTTTGATATTATACATGTTACTTTTGTATGAGATAATAAATCAAGTTCCATTCACGTTAGCATTGTACTAATCTATGTTGTAATCTTAACCTTTATATGTAATACAATGATAAATGAGTTTGGTTACGTGGCTAAACAGCTAAGGCTTTTATTTTAGACCATAATAAGTTCGATGACATTAATAATTTGTGAAAACCGGAGGGACAACGCCCAGTTGATAGACCAAGAATGAGGTGGGAGAATAATATTAATCATGATTTGAAGGAAGTAGATTATATGGGGATGATTGGAAAACGCTACCTCAGGATATGGATATGTAAAAAGCTTATGCCTGCGCGGCCATGAGCCTACGGGTTCGATAGTGCCAGTGAGTTAGTTATTAGAATCCCGTAGTATCTCATAGTAATACATTCTTTGTTTGTTTTCCTTTGTCAGATATCTCTCTTTATGGGCACTTATACGTACATGTCCCACGCCAACCCGCCCTTACCGAGAAACTATCTGTCCGGATAGGTTTTTACCTCTGGATCTCATACACATTTGTTTGACCAAACAAGTACATGAAGGGTCTCCCCGATGAGTTATCAGCTCAATGGAGACTCTCTTTAATATTAAAGTATGAAATTAATTAAGTACACGTTTTTTAAAAAATGTGCTATTTAGTTAGAGAGTATCAAGATGGCATATGAGTACATAAGTGATGTTATATATCTGGGAATGTATTGCTAATGAATGACACTTTCATTGTATTCTGTGTTTAATATAATATGAACCAGAATTATAGAATCTGTACTGCCGAGCGAGTTGGCTGAGACGGGAAGCGATACCTTTTTCAGAGCGGTATATAACAAATTAGTCTTAAAACATAACATTGAAATGATTATAGTTATCTGGTAAAAAATAGTATATAATGTGGGGTCGTTTCTGTTAATTATTTTAGATTCTTTATAGGTTAAGACATCGAAAAAGCTCAAACAGCGTTCGTCAAACTCGTAGCATGGGCCGAAAAGAACGACCTCGAAATAAATGAGGAGAAAACAGTAAAAATGACCATCAGGAAAGGAGGAAGACTCGCAGCGATTGACTGAATTCGGTATAAGGGAACCCACTGCAAAGTGTAAACCAGTTCAAATATCTGGGGATCACATTGCAGAGCCGAGGTGACACCTTCGATAAGCACATCAAAGAACGCGCCTTAGCGGCCAGAATAGCAACGAACAGTATTAAAAACCTGAGTAAACTATCCCTGGAGACAGCAATGACCATCTTCCGCTTAAAAATAGCACCAATCATGACCTATGGAATAGAAGTGATTTGGAAGAACCTAAATAAGGCAAACCTAGAGGAAATAGAGAAAATCAAAGCACACTTTATAAGATAGCGCTAAGCGTATCAAAATACACGCCTTCACGCCTAACGTGCATACTGACACAAAGGAACCGTTCTTCATAGAAGAGCTCCACCTGGACCTTCTCGTGCCGGCAACAGATGCCTACAAAGAACTGCTGTGGGAACTCAACGAGAAGAGAGAACAGATATGGCCTGAGTTCTACGCAACGGATGCAATGATATACAGGGAATGGGCAGCAGCCAGATATGACCTCAGACACACACCGTGACGATAGTCGCGGTTCATGGTTCCCACCACAGGACAAGCACAACAGTGAAGCACCTTAACCCAGAAGAAAAGTGCAAGTGCAAACTATGTGGGTCGCACTGCGACCGATATCACCTATTACAGTGTGAAAACATAGGAACATCGATAACAGACTTCTGTAAGACATGAAAACAATTCTTTCTACATGGCCATTGGCTGCAATAATACCTATTATTATTATTATTATTATTATTATTATTATTATTATTATTATAGGTTAAGAAAACAATAATATCGTACTTATTATCAATTTATCATTATCGGCATCAGGCTTTTGGCCTGTTCCGTCTCTATGTAGGTGTTCACACCATGTCTTCTAATGGTCAGTCTTTTGGATTACAGTGTAACGCAGCTTACGATATCCTTGTGTCCGGCATTCGTTGAATGTCCTGTATTTATGAATTATAGATGTAGTTCATTCTATATTTAATTCTTCCCTAATATCTATGTTCATTTTGTTTTCCTATTTGTCTTAACTGATCTGCTGTTAGGGTCAGCATTCACTTCCATATAACATCAAAGGGAATGAAATTACTTTACAAAGTTTTGATAATGTTTGTTTTAGTACATTGCGTTTTAATGTTCTGTGTATAGTTCCACAAAACTGTCTAAACCTGTGTAGGTTCATTTAGATGTCTTCAGATAATCTGTATCCTACATTATATCCCAGATAATTTTATTCATTTATTTGTTCAATTATTTTTTCATATTTTAAAATTTTAGTTTTATTTTAGTTTTATTTCTAGCAGTAATCATTATTTTAGTTTTATTTCTAGAAGTAATCATGTTACATTTATGAGGATCCTGTTTTATCTTGTGAGCTGCATCTTGGATTTAATTGTACTGTTCTCCCTATAATAATAATAATAATAATAATAATAATAATAATGATGATGATTATGATGATGATTATGGTGATGATTATGGTGATGATTATGATTATGATAATGATTATGATGAATATGATGATGATTATGTTGATGGTTATGTTGATGGTTATGATGATGATTATGATGATTATTATGATGATTATTATGATGATGATTATGATGATGATTATGATGATGATTATGATGATGATTATGATGATGATTATGATGATGATGATGATAATCGGATCATCAGCAATGGGTAATTTGTAAAATTTACACTGTTAAAATATTATTTAAAGTCATCAAACAACTTTTAATTATATCGTCAATATAAACATTAAAAAATGTTAGCGAAATTGGTCGCCCTTGTCTTATTCCATAGTTAATATCAGCTGTAAGATTTTCATTGACAGCAATCCTTGTACCAATTTTATTATTTTATACAGGGGTTCAATTGTTGCTATGAAGTGTGCTGGGACCCATAACAGCTTTCTTTTAACTCTGTCAAAAGCAGTTTCATAATCAATAAATACGTAATACGTAGGCAGTCTTATTTCTCTTCTCTTTTCTGTTATTTGCGTCAGAACAAAAATTCAATCTGTACAGGATCTACCTTTTCTAAATCCATGTTGAGCTTCTGATAAACACGTTTCAAACAACAGGCATTGGTCTTTTGTTAATTATATTGGAATGTATTTAAAAGGCTTATTCCTCTATAACGTATTAAGAATTAAGAGTAAAATTAATTTGCACCAAACTCTAATTGAGCCTCTACTAATCTACAGCTCTGAGTCATTGAACCTAAGTAAAAGTAATGAAAAAGTCATAGTATTTCAAAAGGAAACTATTTAGAGTCATATATTGGGCCCAATAAATGTTGTAGTTAAATGGCGTAGTCTAATACGAGGTTATAACAAAGAGTTATACGATCTACATAAAGACGTGAACATTGTCACAAGTACTAAATTGGTTAGGGCATGTGATAATATCAATTACTTTATATAAAATAATTACTGTTATTGTGGAAGGAATAGTCCCGAGGAAAGACTCTGCGTGGATGGGAACATGGTATAATGAAGGATATAAAAGCTCTGGGTTTTTAAATTGGCGAAGGGTAGGTCTTGATAGAGAAGCTTGGCAAGAACTTCATACGAAAACTGTGGACCGAGGAGGGCTGTAGCACCAACTATAATTATAATGATTACAGATTAATGATTGTTTTATTTAATTTGTTACCTCAAATATAAATTAATTTTTGTGTTGTGGATTCTTTGTCAATATCGAAGTTTATTGTTTATGTGCCAGATTATTTTTTTCTTTTTTGATTCACTAGTTTACCTTTGTTCTGTATTTGTTTACTTTTTAATTCTTATTAAAACATATATAAATCGGGATAGGTCACATATCGAGACCAAAAGTGAAGATCTAGAATCCCCTTCTCCGCCGGGAAACGGATCCGGGTCACTGCAATAGAAGGTAGGGACTTCATCGCCATACAATGAAGGATATATCTCAATCCCCCTTCTGCCCTTTTATCAATTGTGTTCTATGTCGTGGATGTTTTTCGTATGTCCTCTTCAACCGCTTTGTATTCTGTACATACATGAGAGGTTGGTATATTTATTTCAGTCTATAAACATCTCAATGCCACTGTGATTGTTTTGCAATGGTGTTACATAACTGTCATTCATGCTAAAAAATTTAGTTTATTTCTATCAGTTAAGTTGAGATGTCAGCACTATTTAAATCTTAAAAAATGAATATAAGCATCATAATCTGGATCTCTTACTATGAAACACACTAATGGTTTTCCAGCATACTTCTTATTCAGAACTATTCAAACACATGTTTACGTTACCAAACTATGTGCAACGAACCAAAATCACTAAGCTCCATATTATAAAATGAGAGTAGCTGTGATTAGTTTTATAATGACATTACGTAACTCCGCTTATGCCCATAATTTTACTTTTTTTGACGATTACAGTTGGATGGCAGAACAGCATAAACCGTAAAACTTATAAACCTAATGTATCATAAATTAAAAATACTCAAACTTAATCTAAGTTATATAACGGGATTAAAAGGCTGGAAGTGCCTGGGCAAGGCAAGTACTCTATGTATCTCAGGGTTGTGGATTTTCACCGTGGGATAAGGCGAGGTTCGAACTAAGGATAACCGAGTACTATCAGGAGGCTTACCGAGACAACACTGGTGTCAATTAGATACTATTTATTATATCACATGTAGCACAAGACTGTTACAGTTCCAATTCCAGAACATTGGATTTAATTGGATATATTCCGGTATTTTTCACATCGGAATGATACAGCGGTCAATACTGGATCGATTTTATTAATATCGTGGCGAATCTATCGCGTTTTAGAGCACTGATAATTACCGGTCTTCACTCGACCTAAAGTGTTATATAACACCAGCACACTGATGCTTTTAAAACGAATAACTTTTATAACTTGCCGTTCTTGGCCTAACACATTTAGTGTATCCAATGGTCGCTTGCCTGCGACCCGCGAAATATACGAGTCCGCACTGCCGCGGAGCTCCAACAATTAATCCTGCGCGGAGTCTTATGTTAATTTTGTTCCACCCGGGAACGCTTCCCGGAGTAGCCTACTCTCACGATATTCGGAATATATCCAACTCCATCTTACAAATACAATTTACTAAACCAATATTTTCATTGACCGAACATATAATTAACATACATAAAAAACGCCTTACTAGCAGAATGATATTGACTTATGGACTCTGATTGGGCATTATGGTTCCCACTATAGTTCAACCAGAATCTCGGGACAATTCATTGGTCTATGCATTTCCAGGGTGTGATTTTCACACGCTGGCGAGAAGTTCATTAATTTACTGAAAATAGATGGGCATAGTTTTTGGCTACAGTCGCCATCTCAACAGGCAGTCTGGTGCTCTTTGACACACTTAAAATTGACCGTCATTTATCTGTCTGGAAGGATGATTTCCGGAGCTGGACAAGGGATATTACGTCTCCAGCTGCGAGGCCGTATTATTAGGAAACAATTTGTCCCGGCTGTAAAACAACTTACATGTGTCCATCTTCAAAGAAATGACTTTATATATACTCAAGCGTAACAGATTGGTAAAAGTTTCTCGCGAAACCTTTTTTTCGAAAGTGTAACTACATCTTTAATAATAATGTTTAATAATAAAATTAATTAGTGCAGTTATTTCTGCTACAGTTACCCATATTTTTTTGTAAAATTGTAGCTAAATAATTTTACTATTTTACAACTCGTGTAACAAACACAAAATTATAACTTTATAAATAAGTTTTTGAATCACATAAAGCCTCTGAATTTGGAGCCAAAAACTATCACAATATATGATGTTACTTTGCGTTCAAAAAATATTAAACACAAAAATAAAATATCACTTGTGATAATACAAGTTCAGAACTGAAGAGTGTGCTGGTGAATAGCGGTTAATATATGTTCTGACAACCTTCTTAAATTACTGTCATTAGGCCTATATTTTCTTATTAAATTATTTTTTCGCATAATTAGCCTATTGCTTGTTCATTTTCGGTCTGCTCCACTACATTTGACCTAAGTAAATACGAAAGAATAATGTTCTCCG
Organism: Diploptera punctata; assembly: GCA_030220185.1. Classification (NCBI taxonomy): domain Eukaryota; kingdom Metazoa; phylum Arthropoda; class Insecta; order Blattodea; family Blaberidae; genus Diploptera; species Diploptera punctata. The sequence goes on from JASPKZ010001192.1 coordinate 416,366, forward strand.
CCTCCCAGTATCATTCTAAAGATTATTGCTCAATATTATTTTATATTTTGATTTTTGGCTTAAGTAAACTTACTACAATACTAAGACTGGCTGTGTGGTGGTTAGCATCCTGGAGTTTCTGACTTCGATTCGTGGTTGTATCGTAGATATTTATATTTTTATAGTGTCCGGAATGTAGTCTATTTAGTTTTGTAAGACATCTGAAAGATATTTGAAACGAGAAGTAGCGAAATTCCGGTCGTGTCATTGATGTAGTTTGTTGGTTTCGACCCTTTTGAGGTCATGACCCTGTCTTCATATGCTTGTCTGTAAGTTTGGAGTTTTGCTGGAGCTAGGAGAATGGTCTTCTCCTAGCTGTTAGATGTTCGTGTACCGAGAATAAAGCTTACGTTTTTCAGTCTTAAAAGTGTCTTTAAGTTAGACTTAATTATGTATTGTTGTTGTGTCATGTTAGTCAGTAGTGTAACTGTTGCCTGTAGTAACTCTGGATTTTGAAGGATCTTGGTTAAAAGTTTGAAAAGTTGTTGGATTAAGGTGGTGTTGGAATTTATGTTTGTTGGTTCAGGAGGTCTTGTAAGGGCTGGGAAGTTGGTTGGGTTTATTTCAGGTGCAGGAGTGTTACTCTTTGGTGTTATTGTTGTCTTAGGTGTTGGTGTTTGTGTTGTCTTAGGTGTTGGTGTTTGTGTCTTGAGTGTTGGTTGAGGTCTTGTGTTATTGTAATTCTTGTATGCTTTACACTCCCTGTACCTGGCAGCATGCTGCTCGTTACAGTTGGCGCAAGTTGTGTGTTGGCCTTGCAGTCGGCAACCCTATGACTGCCAGCGCATCGGACACATCGCTCATTCTTAGAACAGAACCGAGCTAGATGTCCAAAGCCCTGACAGTTGTAGCACTGTATGCCTCCAGTAGCACTTTACTACGTCTCAAGTCTGATCTTAATGTTGAGTACATTAGCGAGGTCTTCTAGTTTAGTCTTTAGGTCGCTTGTCTTCTCAAAGATGAGGACCCAGACTGGAATGGCAGTCCTGATTCTTTCTCCATTGAGAAAGCTTCAATCAGTTTAATGCAATTAAAATTAAAGTTGATTGCGTCTCACTAACCTCTGACCATCTGTAATGTTTCCTGCTAGCCAGTGACAGCAGCAACTCAGAGATATACTATGGATTTATTTTTATGCCATTAATGCAACGATGAGATATTGAAAACGATAATACATATTTAAATTTGGAATGTAAACGTTTTTATGAATAAGTATGAGCGAATCGAGTTCATCAGAGTGTGATTCGAGGCGTGTGAAATATTCTATTAAGAGAAGACGACAGGTACGAGAGAACTCATAACAAAGTTCCGCACCAAATGCTTTGAGATCTCACCAGTTCCAAATAAGGCAAATCGTCTCTATTTTACTAATTCTCAATGTTGCACATTGGTGCCAAAGAATCTGTTAAACTCAAACCGTCTTTCCACAATGAATTTAATTATAATTATGTTTTATTCACAAAGCAATGAACATGTTGGACGGTGAAAATGTATTATTTAGGCGTTACTGCAACTATACGTGGATGTAGATACTGTTTCCTATGAAACAGTACTTATGTAGGATATTATTATATTGCGACGACACAGCCTTATTCGTAACGCTAGTTTCAACCCTTAATTATACCGCGTATCAATGCTTAATAAAGTATATTTATTTTTATGTTGATTTCGACGATATCCTCGGTGGGTTCGAATTCCGGCGGTGTACGAGATTTAAGATATTCAGCTTTGGCCTGTGTGTGGGTCCTGTGCTTGTTTGGTTGTTCGAAAAGGGAAATGATAAAACAGCGATAAACAAGTAAAAAGAAAAATGAAAATACGGGTACGTGAACAGTATGCCACAATGAAATGGCGGAACCATCGGTGGAAAATAAATGGACTGGAGATGCCTGATAAATGTAGACCAAAATTACCACCTTATTCTTTCATATAATAAGCTCTATATCTTCTAAATTGGTTATTCAATAGTAGATTATATACGGTATAAGCAATTAAATTGGCATGGACACGTACGGCGAATGCAAGAAGAAAGATTACCAGGAAAACATTGAATGGTGTTCACCTGGAATAAGGTGGAGAGGAAGACCTCGAAACTCGTGGATGCAGGAAATAAGAACTGGAATGAGAGCAAGAGGATATGGATTGGATGGAGAGAGACGAGTGGAGAAGAGAAATAAAACTTTAGGCACAGAAAGATGTGTAAATATTAAAATTCTATATATAAATAAATAATCTGCTAAATTGTTCGTAGAAACCCCAATCAAATAAATAATACGAATTTTAATAGTGATATATCTCAAATAGCCATCTGTGAGGTATTTATAGTATTGTAAATTAATAATAATTATTTCTTCATTTAGAACAATCATGAAGCGTCGTGTATGAAGTTCCAGTTCAGTTTTCAAATAACGTTACTTAATTATATAAATTAATGAAATTATATTTTACCATAAATAATTAATTCAGTTTTCCTCAACTTCAATGCATTTTAATTCCTTGAAGGTCTTTCGGATAAGTTATCCATCTTCACCTATTTGATTTATTCGTATTTTATTTATGCACTGTTAATTGTGAAATATTCTGTGGATCTTACAGGGGATTATTCCGACTTGGAGTCGAAATCGCAAAATGTAATTCGTGTTACAGGGTTTCCCTTATTATGAAAATCTGAAATTTCAAATCTTTGCTGCCAATTACCACAACATACCATATTGGGAGGCAATGAAATAGATCGCGTACAGTGACTATATCAAAGTTAGGAGAGATGGAAATATATATTTATTTTCGGAAATAAGTAATTTTTTCTTGATTGGTTCATAATTTGGAATGAAAATACGACAGTTTAGAAGAAACTATTCCTGTAAGAAATTGTGTTGCTTTGAAGGTCTGAAACAGGATATATACTTCAAACAGGAATATATAAGGTGGTTCCATAAATATTGTAAATATTATTTTAGAATTTCATAAATAATTCGATTGGATTTTTACGTGAATATAAAAATTGTTAAAATAATATTTTTATAGTACAGATAATTACTTTTTTTATAGTGTGAATTTCTAAAATACTAGACATTTCTTTAAGTCAGTTCAGATTTTAGAAATATTCTACACAATATTGAGCTATAATATTTGAACTGATTGAGTTCTTAAACTATAAACAGTCCAATCGTATTTATTATATTTTATATCAATATATTAACCGAACAGAGATGATATTTCAGTTATGTGACTACCGAGGGAAGGGGTTTCTTCTTACAACATGGAAGACATTGCTTCAGGTGAAATCGTAGCGTTAGGAGGCGTGCCCAACTATATAAAATTTCCGTTAGAGAATATTTTCGTCTCCCTTTAAATAGGTAGTCAAGTTTGATACATATATTAGGTTCCGTAAATGTAGCTACAAGCTTTATATATTTAATAAATAATAGTTTTTAAAAACTAAAACAACACGCTTTATTGGAAAACCGAACTAAAATGAAAAATAATTTTAATTTCCGACACGCTTGGTATAAAATTAACGTGGTCAATAAAATAATAATCTCCAACACATTTAGAATAAAACTAGAGTTATGTACAAAAAATTATTTTACCATCAAAAGCGTGGGGTGCTTTTTATGGTTTTTACATTTACTTCTTAGAGACTTCACTTTTACCAATATCTGTTTATTATCAAATATATTAATTGATATAGAGCACTCCACGCTCTTGATGGTAAAATTATTTTTTTGTAGATAACTCTAGTTTTATTCTAAATGTGTTGGTGATTATTTTTTGTTGACCACATTAATTTTATCGCAAGCGTGTTGGAAATTAAAAATATTTTTCATTTTTTAGTTCGGTTTTCTAATAAATCGAGTTGTTTTAGTTTCTTAAAACTATTACTTATTCTTTAATTTTAATTTGGTTTTCTAATAAAGCGTGTTCTTTTAGTTTTTTAAACTATTATTTATTTTTAGTTTGGTTTTTTAATTAAGCGTGTTGTTTTAGTTTTTTAAACTATTATTTATTTTTTAGTTTTAATATTTTACAGAAGAAGATAAAGATGTAAATATCTTTATATTCGATACTATTGTAGTATGAGCTAAAAGTAATACTCTACTAAAAAAGAAATCCTCCGGGCTTGATTTGAACCAGCGACCTATGGATGACTGATTATATGGATTATATACCACTATGGATTATATACCACTACAGTCCACCGCTATACCAATTGAGCTCTTACAACGATTGAGTAAGAAGTTGATAAGTCCGCAAGCTATTATACCGGTTTTTATTTTTTTTATTTTCTGCTGTTTCTGACCAGGATTTTAGAAACATTTACGAAATTATTGTATTGTCAATGATCTTTTACAAGTATACAAAGTTTCAAGTCGATCCAATGATTTTAAGCGGTAAAAATCGTTTTAAAAATTCCGTTACATAATTACACAGACACTTTTTTTTTTTATTTTCTGATGATTCTGGCCAGGATTTTAGAAAAAAATGAAATTATTGTATTGTCATTGGTCCGTTACAAGTATACAAATATCAAGTCGATCCAATAATATTAAGTGGGTGAAAATCGCGTTGAAAGATTCCGTTACATAGATACAGGTCAAGCTAATATAAAGCGTGTAAAATAGATACAATTTTTAAATACGAGTTATTTAAGGAATTATAAATATAGTAGTTAACGGTTATGCAGAAATGTGAACTTTTGATTCAAATGCGAATGGGGCAGTTTCATTGTAGTGCCGTATTAATATAAATTTATTTGGAATAAAATAACTATTATTACTAGTATTTTTAACTATCAATATGTTATGAGATGGTAATAATTTAACTGGCGCCCTACTAAATTTCCCCACATCTTCCCTGAAGTGTGTTAATATTCTTCTATCGAGCTAAGCCTTCGTCTCATCCAGATCCGGCTAAATATCCTCCTCTAAATTGACGCCTCAAAGTGGAGCTCAAAATCATCCACCTTTATATACCACCATCACCGTGGAGCTCAAAACGTTTTCCTTTAGTTCAGCCCTCCTGAAACAATTGTTAATATTCAGTCTTTAGATGTTTACTCCTTGAGATAGTATACTGATATGTTCGTTTCAGTTGCAACTATAGCTGTAAGTGTAGCCAATTCACTAATATTACACAGATAGATAGATAAATAGATAGACAGATGGAAAGCTCTGCGGCAATTACTAAAGTGTTGGCGGTGAGCGATCCATTTTGGTTCTCCTTTATAGGTAGAACCCCAGGTTCCTGTAAATTACATTAGCTCCTGTTTGAATTTTGAATTTAAATTGGACGTTTATGACGTGGGAGCAAAGTGAAGTCGGAAGCGGACCTTTTGGGGTTCTATTCCAGCATTTGCAATTGGATTGAGGGAAATCGCTTAAAACATCAATCGGAATAGTCGATGACGCTGGATCTTGCCTAGTTTGGCTTTGGGATGATTCTGCATTGAGGGCCAAAACCGGATATCAGGCTTTTCGTTATTTAAATATAATATATATACATTTCAAGTTACTACAATTATTCATACATATTACACAGGTCGACTTGTACGATTTCGTTTACATTGTCATTTTCTGCAAGCTCAATACGAACTACAACGTGTCTTTAATAAATCGTAATACACACTTCATTCTCCAGTTTTGTTTGAAACTCCAAATAAATGTGTTTTCTGATTTATCAAATCGACCATACATTCTTCTCTCTGTGAACATTAATTTTTATTACATATTCATTGTGTGAAAATATGTTTATCTTTCAGCATTTTTTTCATTTCTCCGGATGACAATTTTCTAAATATAACGATAATTTAAAGGCTTTTATTGTAAGACTTTCGCAATGAACGTGATTCTGAGATATGAAATCTACTTCTCAACCTGTGCAATAACATCATATATGCATCACATTGTGTTCTAGTTAACACTCTTTTTTTATCACAATCCATTAAATCGGAATGTCAGCTTTTTAATCATTCGTCATATAAACAGATATATTGTATACAGGTTATTCACGTTTCTTGCAGAATATTATCATCCGTTGTTACCCGGAATCAACTTTGACCTGGACGCATTTAGGTAGTTACTAACAACGTAATGAATCGGAAAATACCTTATTGACATAGAAAACTGTTTTATATTCATCTAACAAAAAACAACCACTCGTAACTTAAGAAGGTATTACAAAACCTATAAACATTGTAGCAGAAATATCTGCACTAATTAATTTTATTATTAAACATGATTATTAAATAGTTAGTTACACCGTCCAAAAAAAGGTTTCGTGAGAATCTTTTACTAAACCTGTCACGCTTGAGTAAATAATAAAGACATTTCTGTCCTTTGTATCTCAAGTTTTTGAAGTTGTAAGTTAAATGGTTTTATAGCCGGAACGAATTGTTTCTCTAGTAAAACGGTCTCTCAGCTGGAGACAGGAAACATCCCTTGTCCGGCTCTGGAAGTCATCCTTCCAGAGAGATAAATGACGGTCAGTCTTCGGTGTCGAAGACCACAGACCGCCTGTTGAAAAGGCGACAGTAGCCAGAAGCTATGTCCATATGTTTCTGCAAATTAATGACCGATTTCCGGCTTCATTAGCTAACTTCTCACTAGCCGTGTGAAAAACACACCCTGGAAATTACAGGACCAATGATTTCCCCGAGATTCTGCTTTAAATAGAGCGGGAACCTGAATGTCCAATCAACGGCCATAAGTAAATATTATTCTGCCAGTAAGGCGTTTTTTATATATCCTAATTATATGTTCAGCCAATCAAAATATTGATTTTGTAAATTGTGTTTTAAGGACGGAGTATGGATATATTTGAATATCGCGAAAGCAGTCTGTTTCGGGAAGGACTCCCGAGAGGAGCAAAAGTAATTGATAGAGTTCCGCGGCAGTGCGGACTCGTATATTTCGCCGGCCGCAGGCAAGCGACCCATTAAACACAATAAATGTGTTAGGCCAATTACGGCAAGTTTTAAAAGTTAATTTTAAAACCATCAGTGTGCTTATCGCATTATAGGCGAACTTGTAATATTCAGGTGTTATTTCAACATAGTAATTTACTACTGGTCGAGTGAAGACCAGTATTTAACAGTGTGTTAAATCGCGATAAATTCGCCTTAATATTAATAAAATTGGTCCGGTGTCGACCGCTAATAGTACTTGTACTATTCCGAAGAAAAGATACCGGAAAATATCCAAATATATCCATACTCTGGATTAGGAACTGTAACAGTGGATCGCCTGTGCTACATGTTAATTAATAAATGTATATCATTGACATCAGTGTTGTCTTGGTAAGCTTCCTGATTTTACTCAGTGTCCTTAGTTCGCTCCTCGCCTTAGTCCCATAGTAAAAATCCACAACCCTGAGATATATAGTCCTTGCCCTGGCATTTACTACGCCTCCTTTTATTCCCCGCTACAACATATAATACATATATGTAATTGAGAAAGTTGTTATAGACGCAATTTTGTAACTTGTATTCGGGAAGACCAAGTTCAAATGTATGAACATTAGAAAATTTAAAAATAAATTCTTCATTAAATAATGAATACCTATATATATGTGTGTGTGTGTATTACATCTAAACTCTTTAAAATATACCGAAAATTATATAAGGAAACTAAAAATAATAAAAATTCTAACAATCTTAAATGACAGTAATATTTATTCTCGAATTTTATGAAGCTACAAACTTTGTTTTAAAGGCTTGTGTTTTTTTATAGGTTGGGTAGACTAGCTTATTCTTAATACAAGTAAAGAGAAGATTTTTTGCCCTTACCGAGATTTGAACCCAAGATATCCATCTTTACGCGCTGGCGCACCGATCAATTGTGCTACTTAGATAATCCAAGAGTAGATACAAACATTTTTCAGTTTGAAATTCCAGTGTATACCTATTAGAGGACTTTTATTCACATTACAATAGGCTTCGCTTCTTAAGTTTAGTCGTTTTAGGCATACATTTTTCTTTCTACTTGTATTGATTATTGCATGAGAACTGCAAGCCTGAGTAACCACTGTCCACCAAAATAATAATAATAATAATAATAATAATAATAATAATAATAATAATAATAATAATAATAATAATAATAATAATAATAATAATAATTATTATTATTATTATTATTATTATTATTGTTATTATTATTATTATATCAAAAATAATGTTTGGAAGTTCACAAAAGACCATTACTCTAACACCCCGCGTTCTAGTTTGCACGATCGAACAATCTCTACTAACGCGGAAGGTATCGTGGGAATTCTACACATAGGAGATTGTAGGGAAAATAATACATTTTTTTGGAATTTCCTTTCAGCTAATCAATTTTATACTAGATGGTATTCATGGAATAAGTTGATATTTTTTATTTCATAAAAGTGGTTGTTGGAAGGTCAATTGCATATTAATTGAGATAGAGCATAAATCATTTATAACATGACTATATTTTGATGTAGAAGTAGAAGTTACACTTTGAGAAATTAATTTCAAACAAGACGCTTCTTTAAAAAATACGATAAATTGACGACTCTATTACTCTTTAATTATATCAAACGAAGACCTGAATTCAGTTGAGATATTCAGTATGGCACAACGTTTCATTATAAACAAAATTACCAACTTTTAAATACGTGAGTATAATTTTCACATTTTTTTACCGATTTCAAATTAAATGTTCCTACAATTAGTAATATTCTTGTTCATACAGCTGAGATTTTTTGATATAAAGTAAATGTTCTATCTTCCTAAATGTGATTTATTTATGATTATCATTCCCGAGTATCATAACAGCCTAACGCACCTATATTTAATAAAATCGTATTTTGCAACTATTTCTATTCAAAATATAATTAAAACTAAAATCAACGAAATTATACATTCACTTGCTTACAACATTTATTTCCATACATAATTTTCATAATTAAAACTAAAATCAACGAAATTATACATTCACTTGCTTACAACATTTATTTTCATACACTTAAAACACAAAACCAAAACATACAACAATGTCTTCAATTAATACTTAGTAGAGTACCCCTTAGCTTTAATCACTGCTTGCCATCATTCCTGCATTGAATTAACCAATTTTTTACAGACGGTGTGATTTTACCTCATTCTTCTCTGATGAAACATTTTATCTCTTCTTTTGAAGTCCCTTACCTTTTACGGACATTTTTCTTCAATTCTGCCGAAAGATTATCTAATGGATTTAGATCAGCTGACTGAGGAGGTGTTCTCAGCTGCTTCGGAACGAACCAAATCAACCAAAGCTTGTTTATGTCTGCAGTATGTTCACTGTCATTGTCTTGTTGGAATATGTAATTCTACCCCAGTCCCATTTTTATGGCACGTTCTCTTACATTTTCCTTCAATATCTTGTTGGAATACCACTTAACCATTATTATGTCAATGAAGTGCAGATTTCCAACCCCGCTGGAACACATACAGGCCCAGATCATAACTAAACCTCCTCCGTGTTTCACAGTCGGAAGAGTATCCACCTTATCAATAGCAGTGTTGTGTTCCCTGCAAACCCTTATCATACTATCTGATCCGAATAGATTTACTTTGCATTCATCGGGTCAAATTACACGATCCCAAAACTCCTGTTATTTGTTTACATACTCTTTTGCAAAGAGTACTCTTGCAGCACAATTTTTTCACCTACATATGGCCTTTTTCGCGGTCTACGGCCATGATAATTATGCGACCACAGCACACAACGAACAGTCTGATTGCTCATTTGCTTTCCGGACACTTCTTTCTAAGTCTCGGGGCTCTAATCTGAGGATGTGCTCTAACATGTCAGAGATTAAAATGTCTTCTCTTCCGTTTATTATTTTTTCTCTACCTTTACGCTGAAAATGTTCTATGGTACATTCATACTTCAACTTGTTATCTATGTAATGTACAGTTGCAGTGATTTTTGCCCACTATATTGCCTATTTCCCTCAGTGATTTATCTCTTAAAGCAAGGTTGACAATAGTTATCTTTAGGTATGAACTTAATTGCAATCTCTTCTCCATTTTGTACACAAATGAAGAAAGTGCGTCAATCCTATGAAATAACTCTCTCTACTCGTTCACTTTAGTAGGTAACGCAACATTTGTCTACAAACACATAAGCAGGGAGACAGCATTCTTTGAGTGTATGAACACGACTGTTGCATTTCAGTTCCCTCCATGTTGCTATGTTAAAGTAATAATTGGTTTTCCAAATTAATTTAAACGTGCTACAATATAAAATTAATTGCCATAGATTTCCGTAACACAGCTAAAACTATTACGCCGCCTAGTATGATTTTTAAAACTTATATAGGACTAAAATTATCAAAAATATAAGCTGTATGAACAAGATTGTTACTAACTGTATTACATTGGCTATTACTTATGAACAATAAACCATAGTATTTTTTTCAAGAAGCAAATAAGCGGTAAAATGAAATATCCATCCATAGTAATTCTGCCCGAAGGCAGGTCCTTCACTGCAATCATAGCATTTTCATGCTTTGCTTGCAGCTTTACTAGGGAATTGTAGGTGTGGTAGCTTCCCGTTGCTTTCCACATCGGTGAAGGATGATGATGATAATGATAAGGATGATGATGATGATGGCCATATGATTTCGGGGACCGTTTGGGCCTTAACGTTTTCCTGAAATTTGTCTTACAGGTGAGGATAAACTGCGATAAAAACCACCCAGAAAAACTGCCCCGACCGGGGATCGAACCCTGGCCCGCTGCGTGACAAGGCAGCACGCTACCTCGAGACCACAGCGGTGGATAATGAAATATATATTATCTTAATATTATTTAGCATTTTTAACAGCGCTCTTTAACAACTCAGTTCGTTAGCTTCACTCATCAAAGCTGGATGTAAAGAGCTGTCAATTCTTTTACAGTGGGCTCTTACGTCACACTTCATATTTTTACATTCCCTAAATATGCCGTATTTTCTTCTACTTCGATTCGTGATTAAGGATTTTTTCGCCTATGAAACATCCTTTGACATCGGTCAGATCTGAAATCATGAAGCATCATAGTAACAATTAGTTCTTCGGGAAAAATCATATTTAATTTTATGACGCACTGTACTGATCATAGAAGAAATTGTTAGTTTTAAATAAATCATACGTAAATTATTTTCTGTGACGAAACAAATATCCATGTACTATATTTATAAATAAACTAATTTGTCAAAAAAGTCTACTCAATTATTATTTAACTTTAAAATAATAAAAATTACAACTTACATCTCTAAGTCTTTTTTTTATTGTAAGTCAGATTAGACCCTTAACGTCAAGATACGTAATTCTAATTAAGCAATGAAGTTGTGTAAAGAGTTTAATTTGAAGCGGAGTGAATTTACGTGGTTTCATTATTATGCACTGAACAGTGTATTTTATTTAAGACATTGGAATTTTTCTTATTCTGTATGTAACATAGACACAAAGTAAAATTCCAAATGGAAAATTCATTTTATTAATTTTATGCTTCCGCGAACCTACAAGTATGCTAGCTTAGGGTAAACACTGAAGTATGTCGTAAAATGTTATCCCTGCTGCTTTTGAATTTGGGTAAGAGATGGAATAAAATAAAAATGATAAAAGAATGTTAAAGGTCCTGGAGTTATCTTCCCAGGGAGAGTTCACTCATGCATTGTAAAATGATGAATGAATATTGTTGTTTCTGTGCTTATGATGTGAATATAGCAATGGTTTGACGGAGTCCATACGACTGATCCTGCACCATTTCTCCCGCGAGTATGGGGAAGGAGGAGACGTGACTGGCTTCTAAAAGCTTTCCCATTTCTTCTTCGAATTCCCAGTACGCTGTCTGTAGTGCAGTCTTGCTAATTAATTCAACAACAGAACAGGAGAAAGAGGTTTCAAGAAGAGGAAGAAAAGAAGATGTTAGTATTATTCGTCTTGATTAGAACCCTCACGATTGTTATTATTTGAAATGTATTTTCAGCACACCCTAGTGGCGTTGAATGACTAACAGCCACCATGTGGTGAAGTTTACAAAACGCCGCGGTGTAATTACACAGAATGAATCACGAGTCGTTTACTGCAGAGAAAGTTGATTCCCAGATGTACATTTTAATTTTTAATGTATGAATTACGCAGATGTGTTGTGATACTTAAAAATTGAGTAATTGGGGATTTAAATTACACAAAAATGCTGTTTTCATGAAGGCAGAGTTAAAATCATTTATTACAGGATCAAATTTTAGTCATCTTTAAGATCCCAGCACAACATCTCTATTGAGTGGAGTTTTGAATATCAATATAATTCGTACTCTAAAACAAACCAATAGACCAACACGACTTGATATATATATACATGTATCCCCTCCATGGTATCTTTACCTTGTCGTGGTGGAGTGGCTTGCGTGCTTAAAGGATCCTGAGAGCTATGCCGGCGGTAGCATTGCTGCCGATAGGATTACCCATGCCGGACTGGTCGAAGGTGATAAGCCAGACGAAAAAAGTACCTTGGTCGAAAGAGTGACGATCTTTCACCGTAAAAATAGAACCGTCAAGAAATGCGGACATGGGTTCAACTGGGGTAAAATTTTCCGGAGGTCAAATAGTCCCCCATTCGGTTCTCCGGGCGGGGACTACTTCAGGGAACCCATGCCAAAGGCTCAAACACAGGGACATGTTCCTAGGAACATGGAATGTTAGGACTTTATACAATAGCGGGGCACTAGAGATATTAACGCGGGAACTAGATAAATCGCCCTTGGATATAGTCGCTTTACAGGAAGTTAGATGGCCAGGAGAAGGTAGTCAGGAATCAGGAAGCTTTTCATTATACTACGGGGGTGCAGAAAGACCTGCATTTGGAACGGGTTTTTTAGTCAAAAGGAGGATCCTATCCGCTATCCGAGATATTAAGTTTGTTAGTGATAGGATATCATACATAATTCTAAAGGGTAAACAACATGATTTTATAATTGTAAATGTACATGCCCCCACAGAAGATAAAGATGACAAGATCAAGGATGAGTTCTATGAAGAATTAGAATGCTTATTTGATAGCCTTTCCCGATATCATATGAAAATTGTCTTAGGAGATTTTAATGCAAAAGTGGGGCGGGAAGATATATTCAAACCAACAATAGGCAAATTCAGTCTTCATGAAGATAGTAACGACAACGGGGTTAGATTAGTCACATTTGCCACATCAAAGAATCTCATTGTTAAGAGCACAACATTTCAGCATAAGGATATTCATAAATACACCTGGACGTCTCCAGATGGAGAAACTCGGAACCAGATAGATCATGTATTAGTGGATAAACGCTGGTATAGTAGCATCATTGATGTTAAATCAGTAAGAGGAACAGACTGCAATTCGGATCATCATCTAGTCAGAGTGAAAATCAGACAACAGCTATCGCTTATGAGAGGAAGAAACACTAAAGATGATTCTGTAAAATTTGAATTAAAAAACTTGAAAAATGATGAAATGCAGCAAGAATACCAAATCAAAATTGCTAATAGATTTGAAGTACTGGAATCTTCCGATGACAATGTGGCAAACGAAGAAGAAACTGATATAAATAAAGAATGGGAGGCTATAAGAGATACTATTAAATTGTCAGCATCAGAAAGCATTGGTTGTTTAAAAAAGAGGCAAAACAAGAAATGGTTTGATGAGGAATGTGCCGACATTGTAAAGAAAAGAAAGCTAGCAAAAATGAAATGGTTACACGAGCCAAATGAGGTAAATTTAGAGCAATTGGGTAGTATTAGACGGGAAACCACCAAGTTACTAAAGAGTAAAAAGAGGGAATATTTGAGAGAGAAGATTAATGATCTTGAAATGAATGCAAAAAATAGGAACATTAGAGAATTATATCAGGGAATTAGTATAGAGAAGAAAGGGTTTCAGGCTAGAACAAACATAATTCGGAATGAAAATGGGGATATGATTGCAGATTCCAGGAGTATATTAAATAGATGGAAAAGTTACTTTAATCAGCTATTAAATGTACATACAGAACAGGACATTGAGGAGGATAATTTACAGACAGCAGAAATGCTAGTCACAGAGCCAAGTGCATTAGAGGTTGAATTGGCGATTGAAAAATTGAAGATGTATAAAGCATCAGGTTCAGATGAGATCCCAGCAGAACTGATAAAATCAGGGGGAGAAAAATTGATGGACAAGATACGCTGGTTGCTTAGTATGATTTGGGAAAAAGAAGCTCTTCCAGATGAATGGAAGGAATCAATTATCGTACCAATTTATAAGAAAGGAGATAAAACTGATTGCAACAACTACAGGGGCATCTCATTACTTTCAACTTCGTACAAAATTCTAACAAATATATTAGTAAGCAGACTTACTCCCTATATTGATGACATTCTAGGAGATCATCAATGTGCATTTAGAAGAAACAGGTCTACAACAGATCAGATTTTTAGTATAAGACAGATTTTAGAAAAGAAATGGGAATATAATGGTACTGTACATCAACTATACGTAGACTTCAAAAAAGCATATGATTCAATTAAGAGGGAGAAGTTATATAGTATCCTGCTGGAGTTCGGAATTCCTAAAAAGTTAGTTAGACTTATACGAATGTGTCTAAATGGCACAAAGAGTAGGGTGCGTGTAGGCAAACAGTTTTCAGACACTTTTGAAATCCAGAATGGGTTGAAGCAAGGAGATGCACTATCTCCTCTACTATTTAATTTTGTACTAGAGCATGCCATTAAATCTTTAGAGAATGAGGAAGGCTTACAACTCAATGGTATTAATAAGCTGTTAGTTTATGCTGATGATGTAGTATTGTTGGCCGATAGCGAGGAGATACTAAAGGACAACACGCACACACTATTGAGTAACACTAAGAAATTAGGACTGGAAGTAAATATCAATAAAACTAAATATATGGTCACACGTAGAAATTCATTAAATAATGGAAATGGACAGCTAATGACAAATGAGGGAAATTTTGAGGAAGTGGCTGAATTCAAATACCTAGGAACAATAATCACAAATAGGAATGAGATGCACAAAGAAATTAAACATAGGCTCAATTCTGGAAATGCATGCTATTATGCATTGCAGAGACTCTTGATGTCCCAACTCCTTTCAAAAAACGTTAAACTGAAAATATATAAAACTATTATTCTACCAGTTATATTATATGGGTGCGAAACATGGACTCTTACTTTAAGAGAGGAAAGGAGATTACAAGTATTTGAGAATAAAGTACTTAGGAAAATTTTTGGACCAACGAGAGATGAACAGACAGGTGAATGGAGAAGACTACATAACAATGAACTACATGGTCTTTATAGGAAGCCAGATATAATAAGAACAGTTAAGTCTCGTAGACTGCGATGGGCAGGACATGTTGCACGTATGGGGAATGAAAGACTTGCATGGAGGCTTCTTGTGGGAAAGCCAGAGGGAAAACGCCCAGTTGGTAGACCAAGAATGAGTTGGGAGAATAACATTAACTATGATTTGAGGGAAGTAAATTATACAGGGAATGATTGGAAAGCATTAGCTCAGGATAGGGATGTATGGAGAGCTTATGTCCGTGCGGCCATGAACCTATGGGTTCGATAGTGCCAGTGAGTAAGTAAGTAAGTATACATGTATCTCGTTTTAGCACATTGCGATTTTATAAAAACCCGGAAAATGGATATGACAATACAATGTCATATAATGTTCTCAAAATCTGGAGAAAGTTTACGAACATATGAATAAACCCTGTCAACCTTAATTAATGTTATCAACACAAATTATATGGATTTAAATATCAAGTTCTATCATCAGTAGGCTCACTTACTTTATTAAGAGGTTATGTGTTTGCAAAATAAAATCTCAATTTTTATTTATTTTAAATAATTGTCAAAAAATAAATGACTCAAAGATAAAAGATAAAAGCAATGGAAAATCATGATCAAAGCGTATAGTAATTTAGGTCCGGAACAGTCAGAAATGTCTAATCTCTGAAGTAGTAGTAAAAAAGGTGAACAACATTTCAAGCAAAATAACTTAATTTATCATTACGAAAAAAAGTCAAAATGTAAGTACTCAAATAAGTATGAAGTAAATTATCTTAATTAAATAAAAAGGTATAATTGCATTTCATTTTGTCAATTACTATTTTTGATCGAAACGGCTTTCTTTTTTTCAGATGTTACAAGTAATAAATCAAATGACTGACTACACGTTCATAACAGCAAGCTAATTGCATTAATACATATTTATTGGAGAATGTTTTGGATATAGGTCTATTATTATTATTATTATTATTATTATTATTATTATTATTATTAATGTTATTACATATTCAAATGTTCCTAGTAATATCAACTTCCATAAGAGCAAATTTATTGTGAGGACATTCAAGGATGTCGTCTTGTATCAGTCGCTGAATACATATAGACCTATAGACTACAAAGGAAAAACAATAACAATCGAAGTCTACTTTTCATGAAAATTGAGTTATGGGTAAATTATCATTCCTGGCATAGAGTGCTACTCTTTTAAATGTTAATACATGGACATATCATTCATAGTCCACGTAAAATTAGCTTTAAAATAAAGTGTATAATGGAAGATCAATCCAAGTCCCGCAGTTGTATGTTAAATCAGAGTCGACGCAGTTATAAACAAGGAACCTTAGAATTTAACAGATTTTTGTTATAAATATTTGTAAACCTGAATTTTAATTATTGAAAATGGACAACAATGTGTTAATTTGTGCGGCAATCCAGTATTGTACAGCTTTGAGAAGTCTGATATTGTGTAACATGAGTAGTAACAGTACTGACGTTGTGAATAATGACATAAAAAAATCATCACCAATCAAGAGTAAAAGATATAAATAAAATACCAAAATGAGGATGTCTACCTTTCTTAACTGTCACTGTTCATTACTATCTCCAATTTTGCAATTTGAAGAAGAAAATTATACGGAGATTGATTGTTCTTTCAAACAAAAATGTGGTGACAGTGTTTAGTTGTTTTCATTGTTAACTACCCTTCACAGGGCGACACAAATATAAATTCCAATATAATAATAACTTGTTATACAAACAGTGTTTGATACAATTTCATGTTCATAATACTTTTATTGTAAGAGCGTTTTTAATATTTGTTTCAAATTGAGAAATATGTGGCTTTGGCTGTTTTTCCTTTGTAGTCTTCATAGTATGTGTTAATATGTATTTGTTGAAATAATAATATTTGACAGAATAAAAAACTCCTGGCGCGACAGGCCTAGAAGGCCCTTAGCTTACCAGGCGGATGCTGGTCTCACACCCACATGTGACAATCACAGAGGTAGATGATCATCAGCCAGTGTAGGGGTGACATGTGGTCAGCATGTCGAGTCCCCCAGCCGTTATAGCTGGTTTTATCAACCTGGAGCCGCTACTTATTGTAGCTATCCAAATGCCCCACGATGCTGGGTGGGCACCGGTCCCATACTGGCCGAAATACCATGAGAACATTTCTTCCCCTATGGAGACTCGAACCAGCGCAAGTCCCGTACCTCTGCGCCAAAGCTTCCTTCCTGCCTTAACCACTCGGCTACGGCGCGGGGCAATTGACAGAATATCAATTAAAATGATGTACACTTAGCGACAAAAAGAATGGGCCGACTGTTTATCTAAAATATTTCAAGTTCTAACGCGCGATTCACACGAGTAAAATAATTGCACAGTAGATTTACAATACGTTTCCCTTCTTCCTGTGAAGAGTATTCTTTCTAAACGCGGTGGTAACGAAAGCCTAGCTCAGTGCTTAGTGGCTTAATTCGTATGTAAGAGGTCACAGGTTCGATTCCCGGTGGGTTAATTCTTTTTTTAATTGTTAAAAATGCTTTCTATTTTATTCTATATGTCCATTCTTAAAGAAAATACGTAGTAATTATTTGGAAGTATTACTATTTTTATCATTATTATTATTTATTTATTTTTATTTATAAACAGGTTTACATTCTTCTCTGTCTTCTCATTCCAATTCTTCCAGACCTAGTTCCCTCATATCTCTTCTTACATCATTCATCCATTTAAATCTAGGTCGACCTATCTTTCTTTTTCCAGATGGAACCCAGCTTGTCTGGGTAATCTTTTCTCTAGCATCCTACGTATATAATGAAACAATTCTAGTTGTCTGCATCTCACAAAATCTAATATTGAATTTTGGACTTTCATTTGTTTTGTGATTATTGTATTTCTGATTTTTTTTTCATATTTAGAATGTCTAGTTGAGCGTCTGAAACAATCCATTTCAGTAGACATAAGCTTCGAATTTAAATGCTTATTCAACAAGTTTCTGCACCGTACGTATGTTAGCAAGCTTCGAATTATGGATTTATAAATTTCTAATTTGATATCTATTCTTATGTTCTTATCCAACAAAACACTGTTTAACATTGTCATTACCGATATGCTTTTTCGAATTCTATACTTTATGTCATTTTCTTGGGTATATTTTGAGTTAATTTGGATCCCCAGTAATTACATTCTTCACATCATTTGATACATCCCATTATTATTATTATTATTATTATTATTATTATTATTTATTATTATTATTATTTCTTTATTATTATTATTATTATTATTTCACTATTATTATTATTTATTATTATTATTATTATTATTTCATTATTATTATTATTATTATTATTTCATTATTATTATTATTATTATTTCACTATTATTATTATTCATTGTTATTATTATTATTATTAGTATTATTATTATTATTATTATTATTATTATTATTATTATTATTATTATTATTATTATTATTATTATTATTATTAGTCCACCGCTGTGATCTCGAGGTAGCGTGCTGCCTTGTCATGTAGCGGGCCCGGGTTCGATTCCCGGTCGAGACAGGCTGGGCGAGGTTTTTCGGGGTTTTTCCTCACCTGTAAGACAAATGTTAGGAATCTTAGGGCCCAAAGGTCCGCGAAAATCATCCGGCCATCATTATCATCATCATCCTCCACCGGTGTGGAAAGCAACAGGAAGCTACCACACCTATAAATCCCTAGTAAAGCTGCAAAGCATAGCATGAAAAAGCTATGATTACAGTGAAAGACCTGCATTCGGGCAGAATTGCTATGGATGGATTATTATTATTATAGATGATGGATAATATTTATAATAATAATAATAATAATAATATTTTTATTAATGCCCATCATATATTATGCCGGATTTGACATATATAAAATAAATATAGGCTATTAATTGAAGGGTGAAACTTTTTCCTCACTAATACGTACTAAATAAATAAACTCATAAATATATGAGGCTATATTATACGTATTTTATTACATACATTTATAGCATTATTATTAAAACGTGGTACTGCACACACAATTAAATTTTTATCGGTAGCTTAATAGTGTTACAGAATTTACGAAGGCAGGAATATTACTTATTATAGTGTAAAGTGGACGTAGATTATGTGGCAGGAATTAAATATCATAGAATGTATTTTGCGAAAATACAAATGAATAAAAAAAATAATCAGGATTCGAACCCTGGCTTTCACCTACATTCCATCTTGTTGTAAGTAGTTCAACGATCTACGCTATTAGGACATCGAATACTAGTTGCCGTGTTTACTTTTACACTATGAACGAGAGTTGAACTTTATTTAAAATGTCGCAATTTGAGTAATATTACATTTGTCGAACACTCGTAAATATCTAGAACTATGTCCCTTCGCTGTTCTTTAACTATTTGAGACGGATTAAAACCAAATACAGAGCATTTAAAACATTTAATGATGTGTTACCTCGTGAACTGCAGCTATGGCTTTTCGAGCATGCGCAGTGGGTCGTAACAAGAACTCTGCTTTTTGAAGCGGCTCATTATTTTTGTCACTTTTTGCAAGAAGTGAAATCACGAACTGTTTCGAAGTAAACTTATCAGTTCATCCGCAAAACCTCATCTCATTCCTTGTAACGCAACATGTTATAAAACCAGCTACAAATACGGACACGATTGTTTAAAACGCTGCATAAAATATTTTATCAATTATTTTGTATTTACATGACAATTTTTTACTATCACCTTTTCGATCTGATCTTCACAGCACGTGTTCACATTGCTTCCATTTATTGCAATATAATATTCGGCTCTATGTTTGAAGGAATCACGCATTATTATTTGCATTGTCCTTATTGTTACTGGCATCTAACACACTTTCTCGTAGAATGTGTACACGTCATGGCATAGTTCCACCATGTGTGTACAGTACATAATAATTTATCCCAACTCCATATTTATATATTTTAACACACCTTTTCGGAATTCTTTGATGTGTCTTGCAGTGTTGTCGTCTCGACGTTTCATCGCCTACAATAAGTTAACAACTAGTTATCAGTTTACTACGAAAATGTATACTATGAAGATGTCCCCAAAGAGAAGGTGATGAAACGTCGAGACAACACTGCAAGACGCGGCCAGGAATCCCGAAAAGGTATTTTAAAATACATAACGATAGCCGTGATAGTCTTAATCAGTATATGCATATTTTAATTCTTAAATATGTGAATTCTCTTTTTATTATTCATTTCTTGCCAAAATGCTTGAAATAGAATGTATATATAATAACGTAGCCTATATATCAAAAGGTAGTAAATATCAATAAAAATAAATATATGGTCACTCGTAGAAATACATTATATAATGGAAATGGATAGCTAATGACGAATGAGGGAAATTTTGAGGAAGTGGCTGAATTCAAATATCTAGGAACAATGATCACAAATAGGAATGAGATGCACAAAGAAATTAAATAGAGGCTCAATTCTGGAAATGCATAGGCCCTACTATTATGCATGCAGAGACTCTTGATGTCTCCTTTCAAAAAACGTTAAACTGAAAATATATAAAACTATTATTCTACCAGTTATATTATATGGGTGAGAAACATGGACTCTTACTTTAAGGGAGGAAAGGAGATTACAAGTATTCGAGAATAAAGTACTTAGGAACATTTTTGGGCAAAAGAGAGATGAACAGACAGGTGAATGGAGAAGACTACATAACAATGAACTACGTGGTCGTTATAGGAAGCCAGATATAATAAGAACAGTTAAGTCTCGTAGACTGCGATGGGCAGGTCATGTTGCACGTATGGGGAGTGAAAGACTTGCATGGAAGCTTCTTGCAGGAAACCAGAGGGAAAACGCCCAGTTGGTAGACCAAGAATGAGGTGGGAGAGTAGCATTAACTATTATTTGAGGGAAGTAGATTATACAGGGAATGATTGGGAAGCATTAGATCAGGATAGGGATGTTTGGAGAGCTTATGTCCGCGCGGCCATGAACCTACGGGTTCGATAGTGCCAGTGAGTAAGTAAGTATATAAAAAGGTATTAATTTTTAAGATGCATATTAAGCTACGTCTTTTTCTCTATAATTCCTCTTCAGTAAATACTGCATTTTTTTCTGAAACTTCTATTATATTTCACTAGAGTAGGCATACACATTAGATATTACGAGTATTTTAAAAATAGTAGTCACCTTATTGGAAACCGGAAGGTAGGAATAAAAAGGGAATATCAAGAAAAGATTAGATGGAGCTGTTGGTGAGGCATGGAAGAAAATTAACTACAAGAAATGCATTGGATATATCGAGAATAGTGTAATAATGAAATAAAATAATATAATTTTTGGCACAGCAATATTCATATTGGACTGCAAAGGCTTTTTAATAATTGATAATACTCATCTTAAGAAAGTATAGGGAATAATTATTAAAATCATAAAGCGAAAAAAATATTCTCCCTTTGCACTGCAATATTTTGACGTGAAAATATGTATATCCATTATTTCTAAAGACAAACAACTTTTAACATATTCAAGACGGAAGGGATTTATTTCAGCGCACAAATACATTCACGTCTTCCAGATAAGACACGAACTTTTTGAAGCAAAAAATTGGAAATAGAAAATTTCTTGGATTTATAAAGAGGCTGTAAGACTGAAGTTGGATTTAATTACACTTACATCAACATCCGTTACCTTGAAATACTTAATTAATCATCAAAGTACATTTTGTTATTACAACTTCTTATTAAAAAATTCTAATTACACTTTGAAATGTTTATAAATTATTCACAGTTTTTATAAAAAATCTGTTAGAATTAAGCATGTTGCAAGGGAAATGCATGTGTTGAATATTAGGAGCAGTAACTGGAACTATTTTTACGTTATAATTTATTTTATGATCTGAATTAAATCAAAATATTATTATATAATATTTAATGGTATAGTATTTTATTTTTTTATCATTTTATCACGTAATATTAAAGATTAGAAATCTTGAATCTTGCCATCATTTTGACACCCAAACGGTACGCTCTTTATCGAAAAGTTAACTAATTGGCATTCAGGAAATAGTAAACCCATTTAATAGTTTGGGGCGAGATAATTCTGTTACTCTGATAATATGGTGGGTGATAAATGAAAATGAACCACCAGAAGACTCCTTAAACCTGGATTAAATCTAAATTCCACACCAAGGGCGTCGATAGGAATAATTAATTCCCTTTAAGGAAAACATTATTGTTGTTTGAGCGGGAATCGAAGGGACCTCAGGAACTGTAATCAAGCGCTCAGACCATTGGTGCTATTAACAGCATTATAAAAATCAAATTTCATTTAAATACATTTTATGAAACATTGAAAATTGTTGAAAAACGAAAGCAAAATTGATCAAATAGATTTAGAATTTCCGTGAACACAGTTATCAAAAGGGATCCAAAAGAAATTCCAGGAGAAAGACGACCGTTGGAAGATGCCAGTTAAAATTTTTAAATATGTTACAAAAGTTAACTTATTCAGAAATTTAAAATTGTGAAATTCATTTAAAGAAAAAGTGCACTACTAGAAATCTTATAGGGCCTATATAAAAATTAATGTTTGTTTGTTTGTATAATTGTTTGTTCATACTTTATGCGCGGCCATACCGTTGATCCGATTGTGATGGGGTTTTTTGCAAAATGTTCAGGAGATTCCCGGGATGAACATAGGCTATAAGAGAGTTGCGATACTCAACTCATACACCCTTAAAAATCGCCCAGTGTAGTGGAAAACGTGAAAAAAGTAGCTCTTTGGACGCTTAAATGGCTTACGCTGTCTAAACCATAAGAAATACACAAAATTAATGTACACAGAATTGAATATCTCAAAAAGCTCTAAAAAAAGTCCGTGACAGCATATATTTATCTCTTACGGATAACTCACAAAAACCATTATTGTCTTTCATTGATACCAAGAGTCCCTTATCTCTTACGGATAACTCACAATAACAAATTTTTGTCTTTCATTGATACCGAGAGTCTCGCGCCATAGCCGAGTGGTTAAGGCAAGAAGTCTTGGAGCAGAACTACCGGACTTATGCTGGTTCGAGTCTCTACGGGGGAAGACATTTTTCTCATGGAATGTCAGCCAGTATGGGTCAGAAATGAAATCTAGCTGGGGGAAAAAAAAACTGTTTTGACTCACTCACATCAATTTATCTTTTTTTTTCACCCTAATATAATTGTTATATGACGGTTCTTAACTTATCTGTAAAGGAGGGTATAATTCTAATGTTCATGACTACGTGACGTCATCATTCACACTTTTTGAGCCACAACAGAAGGCTGTAAGAGGTTTTCTTGCGAACTTATTTAATATCTAATTATGTCCTAATTTGTGAATTTTATGGTAAAAAAGTAACATTTTTATCGTCCGCCCATGACATGAGAAATGAACATTCGGGCAGGACAACGTCTGCCGGGTACGCTAGTTACCTATAAAGGACCTAAGCTTATTTATTATTATTATTATTATTATTATTATTATAAAAATATTAGAAATTAAAAATAATTCTTGTAATTATTGTTTTCCTTAATTTGTTCCCATATTTCTCATAGTTAGCGTCAGTCTCATTGAGGACACTCCTAAACATTTTTTTATCAAGTCTTCATATGACAGCTTGCTCCACTACAGTTTTCTGCAGTACTACATGCCTTGGTTTATTAACCAGTTCTATCGGTTTATAATTTACACTTCTTAATTAATGTTCTATTGTTATTTTTTAAGTCTATGCTATTTGCAAATTTACAAATTGTATTGTATACTTATTAGCTAGTTTACACTTATCTATGGGCCATCTTTCACTACCCTTATTTACAAAATTTATAATTTTTTGTATTTCTTTTTTTAATTCTATACAATCATATATCACTTGGTCCACTGTCTGCTTACCAGCCCCATATGCACATATTGCACTGGCCTTTATCTTGAAGCGATGGAAATAGGCGTTTATGTTCCCATGTCCGGTCACCAGCGTTGTCAAATTACGAGATATCTGGATTCTTGTCTGTAGTCTGTCGCTAACTTTCGGGCAGAAATATTTCGTCAAATTCCCTTTGGTGGTTGATACCTATTCTTTTTTCCCAATTTTCTTCACTAATAGTTCTCAGCTCTTCACAGCACTTACTGAAATCCTGTTGAAACTGGTCAGTAGGCTGCCGTCGCACGCTGCTTGCTTCGCTAGATGATCCGCTATCTCGTTGATGCAGACTCCTGCATATGCAATGCCACAGCACTCCTAAAACTTGTATAATCCATAGTTTTAATGTTGTTTAGACGAGTAAATATGGGATGCACTGTTATATGCTGAGCTGAACAACCTGCTGCAAGGGAAGCAACGAACTAAAACAAACCAGGTGAGAGAGCTAGTACAACTGCAGGGATGTTATCGTATAAATTAAACCAGAAAAGTTGATGTTCAAACTGCAAACTCCAGTCTTATTGTTTTGAGTAATCTAAGTAGTATGTTTTGAAGACATGTAGATGGCACTTCTGTCTGAACACGTTTACCGATCCCTGACGTCACTGCAAAAACATTGTCCCTACAGCGGGTTGTTCAGCTCAGCATACATAACAATAAGTCTTATTAAATTATGTTTATTTCACACAACGACTCATATAAGTCTTATACGTCTTGTAAAATGCAACATTACAGCACTGAAGTATTCCTAGAAGCGGAAGAAAAGTTAATCAAGTGATTAAACCATAGAAAATGTAATTAATAATACAAAATTGATCAGTGTAATGAGCTAGTATTCAGCAATTCTGACTACTGTTCATGAGGTACCGGGTTTCTATTCCCCGTCAAATTATAGGCATTTTTCCTTAAAGGGAAAATGACCATGGGGTTGACCATGGTCTAGAATTTAGGTTAAGTTTACGTTAGGAACTCTCCTGGCGCTTCATTAACATTTATCATCCATAATATCATGGGAGTAACGTAATTCCGCCTTCTAGGCGCCCCAATTTCAGAAGTGGGATACAATTAAGCCAATGCTAGGAGAGAACACCAGAAATGTCGAAATGACAACCTGGAGCATTGAATTTAAAAAAATTAAAAAATGTTACAAGTAAACAAGCAAGGTCAATCAGTAGGGATTATATGACACAAATAATAAGTTAACATCATCAATATTCATTCCATCATAAAGTTAGCTAAAAATAAATTACATCACTTTACGAAAATGCATTTTAAATTTATGATGAAATTTGCATTTCATTTTGTTAATTTGCAGTAGCGAATGAATCAGTCGTCATTTGTTCCATTGTTACAAGCAATATTGTAATTGACTAACTACATATTCAAAACTTGGAGTTTGCACAACGATTAACAGTTAGTTAGCTCATAATTTCAGTACATAAATGTTATGCATAACCTCAAACATTACATGGAGCCAGTTCATTCTGAGCGTGATATCGGTTGTTGAATAATTGCGCACATGTTCGTCCGTTAACTTGGTTAAACCACTTAGCTTACAGGTAATTGTAAATGCTACGCGCCAACCGGACCTTACAGTAACAAGACATCTCGGGAGAGAGATTTTTAAATTGTGGATTACACGTTTTTTACCTCACAGGTACATGGAGGGCCTCTCCGAATGTGTGATCAGCTCAATGTCAGGGCCTCCTCCGAGAAAACACAACATAAAGACGAAATACACCATTCATACACTGAATTCTTATTGAACTTGGCGAATATGATGATGATTTTGATGGCTGGTTGTTATTCGTGGACCGTTTGTGCCTTAAACGTTTCTGACATTTGTCTTACAGTTAAAGAAATATTCCGAAAGAATCACTCAGGAAACTTGTCCCGAATGGGCATCAAATTCGGGCCCGCTGCGTTCGAGTCAGCGACACCATCCCGAGAGAACTGTGGTGGACCATGTTGATATTTATCAGTGGTAAAATATGTTAAATATATATCTCACATATTCAAGCTACTGAAATGAAATTTTTAAGATCCGTAAAAGGATGTCCACGTATGGATAGATTACACAATGAATCAATAAGAAATAAACTGGAGATATTTTCGACATACTAGAAGAGGACAAATACCGATGAAAAGTACATTTAGACAGAATGGACAATACAAGATCACCCAAAACGATCAACACCTACAAACGGCATGGGCAAAGATCTTTCGGACGGCAAGGAAACGATGGACTTGAGACCGGGACAGGTCGCATTGACCTAATCCTGGAAAGGAAGAAGAAGTAGAAGATATATTAAAATAATTACCTGTGATTTCAATCGCCCTCAACTAATTACAATTTTAGTTCCAAGAATCAGGAGGTTAACTGAGAAGTTAGGATCGTATTCTAATATTTTTATCCTTTGACATCATAACTTCAACGGTGTTTTTATGATACTATGAAGTATTAGCGTTAATATGTAATTATTAAAAATAATGGTATTCAGCATAGTATGAAATAATTTGACGGTGCTATGCATCAACCAGCTATGCGCCATTATGTAAGTTCCGAGAAAAATACGTTATTTTTTTAACACTTTAAATTCTAGCAAGAACTACATAATTATTTCTATCTTGATAATAATTTACATCAAAATATTGTAAGTACTGATTTGTACTGTATGGGTATAAGCAATTTATATTTATTTTAACGGTCAATATTTTAATACTGTGCTTAGACGTAAAAGAATGGTGTCATAATCGTTCTGCATCAGTCAGTTAAGGGCCGCAAGAGGGCGTTTACACTGTTGATGTGTGTTAGTAGGGGATCTTTTATTATGTATCAATCAGCCAAGCGTTAAGGTAATGCGTATAGTGTATTGATGTAAAATATTGTATCATAATATTAGTAGTGTTTGTATGCATATTGATATGTGTTTATACTATTGTTTTGTAATACTTCATACATATTACATTATGAAATGTGCATGTTAAATTAATATTTTTTCTAAGTAAATCCAATAGGCCTATATTCATACAATTACAGCACATACGAAAAATAAAAAAACACGTACAAAATAAAAAAAAAGACATGCTGTAACAATTTTATGAAATACTTTTTATTGCTTAGAGCAGATGTGTTCATCTCGCGGCCCGCTGGCCGCTTGCGGCCCTCGATGTTATTGCATGTGGCCCGCAATGATATTTGGTCTATCACTTCGCATTCTGTCCGCAGCGATATTTGTTAGTTAAAGTCTAATATAATTTATGAAATAAGTAATTTTGTTTGGTAAGATAGAAACTTGAAAGAGCAAGGCTTTTTCTTTTTCCAACACATGTGTTTGCGAAAGTTCATCCTACTCATCCTCTTACACAAAACATGGAGAAATCACATCCCTTTTAAGAAACACCTAGTCCACATTTTTATTTATGATATTACCTGCCGCGCATCGCTTTGAAGTCTCCGATATTGTTGACCGCGCGGTTACCACTTTTAAAGGCGAGTGTGTGCCAGATGTTTTGTTATCTTTACATGTTTTTTTCATTTCAAGTTAGTTTCCAGTTTGCAGTTGTTCGCTCACATTGTAGTGTCAGTGTTAGTGAGAGGTTTGAAGAATATAATTAATTCTGTGAGTTTTATAAGTGTTAATTATGGCTTCTAAGGTGTAACGGCAAGAAAAGAAAAATTCAGACGAAGGTAGATCATTTAAAATAAAGTGGACAAATCAGTACATTTTTAATGAAGTAAACAAAAAAGCAGTGTGTTTAATTAGTAGTGGAACAGTTTCAGTGTTTAAGGAGTATAACATAAAGCGACATTAGGAGACAAAATATGCGTCTTCATAATACATTTGAGGGTCACTTTCGTGAAGACAAGGTATCTGAACTTAAAATTAAACTTTCAGGCCTGTAGTTAATTTTAAAGAATGTATCACTTCAAAATGAATCTCTGGTAATAGCGAATTATTGCAAAAAATCTAAACCATTTTCACATGGGGAGTTTGTTAAGAAGGACGTTGAGAGTGTTGCTGATTTTATATGCTCTGACAAAAAAAAACGCAGTTTACAAAATTAAGCTTGTCGTGACAGACTGTAACTCGCCATATTGACGAATTAGTGTCTGATAGAGAGAGAACATTAAAACACCGAGCTACAAATTTCCAGTTCTATTCTCTGGCACTTGATGAGAGTAGTGATGTTAGCGATACTGCCCAATTAGCAATTTTCTTAAGGGGAATTAATGAAGATTTTAATATTACAGAAAAATTAGCTGCTCTTGTCTCACTTAAAGGCATCACTAAAGCCAATGATTTAATGGGGGGGTGTCACCAAAACCTCGAATCGTCTTGGCTTGAATCTATCTGGTGTAACAACAGACGGACCTCCTGCATTTGCAGGAAAAAAAGAGAAGGGTTAGTTAATTTACTGCAAGCAGAGGCAGCTAAAGTAGGAAACATTTCTGTAATGCAATATCACTGGCTAATACACCAATAAAAAATTTGCGCTAAATCCCTAAATTTAGATAGTGATTTGAAAGTCGTTGTAAAAGTAGTGAATTTGATTCGTTCGCATGGTTTGCGACATAGAGAATTAAAAAAAAAGATCTTACAAAGTCCTGATTCATAATTAGAAGATATTGTTTATTATACTGAAATAAAATGGCTGAACCGTGGCAAAATGTTGAAACGAGTTTTTGGTCTCAAAAACGAAAACAAAATTTATGGAGGAGAAGGGCAAACCTATTGTTGAATTTAAAGACGCAGAGAGTAAGTGTGATTTTGCCTTTCTGGTAGATATAACAACACTACTGAACGAACTAATTCAAGTCTCCAAGGTTAAGACCAATTGATCACTACTATGTTTGATCACATGAAGACCTTTGAAACAAAATTGCGACTTTGGGAATCGCAAATAAAAAACAACAACTTTGTGCATTTCCCAGCCCTACAAAAGTGTAATAACCAATATTCTCAAGAGTGCGCAAAAATTATATCAGAATTAAGAAACGAATTCTGCGTTAGATTTCAAGACTTCAAGGAGAATGTTATAAGTTGCAAACTGTTTTCTTCCCCTTTCTGCATTCAAATAGACGAGGTCCCCGAGGATCTGCAAATGGAGTGCGTTGATTTTCAATGTGCGTCAG
Source organism: Diploptera punctata (assembly GCA_030220185.1). Taxonomy (NCBI): domain Eukaryota; kingdom Metazoa; phylum Arthropoda; class Insecta; order Blattodea; family Blaberidae; genus Diploptera; species Diploptera punctata. The sequence continues at coordinate 445,842 of JASPKZ010001192.1, forward strand.
ACCTAAAGAATACGTTTAACAATGACCACTTACTACAATTCTATCGCGACTACTTTCCCAGAGAAAAATATCCGGGCATTCATGCACTTAGTTTCGCATCACTTCTCGGTAGCATACACATACGCGAACAAAAGTGCCACATTATATCAACACAACCACATAATTTAAACATCTTTGGTTGTTTAAACAGACTGTTTTTACTTAACATGAGATGTGGTGAAATATGATATGAGATGAATAAATGGGGGTGATATGGTGTATTGATGGAGGGTAGAGAAAATCTATCTTAAATCTTAATTATGGACAATGATTTGCGTATCAAAATATTATGTAGTCTCATTCGGACATTACAATTTAAAAGGAAATGTATGAACTTAAAGCAATATATTATTTCTATTAATTCAAATAATAGAAGCAACAAATGATGAACTTAGAATAGTCATTAAAATTAAGCCTATAATATCTAGTTACTCGTATAAGCTACATACGATACATAATAGTGATTCTGTTGGTTTCCAATTTGATCTTTTTCGTTTCAATAATCTATCTGTGCGAAGTTTGGGACCTTTAAAAATTATTTCAATGTATATAGTTGTGTTCAGGCAACCAAAATCTGTTCATGCTTTCTCCACAATGTTCCATTTTTCAGGCAGAATTATTGGCCGTAAAAGAAACTGTTAAATGATGTGTCATCAATGACATAAGTTTTCTTGTACACAGCTATTCACAAACATCCCTAAAAGTAATTAATTAATCGAGATTAAGGAACAGTTGAAGAAAAGTTCAAAACATATTTGTCTAACGTGCGCATTGCGGGATATCAGGAAACCAACGCGCGGATGTTTTAGCCACATCTGCAGCAGATTCTAATTCACAATATGCATATTATCACTGCGATATTTCTTTCCTGAAGTCACAAATAGAATAACATATAATAGCAAGATGGAACAACGTGTGGCTTAATGGTACCACAGGCATATTAATACAACTGTTCTTTTCAAGTATCTATGACAGAATAAAATGCATATTTTATATTAACACAATTCCTCATTGGGCATGGTAAATTTGGTCAATAGCCCGAGAGATTCAACATCAGAGAAAACGCAAATTGTAATTGTGGCATTAGCAACCAAAGCTTAAACAAATGGGTGGTTTTCCCAACCGATGTCTAAACCATGACCGCGGTTTTCCAATTTTTAATTGTTTCCATAGCAACCATAGAAACTGAAAATCTATGGCTGAAAATTACAGAAACAAATGTCTGAATCATGTCTATGGTTTCATAACAATTTCTGTGAATTTTCAGTCATTTTTACGTGTGTTATGGAATGAAAAATTGGACAACAGGAGACGTGGTTTACACTTCGGTTGAGAAATCCACCCATTATCTTCGATTGTCTTTTGTTCTGGAACGAAATATTCTAATTCTCATGTCTTATAAATAACACCGCCTGCTTGAGTGAACCGCCCATTACAAAATATTGCTTATGACAGAAAACAACTATATAATTTTTATTGTTTTTATGAATAAAGTTCCTAAAAAACTTTTTATTTTAGATAAAGATATATAATGACACACAACTTTGTAACAAATTATTACCCTAATGTACCATAGATGAAACAGAGGTTTTAAATTTTGGATATTAATAATAATAACCAAACACTCTGCAATATTATATTAACTTTGTTTTTAACAATATACCAACACCTCCAGATTGTCTGTATAAGATTTAAGGTATCCTGTAATGGCATTTCCGGATTTGTGACCCATTTCTTAAGTTGGTGGGCCTGGAAGGCCAAGTTATCACATAATAGATGATGAATGATAATGAAACGCCAGGGGAGTCCTTAAACCTTAACATAACCTAAATTCAGACCATGACAGGCCACAAGATTAATTTCCGTTAAGAAAAGTATTTATTTAAAACATCATTAATAGGCGGAGTCAATGTGACAGCTGAATTCCAGCTTGCATCAAGAATGACTAAGGCTGGTTTTCAAGAACCAAGATTTCCGCGAAGAGCGACTCTCAGTCCGTTTCTCCATGGTTAATTATGTGGGTCATGCAGAACCTACTCTAACTGGCTCACTCTATTCAACATCATGTGCTAATAAGATACTTTTTTTTTTAATTTCCGAGAACAATTGAAATATGAGAACCTCAGCTTACGGATGACGAAGATGGGCGTGGCCTAGAAAACTTGGTTCTTGAATCCCGGCCTAAGTGAACATGAGTGAAAGATTAGAACTCTAGACCAATGAAAGAGCTTCTCCTCGTGTGTTTCCTTTGTATTCATAGAGAGGCTCCCTAATAAAATAGAGATAACCCTGACATCTGGTGCAAGTTTTTGAACCTTTCAATTGGCAGTAATGGAATGTTCCAGACACATGAACGGTTCAAGTTCGATATTTTGGAAATAAAGAAGGATTGTTCTAACTAACTGGCATGTCAAATCCGAGGAATTTTAGGCATCCGCACAAGGATTGCTAAAAATATTAAAATGAAGTTTTCTGATTTCTTGATTTTTGTAGCATTTCTTTTTTATTATCTTTTTTCCTCTCTTCATGTGCATAGCATCTTAGCTATGTGTCGGCCTACTTCTTACACTTCCTCGCCTCATTTTTTCCAACTTACCTTTTCTTCTTAAATGATTTAAGTAGAGGTATTTTGTGTTATCAATTTTTCCATAAAATAATATTTAGCCTGAGTGTCATTTCTACTGCACGGTTACTGCACATGCATCGCCATTGTCGTTAGTAGTGGTAGTGATCATTGACTATGGTCAGAGTCAAACCCGGCTAAAATCTATGGATTTTTAGACGAACAATTACAAGAACAAATCCCCAGGGAAGGACGTTAGACCGTGGGTTCCGAATCTTAAGATTTTCTGGCTCATAAAAAAATTGTAAGCTTAAATTATAGAAACTAAGCAAAATGTACACGGCCTTTCCCACCCAATTGATACCTTGGTTGTCTACTAGATGTCTCTTTGAGCCGATGATACTTCTCGCTGATATCTGTAAGCAAGTAAGCGTAACTAAATTAGCCTTGGCTAAGTAACTGGTGCAATAAAAATTGATGTCACAATTGAAAAATGGCCGTGAAATGAGTGACAATTTTTTCCTAAATGCATCTTATCTTATCTTCAGTTTATTTTATGTTATTTATATATAGCCTACGACGCGGGGCTCACCTATTAACTTCTCTTCTATAGGAGGCACGCTACGATTTTACGCTGTTGAAAATATAAATCCATCTGGAGCGGGATTGAACCCGTAACTTTCAAAAATAGGGATGAACATGGTAACCATTAATCATCGAGGGTAAAGCAAGTATTTTAATTTTGTATTGTTGTTCCGGAGTTTTGGTCTTGTAAATGTTTGCATATTTGCTTGAGTTTTTTTATTTATTTCTTAGTGGTTAGTATAAACCAAGGAACTCTTGTTAGATCTACTATAAACGGTTAAAATAATAAAAGATGTTCCCGAGTTCTGAGTTGTCCTCAAGAAAATAAAATTCCATCAAAACGTTCATAATTATAATGGAATTTTACTTACAAGGGAACTGCCAAATATTGAATGCCGAAACCTAGCCTTGATATTCATCCCAGGCAAGCGTTGTGATGTACCATGGCCAAGTCCAAAAAAATTTCTGCCGCTTTTAACTGCAGGGCACAGAATTCGAAGCCAGAATCCAGCAATTGCAATTCACTATACGGAGCAGATGGACGTACCTGCGTGATTAAGAGCGGAGTAGAGCTAGGCGGGACGCGTGCGTCCTATAGGGAGAGACATTTTTTATATCTTGGTTAAATACGTACTTTTTTACCACAAAATTACATGAGATTCTCATGAATAAGATATCAGGTAAATTTTACGGTCATTCTCGAGGCAACACGAACATTTAAGAGATAAAAAAAATAATAATAAACGTTTTACAGTGACTGTGATGACCAATTTATATTTGGGACAATTTGCGCATTAGGTTTCCCTAAATTTGTCTTACAGGTGAAGAAAAACTCCTCAGGAAACTTGTTTCGATCGTTCAACGAACCCGGGCGCGCTGGGTGCGAAACAACGACTTTTGTCCTGAGAGACTACACTGAGAATAAAATGGTTAATATCAAACTGTCTGTAAATCTAATACATAAAAATGAATGTTTGTTTGTTCATACTTTATGCGCGGCCATACCTTTGACCCGATAGTGATGTGGCTTTTTGCAAAATGTTCAGGAGATTCCCAGGATGAACATAGGCTATAAGAAAGTTGTGATACACAATTCCTTCACCCTTAATAATCGCCCTTTGTAGTGGAAAACTTTTAAAAAAAGTAGCTCTTTGGACGCTTAAATGGCTTACGCTGCCTAAACCATAACAAATACACAAAATTAATGCACACATAATTGAATATCTCAAAAAGGTCTACAAAAAAGTCTGTTTGTCTCTTACGGATAACTCAATAACCATTTTTGTCTTTCATTGATGCCAAGAAGATGGAGACATATGGTGGGTATTCTTTTACGGATAACTCACAATAACGCATTTTGTTTTTTAGCTCATTTATGCCAAGAAGATCGAGATAAGTAGATTCCCGGGCAACACCGGGTAATTAGCAATGAAAATCTTAAAATAATTACGATATACATTTATAATTATTTTTCATTCTACTTATTCAGCTAATCATAAGAAATACATTAATTTTCGTCTTTCAGCTCATTTATGCCAAGGAGATCGGGATAAATAGATTTCCGGGCAACGCCGGGTAATGAGTACGGGGTATCTAAAAAATATAAATTTATAATTATTTTTCCTGTTACTTATTCAACTAAACATAAAAGCACAATCATTTTCATTTATTTAGGCGTAGCAGCGCACACCGGGTATTAGCTAGTAAAAACAAATTTAAACAAGCATTATTAAATAATTAATTAAGGACGTAGGTTATAATTACCTCCGCTCTGAAAATCTTGTTTTTGTCGATGAATTAAAATTTGGTTTTATTGGTTTCCACATCACTGTGATATATTACTATTTTCTGAGGGTGACAATCAAATCCATTTCACTTTATACTGAAAATGATAAATGCGCTGGTTGACAAATATGAACAATCATGCTCAACAATATTACAAATAAATGAAGCGAAGTTGTAAAACCTGCGAGATTTAACCGCACACATCACGACCGTCACGCTCTTTGTAAATGCATTGTTTTTTAAATCGAACTGATTAATATTACAGACTATTTTAATATTGCTTTTATATCAAAGTTGTGCGACGTAATGAACTTGCAACCTGCTTAATGGCTAATTTTTGACTCTGCTATGTAGGCATTAATTGCACATGTAATGAATACTTCATAAGGACTGCAGTATAGCAGTTAGCCTCTAGCTAGATGGGAAATTGGGGAGTAGTAAATTAATTAATTCATCTCACTGTTAGATACCCTCACACCAGTATAAAGCTTCATTCTGAAACAACAGTAAATGCTTTTTTTAATAAAATTTTAATCAGTAAGCATACACTTACTTATCATAAATAATATTAAACTTTTAAATACATATTTCCTTAACGACATTCTGGATGTAAGGAGGGTCGACTGTGAACAGGTTCTTAATTGAACTGATGTTAAGGTCCTGCATTCGCTTCCATATTATAGGAAAGACAATGCAGTTACTTTGTAAAGTTTTAATGATGTTTGTTTTAGTATATTACATGTTAATGTTATTTGTATTGTTCATTAAACTGTGTAAATCTGTTCAGTTTAATTGAACGCCTTCAGATTTTCTGTACCCTACGTTATATACTACATATTTGAATACATGTTTGTTCAATGTTTTTTTTATTTATTACAATTTTATCCCTCCTGGATTATAGTCCTTGGAATGCCGTCACTTTCGGTTCATTTGTTGAAATGATCATTTTATATTTATGACCAACTGGAATAGCTTATGGATTGCTTCTAGCGCTTCATTTTCTGTTCTCCCTGTAACCATTAGCAAAGTTTAATGTTGTAAAATTTACATTGTTATCGGTTTAAATATTATTTAAAATAACAATTTTCAATCACATCGTTAATATAAACATTAAAAATTATGGAGGGAAGTTGACACCCCTGTCTTACTACTGTCTGGTGATAGGCTATCAGTTATAGTTATAAGTTTTCCATTGACAGAATATATCCATCCACAGTAATTCTGCCCGAAGGCAGGTCCTTCATTGCAATCATAACATTTTCATGCTATGCTTGCAGCTTTACTAGGGAATTGTAGGTGTGATAACTTCCCGTTGCTTTCCACACCGGTGAAGGATGATGACGATAATAAGGATGATGATGGCCATATGATCTCGGGGACCGTTTGGACTTTAAAGGTTTCCTGGCATTTGTCTTACAGGTGAAGAAAAACCCCGATAAAAATCTCACCCAGAAAAATTGCCCGGACCGGGGATCGAACCCGAGCCGCTGCGTGACAAGACAGCAGGCTACCTCGAGACCACAGCGGTGGATCAGAATATATATATATATATATATATATATATACACTTTTTGCAGACGGTCAAGTTTTGACATCTGAAACAGAAGATGGCTTACAACGGGCAATTTATAAACTTACTAAAATATGTGAAACATAGAACTTGAAAATATCTACTGTAAAAACAAAAGTTTTAGCTTTTCGAGGGTATGAGCCACTAAGAGTAAAAATTCAATTAGAGAATCAGATAATAGAACAAGTGAGCAATTTTAATTACCTGGGATACAATGCATCATACAGAAAAAGTGAAGACATTGAAAACAAAATAAATAAATTTAATTATATGTGTCGCGCCATAAAACGAAGTCTCAAAGGAACTAGAAAGGAGATACTTTTAAAATTTTATAAAACAATGGCGGTTCCAACACTACTATACGGATCGGAACACTGGGTCTTAACCAAAAACAGGAAAGAAGAATAGAAACGTCAGAAATGAGGTTTCTGAGGAGTGTAGCTGGCTATACAATAATGGATCAAAGCCGAAGTGAGGATATACGAAGAGAAGTGAATATATTCAAACTATTAGATAGAATTACACAATACAGAGATGAATGGGTGGACCACATCAATAAAATGGATAACAATACAATACCGAAACAGATTCTTCATTACAAACTATTAGGACAAATAAATGTTGGAAGACCCAGTAAAAGATGGATAAACCAATTCCAAGATGAGATCGTAACAGAGTAGCAGGTATAATCCTTGATGCTGATTATATATAGGCTATATATGATTAAGAACGTTTTCTTGGATTTTCCGCGTCATGGATTCAAGGTCGGCCTCTGGCTACTGATTTCGACATTTCGGCATGATCCCACATGCCATTATCAAGGAATGATAGATTCGAGTCATAGGTTTAGGTCGTATATAATCAAATACGTTGAGTTTTCACTGTGGTCCGTTTATGAAGCCGTACACCCATCCAAGGTTTAGGGTCGAGGTCCGGGACAAATGGACTGTGTCTAGGAATCCGGGGCTCCTCCCTAAGGGGGAACCGAAGGACTACCCGCCACTGGGTCAACCAGATGCAGGGCAGGCCACTTATTCTCGGGGATCGAGGTAAAGTTAGAAAAACGAGACAAATTCAATTTTGTTAAGACACTTGACATACTATTTTTGGACGCTTTAACATCATTTTTGGTCGATGGGTATTGATATTAACTGAAAAGTAAAATAATTAAATTGAAATATTTAATACAAAATATTTTTTGCTTAGCAACCAGGCAATTCAGTATTGCGTTTTCTTTGTTTGCATAGCAACCAGGTTAGGTGTTTGAATGCTAACTTTCGAATCATGACAACAAGGTTATACTAATTCCGAGTTAAGTTGAAGTTGTACTGTGAACAAACTTGAATAGGCTTAAGGTATTACACCGCCGACTTCATCTAATGGAGGAACTGTGGGGCTACTTTTACTCGTCATATGACTGAATTGTGTATGGAATTGTCATTAATAGAAATATTGTTCTTAGACAACATCGTATTTTATGGGGAAAAAATGTTAAACACAAGTAAATTTTTACCAATAATTAGTTACCATTTGTTATTTATATATGAGAAAACGTTATAGGCTATAGAGGCCTACCTAATCAGACGTTTATATTTTTTCCATTATGTCGATAGATATCCTTTATTTACAATTTCATTACGAGTAGAATTATGTTCAATGCTGACTTACTTGTAAATTTTGCTGTTGTTTACACCACATCCTCAATGGCTAATTTGGATTATTTTAACTAAACTGTTTGAAAACATTCAAAATAATTTATTTCTCTCCAATTTTCAAATGCTTTGTTTCCAATGTTTTAAGAAAGAGTAGAGGCGTGTTGTTACAACTGAAAACTCAACGTATTCTGCATTGCGCATCCGCAATAATGAAACAATAATTATTTAATCTATTAAAATTATAAATTTATATTTTAAGATTCTCCCATATATGTTGCATAAACATGTGCTAGATAAAACATATTTTATTATTTTCATTTTCTTTATTTTGAGTTCCACGCTTAAAGGTATAAAACCATTATTCGACCAATGAAAATGCAGTCTTGCATCTGGTTTGTTTACATTACAATAAAAACTTTGTTGGGAATTAGTAGCCTATAGTAATTACAATATATTATTTACATCATAAAAATGAACCAGTATATCTTATTGTATATGTTTGCCAATTTTATGATTAACTGCTTTAATCCCCAATTGAGGAACACACCCCTTTTTCATTTGGTTGCACTACTCAAGAAACAGATATCTTATAACAATTATAAGAGACCATTTCCTGAATAGTGACATTATTTCTTTGCTTCGTCCGCGGATATGATTTTTAAGATAGTAAAATGAAAGCAATATTAATTGCTATTTATATAATGTTCCCCAACCTATTCAATATACAGTGACATGAATTACGACTTGAATAAGCTTGATTATAAGATAGTGTTTAATCTACAACAAAACTAATATTACACTAAATTATGTTTACTTTGTCATTCAAGTGAGGTTTTCAATTATTTCACATACAAACACAAACACACAAACATACACACTCACACACACACACACATATATAGTAGTAGGACTTTGACACACATATATATAGGCCTATATATAGCCTATATATGGGCCTATATTATAGATTTTCGCAGATGTAAGTATGATTAAGAAAGTTCTTTTTGGGGAGTTTTCCGCGTCATTGATTCAAGGTCGGCCTCTGGCCACTGATTCCGATGTTTCAGCACGATCCCACATGCCATTATCAAGGAATATTCAAGATCGACATCTGGCCACTGATTGCGACGTTTCGACATGATTCCACATGCCGTTATCAAGGAATATCATTGAATCCATAACGCGGAAAACCTAACAAGTTTCTAAATATATATATATAGGCCTATATAATGGGATAATAATCAAATTTCGTAAGAATTATAAACTTTAAAATAAAAATTAATGGGATAACATCTAAGCAAATGGGATTCTTTGCTAAGGAGATTTGATGAATATTTGTGTATAAACATGTTTTGTGTTTGCCAACATATGTCTGAAAACGACTGGTATTTAACAATTCAAAGTTATATCCAGAAGACACAGGATTATATATAATGGAGACACTTTATTAGGCCTATATCATGATTAATGGTTTGTTTGTTAAAACTCGAGTTTTTTTTTTTAATTCTTGAGTTAGCATTCTTGGTTCTCACTAACATACTGAGAGATCCGCCATTTTTCTTGCACTAGGAAACATGCTCATTGTTCAAATTGAATGTAGTTGTTTGGAATAAGTACCAGTTTTTATTTTTGGAGCAATTTCACTCATTCTCAACTCCCATTATGAATAGTCCTACATTATTATTATTATTATTATTATTATTATTATTATTTGTACCTCAAAATATGAAAATATAAGACCCTAGCAATATTCATCTAGTAATTATTTTTTTTCTTATCCATCTACATGTTTAAATCTTGATCTGTCTAGTGGCAATCTTGGCAGTTAATGGCACTTGTATGTAATGAGAATGGGCAATAGAATCAATGACTGGGATGTTGGCTTATGAACGAATGTGTTTGAAGGGGTGGTGAAGGTGGGACCGTTAGTTACATACCCTGCTCGCGGTCGCGCAGGATTCCTCTTGTCAACGCTTTGGCCTGAAGGGAGGGGGTGTAACCCCTTCGGTGTGGGAGGGGAAAACCAATGCCAAATCAGATTTACCCGTGTCATGTCCGCAGTAATTCAACATTACAGCCAGCAAATTCACACTGGGATTTTGGTTTTGGGAGGAGGAGGAGGAGGAGGGTAAATGAGGGGAGAGAGGTGGAATGAGTGTTAGAGACAAACCACAGCTCGTTCGAAATTTAAATCAACGCGGGCTGACATTCACATTTATGTTATGGCGGGGCTGTTCAATTATCATTCTCAACGGGCAAACATGGCAGGTCATATGCTTGACAGACCAAGGCATAATCATATTATAGATTCCAAAATAATGTCAGAACAGTGAAATGGGGATAGTTATGAAATGATAATGAAATTCGTATTCCTCGAGTACAATTTTTTCATTGGTTAGTGACAGAAATAAAATTACTCTTTATTCCAAACAATTATATAAACAGTGATATTTTATAGTAATATATATATATATATATATATATATATATAGAGAGAGAGAGAGAGAGAGAGAGAGAGAGAGATTACATTAATTTTGCCGAGGATTAAATCGTCTCTGTTTCAGACTGCCTAAGAGTCGAGACTCTTACAGTTGACTAAATTGCATCTGATGATCTTGAAATTCGTAAGTTGTTCACAGTTTAACCTCAATAACTGAAATACGTTAAACACTGCGCTAGACCAAAAGAAGTACCGGGTTGTATAGTTTCAAAATTTAAACTGGGGCTAATGTATTTTACAGGAACCCGGGGTTCTACCTATTAAGGAGGACCAAAATGGATCGTTCACCGGCAACACTTAAGTGATGGCCGCAGAGCTTTCCATCTGTCTATCTGTCTATAATGACAATTACGTAGTTACGAGTAACACTACCTGGGCCCGGTACAGATATACTAACGGGTAACATGTTGGCCTCCGATTCCGAGGTTCGTGGGGTAAAACCCTGCCTGGTGGATGGATTTTTAAGGACGTAAAAACCTTCAGCATGATTTCCTTCTGTAAGAAATTAAAGCCGCATGTCTCGCTTTATAGATTTACTACACGCAAAAGACCTTGAGCCTAAAATGATAGCCTTCTGAACAAAATTTTTCGAATCTTTCAGGACTAGATTTGAATTTCGAAGCTATTTACTTGAAATCTTAATGCGGTTATTAAAAGAAAGTAATTTCCGATTAGTACAGCCTTAGCAATTTTTATAACAAAATCGATACATGTATTTGATATGTTTAATATTCGACTAAGATTTTAATCAAACAACACTTGATTTAGATTCGGGAAAAAGTACATTTTTTTCCTGAACTGTCTGATATTATCGCCTCGCTATGAATATTGTCCGTTTATATAAAAGCGGGTCCCGCGCGACAATGTTTGACAATGATTAACATGCGGAATTATTATAGTGGCGCTAATCGGCATCTTTGTAATTAATTAAATTAATATTGAGGGGAAACAAAGCGAGCCGCTGGATAACCATGATGGCGAGGCTATAATAACGTTAATGTTTATCTTCTTTTATGAATTTAGCGTAACGTAAATGTAAAAGAATAAAACTACTCAATGACGCCAAAGGTCTAAAAGTCTCTTGGCTTACCAGATGGCTGCTGGCCTCATGTCCATATTTGTTAACCACAGAAGTAGACGATCATACAACCAGTAGAGGGTTGACATGTGGTCAGCATGTCGGAACCCCCGACCGTTATAACTGGTCTCAATTTGGAGCCGCTGTGTATTGTAGTTACCGAAATTCCTAACGATACTGGGTGGGCTATGGTTCCATATTGATATCTGCGCCAATTTTTAATGCCTGAAGCCACTCGGCTACTTCGCTGATTTCCGCTTAATGATGGTGAAAAAATAATTTGATATTTATGTCACTAATTTTTAATGAAAAATAAAATTATAGAATTGGCATTTGATACAAAACGAATGAAATACAAATAACTGTGCCTTGTAAGCTATAAAAAATACTGCTTATATGATAGATAGATCATCGGTTGATTAATGTCTTTGACATCGTCCGATTCCTAATAGCCATTTTTGTCGGTCGTCCGATCTCCTGGTTGTAGATGGTTCTCCTTCATGTATAAATATATTCCCTGATTCCAGGAGGTTTTAGGTCTTTCTCTGCCTCGTCTTCCCTCAGGTTTACATTCCAAAACACATTTTGGTGGCCGATCCTCTTCCATTCGCTGGACATGTCCGTATCGTCTTAATTGCTGAGTTTTAATATAATCTAAAATAGTGTCCTCAATCTTCATTTTTCCCTTATAACTGAGTTTCTATTTTCTTCTTCTTGAAATTCTTGCTACCCTTCGTATAAAATCCATTTCCGTTGCCAAAAGATATTTATTTTTGTTGTTAATGGTTAACGTTCTGCCAAGCAATGATGCTTTTAACAATTGTATGATAACTGTATGATGATAGATAATATTTTAAAAATTTAAAAGTTTATTTTATTAGAATTTAAAATAATATTACACCTGTGGATTGTATCACAAATGGTAATTATCTGATTACTGATATCTGATCTGATAGCTAACAGAATACGCAAATAAAGATACGGAGGTTATACAAAATAATACGTCTTCCAAATATTAATTAATATGACGTAGGAAAAATTAATATTAAATTAGCTGCCGTCCTTTATGGTCTTGATTCATACAATTATGATTACATTCCATAATCATCTTTTTTAATGGGAAATTTCTTCTAAATCTTTGAGATGAAAGAGATGGAAATATTGTCCATTTTCAAGTTTCCAATTCACACCACATTTCCTGGATAATATTCTGATACTGCTTGAGCTGGCCATGGAAAACGTCTGATTTCTCCTTCATGCTCCTCAAACCAGTTTTTAACGTAGTGTCATCTTAAAACAAATTATTATCTGGGAGGGACAGTGTCTATACTACTGAGTACACATGGTCACCTAGAATGTCCTTGGCTACATCTTTACCATGTACTGTCACAATAGGACTTAAGGAAGATCAGGATATTCCTGTTAAAACCACTATTGACTGCTAACATGTTTAATTGCAACCAGTAAGCAATCTGGGTAAACTTATTTATATGTTATCCAGACATATATCCCATCAGTAGTAGGGAAGTGTGTAAATGTTGACTCAATATACCATATTGCATTTTCAAATCATTAGCAGTCTAGGACTTAGTTCATGTCATCCCTTTTTTCACTTTAATTTATTCCTGTCTATAATCAATGATTAACTAATTGCTGCACGGCCATAAATATATATTTTTCACAGCTCTCTTCTCACTATTCTGATAGAAGGTAATTCCTTTAAATGTGTATTTAATTCTGCAGTCACTTTATCTGCAGAAGTTTAGTTATTTTGTGACACAATCCTCTTCCGAATTTTCTTGTCTCTTTCATTTATTTTATGTTTGAGACCACTATTTCTATTTTCAGGGTATGTTTTACTTCCAGGCATATGCAGACACAACCAGAAAGTGAGCTCTTTGAAATCCTTAACATTTTAACAGTGATATTCACTGTAGCTTCAGCTAACCGGGCACCAACAATTTGTTATTAATGAATATCACTCAGGTCAGGTGTCATCACCACTTTTGCACAGCTACAACTACAGGAAACGAAATGCTTGTTCTGTTAAATACAGTACTAGGTTCAGAGTAAACAACTAAAAGAAATGAAGGCATTTAAAATACGTCCTGCAGGTTAACATGCTCATGAATATAAATGTATCAGAAAATTGTTGTTTCCTATATTTTGTCTTATCTCTGTACCAACTCTGAAGAAGCTTAAACAAAAACATTGGAATATATAAGTAGAGAGAAATATTTGCTTATATGTGGGATTTGAATCCAAGATCCCCAGCTTTACGCGCTGACTCTGTACCATTGTGCTACTTAGCTCGCCTATAGGAGCGAGCATGGCGTTGAAAGAATGGGGAATCAGTGCTTGTCCCTTGAGGTGTGTCCATATAGATCAATGGTAGGCCGCCAACACACAAAGCTCGTGATCTCGGATCCAAATCCCGAATGAGGTGCTGATGTTCTTCTGTTATTATGTTAACCATGGCTGCAGACGACTTGTGTGTAAAACTTAATTTCCATATCAGGTTCGTATTTAGCTGACATCACAACGAAAATCCGCATAATATCTTCTCGCAGTAGCACACAGCTGCATTACAGTCCAGTTCTAGTAACTGTAGCGTCTTGTAAAACCAAAGACGCGTACAGGAGGGAACATTGCCGAGTGGTGGAGGGAAATAGTAGCCATGCAAAAAACATTTTCTTAATAATTGTAATAATATTATTAATATAATAATAATAATAATAATAATAATAATAATAATAATAATAATAATAATAATAATAATAATAATCGTAATAAAATAAATTGTTACAAAAACAACGCTATTTCATAATGAACACTTCAAACTTATTAGACATCGAAACTATTCATTGACATAGAACTAATAGATACAAAAATTCAACATGTAGCAACTATGTTGTTTTCAAAACGGAAGATAGCTGCTGGTAGTACCTGTAACTCGCCATTCCTTCTTACCGCACCATACACCCTCAAAAGCGGCTAAAGAAGTCAGAACTGCACTAATACTCAAGGGAAAATCTGTGATTAAAAGAGTGAGAAATTTGTGTTTGTTCCTAGGTATGTGCTTAAGTAGCTAAATGGTAGAGAGCCAGCGCGTAAGGTTATAGGTTAGAATTGAAGTCCCATGTCCGGTGCAAATTTAGTCAGGGCTTCGGACACCTAGCTCAGTTCTGTAATAGGACTGAGAGATGTGTCCTGTGCTCTGAACATCATAGAGTGTCCCAATGCACGGACAACAAAGAGACATGTGCAAATTGTAATGGTGAACACGCCGCTAGCTACAGAGAATGTCCTATATATAAACAACATACATCTAGAACACAAGAAATTCAAAATCTGACTAACACACAAACAAGTGCATCAAGACATCAACAGGAAAACAACAATAGACCTCTTATCAACAGAACTACTCAAAACACATCAAGGCAAGGTCCCACTGTAGACAGAATAAACTTCCCATCACTTCCAACAAGAGAAAATAACACTACAACGAACACAGATAGAAACAATAGCAACACAAGTTTAAATAAAGACTCAATTGACGTAATAATCACGCTCATTAATAAAGTTCTAGAGAGTCCTCAGCTAATAAACTCCATAATAACACTACTTTTTGCTTTATTAAATACTAATACTCAAACTACACCATAAATGACAAAAAAATTACGACTTAAAAACTTTTACATCAATTACAGATGTTTAAGGCCGAAAAGCTTGAGCCTATTTCTCGTTTCTCTATGACAATTATAAACACACATAAAAATACAAAATAATAAAAAATTAAGAGCTAAAAAAAGGACAAATTTCCTAGCAATATTATAAATTCTAAAAAAACACACCAAAAGACAGGGTCATGACCTCAAAGGTCGGTACCTACACCACACATAAAGGGCAAGGCCGGTTCTATCTACTGATGTTAACTATATCGATCAGACGACTTGTATGAAAAACTTAATTTCCACATTGAAATATACAGTATTTGTACGTTCATGAATACCTAAAAATATTTTAGTTTATTTAAAATATCTACTTTTTAATGTGTGTCTCCCACACTAAATTTTTCTGATCCTATTTTCAGACAATTTTAAATTATAATATTGAGTACATTTTTAAGTTTGTCATGAATTCACAATAATATAAATGTTTAATAATAAAGCAGAATTATGGAACAACTACAAATGTTATTGTTAGGATAATACTATGCATCAGATTGTATCATTAGATTTGTCAGTTTTTAATGTAATGATGTAAGTCACGTGGAATTTTGAAGGTGTAATTTTCACTGGAATTTGTTCCAAACGGGCGTGCAATCGTTTTGGAACTTTATTCTCAACAACTGGAAAGAGTTCAGACAATTTTAGGGTCACTGATTGAAACCCTACCGGCCCAAATACTATACAAACAAGATGAGAAAGAAATCAGGAATTGGGAGAAATCCAACCACTTAGCATAGGCCTATAGCCCTGATCTCGAAATCTTCAAATTACCACGTGTTTCTATCCACAGCCCACTTCTTCCAATTCTTGCGGGTAATTTCGAGAAGTCGAAGCTGTAGGAGTGGGTCTCAACGTATTGTTCGCATAAAAAACAAGAGACTGTTAACGTCGCGGGATAATAAATCTCACTGAGAGATGACTCAACAACATATAATCTGATAGTCTATACTTTGAGAGAGTGGTTCAATATGTTGGCACAAAATAATAATAATAATAATAATAATAATAATAATAATAATAATAATAATAATAATAATAAAACATGTTTTTAAAAAATACAACATAAATAATACAAGAGATAAGAAATAGGTAACTTCCTAGTTTGCGAAATATCATACACAACGGAAACGATATAAATAACAAACTAAATAAGTTTAATTATATAAGAAGAACACTAAATGGTAGGCCTATATTACGATGCGAGGTTGGGAATTGGTTTTTACAGAATCGAGAAAAATGTTTAATAACCGAGCGATAGCCAGGTTTTTAATTTCCGATATTCTGTAAAACACTTCACAAACGTGCATTGTACATTATTTTTTTGCGCGATGGTCTTTTCAAAGTAATAAATAATCGTAAAATAATAACATCTTTGTTGGAAATATTTGCGTTCATTATAAACAATTGATTAACGTTAACAATGTGAGCAATGTTTATTAGTTGAAACAACAGGAGGCCGTGAGACCAATTTAGTTATAACATGGCGGCACAAGTATATACGTATTTATTGTTTTATATTGTTTCAAATAGAGTCCAGTTCATTTAAAATGCAGTGATTTGTTTCGCATAATGTATAATAACACTATCTTTTGGATACATTTTTGTATAT
Source organism: Diploptera punctata (assembly GCA_030220185.1). Taxonomy (NCBI): domain Eukaryota; kingdom Metazoa; phylum Arthropoda; class Insecta; order Blattodea; family Blaberidae; genus Diploptera; species Diploptera punctata. Next base: position 462,957 of record JASPKZ010001192.1, read on the forward strand.
ACATTGTATGTTGTATACACAGAGGGCTACTCACCTTGGGAGCCCATCAACTCCACCTAGAGACTTCAGCCAAGTATCTTGGACTCCATTTGGATTCCAAGCTTACTTTCAAAATTCACATTCGACATCATCTCAATCAATCTAATGCGGCAATTGCCCTGCTATATCCATTTTCAAGTCGACAAACCTGCCAGCTAGGATCAAGCAAACTCTCTATAAAGCGGTGATCCGAAGCATGCTGCTATGTGGTTATGAAGCCTGGAGCATCCTCGCTGCTTGCCACAAAAAGAAAGTTAAAATTATTCAAAACAAATGTCTCAAAAATATTTTTACGGCCCCGCTATACACTAGGATCACAGAGCTGCAGATCTAGCAAATATTCCATATATTGCGAACCAAATAGAAAATCACGTGGATAAGATGTACCATAAAATACTAAATCACACGAACTCAATAGTTCTCAATATAGGACATATGCTACAGCGGCGTGCTGTACACTAAAACATATTCCCCAGACCCGCATAAAGGCCCTAAGATGGTCCTGACAAAAGAAATTAGTGTTGTGCTACAGCTAGAGTAGCGTGGCTCATTCCACTTGGTCGGCTTTCGGACTCTCTGCTTGTCCGGCCAGTGGTTTCCGACGCCCTGCTCTAGAGGGGAAACATCTCATTTGACCCCTAGTTTCTAAAATAAATATAAAAATTAAAAAAAAAAAAACAAAAATAAATCTCACTGAACACTGATGCCGCTAACTAGCGCCAAATCATGAAACCACAAAACGATAGCCACTACGGTATTAGCCGCCAGGGAGCTACAACTGGTTCCAAACGCGGAACACTGGGCAGCTGCGCGCTGCCAACAGACAGACAGACAGACAGACAGACAGAGGGCTGTGGTTTTATTCCCACACGCGTATTTGTAAAATGTAACATTACAATATAGTTATTTTTATTATGGTACGGTTATTTAGGTTGGCAATATAGGAAGTTGAACTTTCAATCATGGTCACCATTGCTGTAAGTATGCCCTCGAAACATGGACAGTGACACACAATGATTTTCCAGAATATAAACTGCTGAAATGAAATTCCTCAGCAGGATATCAAAGAACAGACAAAAAAAAACACAACACAGAAATAAGACAATTAAAGGTAGAGGAATTAAACACAACAATAGTGATATTCAGAACAAACTGGAAAGAACACTTAGCAAGGACGACTGATAATAGAATACCAAAAGCAGCATACAGCTATTAAACACGAGGAAGAAGAAGCTTGGGAAGACCAAAGAAAGGATGTAAACAGCAGCAATATAGAGTCGGAACAGGTAGTAAATAAACCTAAACTGTGACGAAGAAGAAAAATACAATAATTACGAGACAGAATCTATATTTATAAAATGTTACTTCCAAGTACTATCCTCATGCCAGTGAAACATAACGGCTGAGTGGCGCAAGTTGATAAACTCTCGCCAACCACCTCTAGGTCCCGAGTCTGCGTATTGGTCACTACATGTGGGGTCTGTAGTGGATGAATTGGAACCAAGACATGTTTTCTCGAGGTTTATCTCTATCTCACTCTTGCACCAAGATCTTCATTCTAACAATATCCATGTCACTCATTTCGTTACATTTAATTGTTTAATTTAATGTGGCCCTATGATTGGTGGGACAGATCTAGTGAACCAGCATCCTTGTATAAGTCAGAACTTCAATAATAGAGGCTTCATTTCATCTCATTCCTCTACATGGCATTAAGTCAGACACGAATAGAGGGTTAATATTTTATCAGTGGAAGAGTCATCGGATCACATATTTACATTCTATATATATTTAACTTAAAAAATAGCTATTTAATGGAGTTAAAATGTTATTTTTCAGTTACTACGTATCTTAGTAGTATTAGAACTAATATTTGGCATCACAATATTTGCAGTGCTTTTATAATAATTATGCAGAATGTAGAGTAATTGTACAATTTTTATGATTACGCCTATACAATTATATACAGGGCTTAATGGATTAATCAGAAAATCGGGTTAAACATGATTCAGGCAAGGAACCCAGGATCTCAAAACAAAATATCTGAGTTATTAATTTTTAAAATCATTTAAATTGGATTCCCATAATTCAGTATTAAATTAAATAGGGAACTGGGTGGTGTGGATTGGAGTTTGGCTTTAATTAGGGAGTGAATTAAGCACAACTGTTAAACAATTATTAATCGTGCTCTTTAAGCGGGGACTGGATTAAGAACATCTATTAAATTATTATCAACCGTATTTTTAAAAATGCATTTCAAAGAAATGCTGATTATATAAAATCTTCTTCTTCCTTCTTCCTTCCTTCCAAGTATTAGGCCAAGGCCTGTTACGATCCTATAGAAAATTTTCCCTCCAGCGTTTTGATCCTTCCGGGAAATTCTCGTATAAGACTTGAAAGCATAATAATAGTCCATTCGATTGGTTGCTGGCCAAAGGAAGGCAAGACCAGTGATGGGGCTGCCATCTTATAGCCTCTGGTCAGGCTTTTCTGGAGAAGAAAAGAAAATAAAGGAAAGAAGAAATGGAAGAAAGGAAAGACTCCCTATCCCTCGGATGCCCTAATAGCGTCGGAGTCGAAAAAAACAAGAGTTAACCAAGAGAGGTTAGATAGTAAAGTTAAAAGAGTGCAAAACACAAGTAAGTGGAAGAAATGTTTTGCTCAGCTTGCGCACCTTGTGGTCGCCATCCACATATCCCCTAGATGAGGACCCCTGAGGGATTATCTTTTGGAAATATTGTTATTTCATAATAATTGGGTTTCATACATTTGCTAATTAGGATGCGAAGCCATTCTGTACTCATATTTAATTTTAATACTGAATGTATCAGTATCAGAATATAAATATATTTAACAAATGATAACTCATGTAATTTTCTTCTTAGACCCTGGGTTCCTATATTAAGTTGTGTCTACAACCACACTACAACCAGGTGTTTTTTTTTGTTTAACTCTTTGAAAACAGTGGTTTAATTTAGGCCACACACTTGCAATTTTTTTGGACCAAAGAGAAAAGAACAAAATAGCGAATGTAGAAGACTATTTAACAATACGTTATATGATATTTATGGGAAACCAGATTAAATAACGCTTTTTAGCTTGCGATGAGGACAATTGGCACAAATGGGAAATGGAAGAGAGGCATGTAAACTCCCTTGGAAAACAAGAGGTTAAGCGGTCAGTGTATAGGCCAAGAATGAGATGGGAGAAAAATATGAACCATGATTTGAGGGAAATAATTTATATAGGGGATGATTTGAAAACATTAGCTCAGAATAAGGACATGTGGAGAGTTTATGTCCGCGCGGCCATGAACTCGGGGGTTCGAAAGTAACAGTTAGTGAGATAAGCCTAAGGTTGCTTAATAATAGGCCTAAATTGAATTCCAATTCATAGGTACGAGAGAATGTTAACATGTTTAACAATAATTAAATTAATCTATATTGAATCAATATTATCCAATGATTTTTTCTATTCCATATTGTACGGTACTGTCTTCTGTTTCCATGTACAGTGTATCTGTCCTTAAAACGTTTAAATTATTTGTAGCATAGCATTAGTTTTAAACGTGCATTAATAAGAATAGCTTTATTTCATCTGTAAAAAAATTCTACTCTTAAAAGCTGACAAAAAATCTCACCTTAGCCATGGAATATTCTACCTATTGGAATTTAAGTCTGATTTAAAGAGGTCTTAAGAAAAACATATGAGATTACTTCGATTAATAAATCCAAGTAATTACAAAAAAAAATCTCACACATTCAAGCCACTGAAATGAAATTTGTAAGATCCGTAAAAGGATGTACACGCATGGATAGATTACACAATGAATCAATAAGAAAAGAACTGGAGATATTTTCAATAGTCGATAAACTAGAAGAGCACAAATACCAATGGAAAGAACATTTAGACAGAATGGACAATACAAGATTACCCAAAAAGATCAACACCTACAAACCACATGGAAAAATATCTTTGGGACGGCCAAGGAAACGATGGACTTGAGACCGGAACAGGTCGCATTGACCTAATCCTGGAAAGGAAGAAGAAGAAGAAGTATATATATATATATATATATATGCTTTAGCCATTCCTTTTGTAGGTAAGAGACTACCTTTATGTGCATCACGCCTCCCGACTCTTACAAGGACACGATCTTGCACTTATTTTAACGTTTTATTACACAGGATATCCAAATCCTCATCGGATATGTGAATAAATCAATATATTTTTTCCATGGAACGTATGTACATACATATATATACGAAAAAAGTACTTTGGTCGAAAGAGTGACGATCTTTCACCGTAAAAATATAACCGTCAAGAAATGCGGACATGGGTTCAACTGGGGTAAAATTTTCCGGAGGTCAAATAGTCCCCCATTCAGTTCTCCGGCCGGGGACTACCTCACGGAACCCATGCCAAAGGCTCAAACACAGGGCATGTTCCTAGGAACATGGAATGTTAGGACTTTATACAATAGCGGGGCACTAGAGATATTAACGCGGGAATTGGATAAATCGCCCTTGGATATAGTCGCTTTACAGGAAGTTAGGTGGCCAGGAGAAGGTAGTCAGGAATCAGGAAGCTTTGCATTATACTATGGGGGTGCAGAAAGACCTGCATTTGGAACGGGTTTTTTAGTCACAAGGAGGATCCTATCCGCTATCCGAGATATTAAGTTTGTTAGTGATAGGATATCATACATAATTCTAAAGGGTAAACGACATGATTTTATAATTGTAAATGTACATGCCCCCACAGAAGATAAAGATGACAAGATCAAGGATGAGTTCTATGAAGAATTAGAATGCTTATTTGATAGCCTTTCACGATATCATATGAAAATTGTCTTAGGAGATTTTAATGCAAAAGTGGGGCAGGAAGATATATTCAAACCAACAATAGGCAAATTCAGTCTTCATGAAGATAGTAACGACAACGGGGTTAGATTAGTCACATTTGCCACATCAAAGAATCTCATTGTTAAGAGCACAACATTTCAGCATAAGGATATTCATAAATACACCTGGACGTACCCAGATCCGGAGAAACTAGGAAACAGATAGATCCTGTATAGTGGATAAAGAAACGACTGTGGCACAGTAGAATCATCGAGGTTAGATCAGTTAGAGGGACAGACTGCAATTCAGATCACCATATGGTCAGGTTTGAAAACCAGACAACGGCTATCGCTTATGAGAGGAACAAACGATAAAGATGATCAGTAAAGTAAAATATGTAAGTAAAAAACTTGAAAAATGATGAAAAGCGGCAAAGAACACCAAACAAAAACTGCTAATAGATTTTGAACGTAATGGAAATCGTCAGATGACAATGTGGCCAAACCGAAGAAGAACACTGATATAAATAAGAGAATCGGGGGCTATAAGAGATACTATTAAATGGTCCGCATAAGAAAGCATTGGTTGGTTAAAAAGAGGCAAAACAAGAAATGGTTTGAAGAGGAATGTGCCAACATTGTAAAGAAAGAAAAGATAGCAAAAATGAAAAAATGGGTACACGAGTCAAATGAGGGTAAATTTCGAGCAAATGGGTAGTGTTAGACGGGGGGAAACCACCATGTTACTAAGAGAGTAAAAAGGAGGGAATAGTGAAGAGAGAAGATTAATGATCTTGAATTGAATGCAAAAAATAGGAACATTAGAGAATTATATCAGGGAATTAGTATAGAGAAGAATGGGTTTCAGGCTAGAACAAACATAATTCGGAATGAAAATGGGGATATTATTGCAGATTCTAGGAGTATATTAAGTAGATGGAAAAGTTACTTTAATCAGCTATTAAATGTACATACAGAACAGGACTTTGAGGAGGATAATTTACAGACAGCAGAAATGCTAGTCGTAGAGCGTAGTGCATTAGAGGTTGAAACGGCGATTGAAAAATTGAAGATGTATAAAGCATCAGGTTCAGATGAGATCCCAGCAGAACTGATAAAATCAGGGGGAGAAAAATTGATGGACAAGATACGCTGGTTGCTTAGTATGATTTGGGAAAAAGAAGCTCTTCCAGATGAATGGAAGGAATCAATTATCGTACCAATTTATAAGAAAGGAGATAAAACTGATTGCAACAACTACAGGGGCATCTCATTACTTTCAACTTCGTACAAAATTCTTCTAACAAATATATAAGTAAGCAGACTTACTCCCTATATTGTTGACATTCTACGAGATCATCAATGTGCATTTAGAAAAAACAGGTCAAAAGAAATGGGAATGTAATGGTACTGTACATCAACTATATGTAGACTTCACAAAAGCATATGATTCAATTAAGAGGGAGAAGTTTTATAGTATCCTGCTGGAGTTCGGAATTCCTATAACGTTAGTTAGACTTATACGAATGTGTGTAAATGGCACAAAAGATTAGGGTCCGTGTAGGCAAACAGTTTTCAGACACTTTTGAAATCCAGAATGGGTTGAAGCATTGCTGATGCACTATCTCCTCTACTATTTAATTTTGTTAACTAGAGCATGCCAGTAAATCTCTAGAGAATAGAGGAAGGATTAAAACTAAAGGGTATTAATAAGCTGTTAGGTTAGTTTATAATTGATGATTGTAGTTACTATTGGCCGATAGCGAGGAGAATACTTAAAGACACACACGCCACACACTATTGAGTTAGTTTAAGACTATTGGAAATTAGGGCTGGAAGTAAATTATCAATAAAACTAAATTATATGGTTACATGTTGGAAATACATTATATAATGGAAATGGACAGCTAATGGAAAAGCTTGGGGGAAATTTGAAGAAAGAAGTGGACCTGAATTCAAATACCTAGAGAAAACAAATATTCACAAAAAGGAAATGAGGGAATGAGAGCACAAAAGAAGAAATTAACATAGGCTCAATTCTGGAAATGCGTGCCTATTTAGGGCATTGCAGAGACTCTGGATGTCCCAACTCCTTTCGAAAAACGTTAAACTGAAAATATATAAAACTATTATTCGACCAGTTATATTATATGGATGCGAAACATGGACTCTTACTTTAAGGGAGGAAAGGAGATTACGAGTAGTCGAGAATAAAGTACTTAGGAAAGTTTTTGGACCAAAGAAAGATGAACAGACAGGTGAATGGAGAAGACTACATAACAGTGAACTATATGGTGTTTATAGAAAGTCAGATATAATAAGAACAGTTAAGTCTCGTAGACTGCGATGGGCAGGACATGTTGCACGTATGGAGAATGAAAAACTTGCATGGAAGCTTCTTGTAGGAAAGCCAGAGGGAAAACGCCCGGATGGTAGACCAAGAATGAGATGGAAGAATAACATTAACTATGATTTGAGGGAAGTAGATTATACAGGGAATGATTGGAAAGCATTAGATCAGGATAGGGATGTATGGAGAGCTTATGGCCGCGCGGCCATGAACCTACGGGTTCGATAGTGCCAGTGAATAAGTAAATATATATATATATATATATATATATATACAGTAGATACGTTTTAGAATTTTCGCCTTATGAAAATTAATTGAATGTAAGATTTTAATATGATGAACCACATATTCTTATTTGATGATTTACATTGTATTGTTAATTAAAGTATCGTTAGTGTTCGCTTTAATTTGAAATAGTTTTATGCAATGAATATACAATTTTTTAATAACGAAATATTTTAGAATCATTTTATAACTTACCATAAATGAGAAAAAATCATTTTCTCTCTAAATTTTATAACTTATATCATACTTTGACGAAAGATATGCAAAAATCTAGATTCAATATTGATCATACTGCGCAATAATATTTTTCCCCGAATTCCTTTTAAATTGTTCCCCAAGCGCATTTCTATGTGCATCTTTGACAAAACATATTTTTCATACATCTTGTGTCGATATTCCATAAGGCTAAAACTGGGAATTGAACCTTGTAGAAACTGAACCTGCAGATTGTAATTCTTGTTCGGAAAAGCCGAAGTTAAGCGCAGATCATATTAAAGAGATATCGAAGTGAGGTCCTGAAGGGGGGAAAAAAAATCAGGCAGCGAAAATGAGTTTCCTACGAGCTATGAAAGGCTGTACAAGAGAAGAACATATTAGAAATGAGAATATAAGAGGGGAACTAAAAGTACAACCACTTCTTCAACAAATAAAAAGACAAAGGAAAAATTGGATAGAGCATCTGCAAAGAATGACAGGGGAAATGATACCAAAGATGGTATTGATGTATAATCCTGAAGGACGAAGATCGGTAGGATGACAAGAAAACGCTGGGCTGAACAGATGTGAGATCGGAACAGGCAAAAACCTAATCCATCAAAGAAAATGATGATAATCATGTTGAGGGATGACTAATGTCTCTGAGACGTAGAATTGTACGTCCTAGTGGACTAGAGTTGTCATGTTTTATTCAGGTTCCGAGGTTCGCTGATTCAAACCTAATCCTGTTCGAAATTTTTTTCAAGATGTAAAAAAATCTAAGTATATCTTCCTTCAGAAGGGAAGTAAAGCCATGAGTCCCATGGCGTAGATTTACGACATAAAACGATTCTACACTCTGAAAAATAGTCCTCGGCCCTTTCACGCCCTGATTTGATTTGCGCCTCTAATGACATTAGCGACATTAAATAAATAACTAAGCACAATATGTATTCATGCATTCATTTACTGCTCTGCTCTAAACTCGAGGACCCTTTTTATTTACAATCTTACGAATCCTATGAACGAAAGAAGACATGCAGCTGCGGCAGTGTTGAATCATAGTAAAGGAGTGGCCCTTGGTTCGTTAATTGGACACCCCTAACAAGAGGACAAGTCGCAACCCAACCCCCTGCTGTGTACGATACTTAGCCAGAAAGCTATTCCTGCTACTCAGGAGATTATATGCCAATTGTGCGTCGCTTCTCGATAGAAGCGTAAAAATTACTCGGTTATAAATCACTTTAGAATATCAACAGCATTTTTTATTCGAGTAATATAAAACGGAAAATGTTTTGGTGACAGTTTATACGACATAGATAAGACCTAAGCAATAAATCTGTGACATTGAAGAGCTATGCTTGTGTGCTTGATCTCATGCTTTTGAATATTTTAGCGATGTGACTCTTCCCGAAAGAGCCCATAAAATAATGTATGACGTCGGGAGGGAGCTTAAAGAGGCATATCGTCTGAATATATTAGAAATCCAGAAAGAAAAGCAAGACTTTCTTGTTATGAGAAACAATGAGCTTCCATTCACATATGCTTAAGACTCTACCAAACTTACGTAAAAACATCCCTATTTTTCCTTTCTTTTAAATGTAGGAGTAAAAAAATTAAGGATAGAATTACAGGAAAGGCATTAGCGAATTTTCGTATCTAATTTATGTAATCATTAATTTACGTTTCTATAAAATTTGAAAATGACTGATGCAAAAATTGGAATTACTTAATTGGGTTATTGTCACGTATGATAAATTTGTTGCAGCTTAGAATTTGGACTCTGAACTTATGAATTCTGTGTTTTATACTCAGGCCTCTGTGCCAATTAATATTTTTTTTCGCTCGCTATGATTTTCAGAATTCAATTAATATTTTTAATTGCGTTTTCGCTTGCATAAAAAATCGTTATGGTTATTGTTATTATATATCCTATATTTACTGAATAACGTCTTCTAGATATATTGCGTACACGGCAATTCTTTCCAGAAATGTTTAATATTAATACTCTGGAATATTTCATTTTTTAAATTTATTTTATTTATTTGTTGACGAGAGGCTGCTGTAAAAACAATCTAAAGATTTACCAATGGGTTCATTGATAAATATAATGTTAGAATATTGAATAAATAATATAATCTAATCTCAATATCTTAAAATACAAAACTGCATATACAGGGTGTACGGTAATTGCACCGACAAACTTCAGGGACTGATTCCTGACTGAAAATGAAGGGAAAAAATGTCCTATAAACACGTGTCCGGAAATGAACAATGTGCGTGCAACGACAACAAATCGTCCCGGCACACAGTATATCGAATAATCACATCCACGTCACAACAGATTTTTCACGTGGCATCCATTGGGATGACCTGCACGACCTCTCAACTATCGTTCTATTCATTGCTTGCCTTCAATCTTTTCACATCATTTCCTGCCTCTCTCCGAATAGCAGTTCACAGGCGACGTAGACACCCTTGTTGAAGGAATATACACATCAGGAACTGTTTCAGCAATACACAGCATCCTTTTATAGTATGTCCCCCATAGGTAAAAAACCCGGGAGTATTTGAGAAGTTCCAATGATCTTAGCATGGCCCATGCAACCGGCCATTTTCCTGTGTCATCTACCGTGGCAAGCGATGCATTAAATGTACACTTATTCTATAGGACATCGTTTTCCCTAATTTACAGTCCAGAATTTCGCCCCTGCACTGTTTTCGGTTTAAAATTAAAACCCCCCCTGTAAAGTCGTAAGTGCCTTATTTAATAAAATATGACTTATGAATTGTTAATATATTTACCTAATGCCTTGTATAAAAAGCATAGATTAATTCTTTGTAGTTTATTACTTTCTTTGTAACTTTTTTTTCTTTTCTTTTCATTTATAGTAGATTCGAGCTGTTATTCCTTTTTGTATTCATTGTATCATTAATTTAATTTTAATTGTATTTAGTTTCATTGTATTATTAGACATTATTTTCATTATTATTCAATTTGACAGATAATTAATTGTTCAATATGACTATTATTGTATTTTTTTTTTATTCATATGTAACATGTTTGTCCTGTTTAATATGACTATTATTGTATTTTTTTGTATTCATATGTAACATATGTTTGTCCTGTTTAATATGACTATTATTGTAATTTTTTTGTATTCATATGTAACATATGTTTGTCCTGGTGAGTGGAAGAGAAGGCCACATGGCCTTAACTCCACCAGGCTAAATAAATCTATTCTATTCTATATTGAAGAGCGTTTAGATCTTTGCTATTTATATCTGAAGACCTAGGACCAGAAGGATTGATGATGTATTACGATTTGAGGATTGTGAGAGAGAAAGATTGGAGTAGGTTAACAGGGAGGAAAGCAGATTGCAGAAGCTGTTTTTTTTACCAAACGAAAACCCATTCTGGATTGTGACGCCAAATGAAGAAGAAGAAGTAATTCGTTTTATAGCTTGCAGGTATTAAACCAATCAAGTGTTTGAAGTTCAGGTAAATAATAATATTCATGTAAACAAAAAATATATTCTCTTACGAAATTCAATATTAATTAAACTTTTGTTTCTGTCAGTTAAATCGCTGCAACATTTGCAAATATCTAATCGTCCAGAAACTATAGTTAGTAAATGACTATCTCATTATATAAAAATAAAAGTTTAAAAACTGATAATTAAATATAAGATGCTTAAAATAAATAAATATATACGCGTTCGAGATAAACCTTTCTTCTCAATGAATATTACTGTTTTATGCAAGTTTATCTTTAAGTATCTTGAAAACTGTAGTATTCTCTAGGATAGTTATGTGGCCAGAAACCTAAACTTGTGATAAAATTTATGTTTAAGTCCTTACCATTAACTGTACACGCAATGTTTTAATTAAACGAAAAATATGTAAATAAAATTATTTTTCTAAGTTAAAAATGTACGAATGTGATCTTGAATAATTTATAAATAATGTATTTTAACTAATGTATTTGTTGCAAAGTACACAGAGATTAATTGCTCATACAGGTATAGATAAAATAATATAAATACTTTCCTTATCTTCGTTATATGATATAGACCCACCATTAGTATTGAAAACAGTTGCAATTCTTCTTGGAATTCATTCATACAACTTATGATTTACTCTATGATCATATTGTATTAGGCGTCGTGGAGTATTTCTTCTATCTATTTAAGAGAAGAATGGAATGGAAGTCTTGTACTACATTTCAATTCACACCACAATATGTATGGCCATGGTAGACTTCATGGTCTACAAACCAGTCTTTAACACAACCAACAGAGTGAGTAAACACATTACTATCTTGAAATATAGCATTACCTGAGGAAAACTATGTCTGTACCACGAGTGGTCCTTTGAATATCCTCACAGACGCTTGATAGCTCTCGTTAACATTTACTGTGACCAGGACTTACAGAATACCATGGTTCTGCTGCTCAAACCATTATTGACATTCAATCATGCTTAACTGTAAGCATTAAGCAGTGTAATTGTAAGTTCCTTTTGGTGTGCTCGAGACATATATACTGTCAGTAGTAGGGTAATGTTTAAGTGTTGACTTATCACCATGTTAGATTTTCCAATCATTAGCAGTACAGGTCTTGTGTTCGTAACATCACATTTTTCACTTTATTATATTCCTTTTTAAAGTCCATGGTTAATATTAATAATATATATTTTATTTAAACTGGCAGACTTAACAACTTGAAACAGCTCTACCATAAATAAATTTGCTGCTCTCTCCTCGCACATTTGGTAGAAACTATTTCCCTGAATGTGTATTTAATTCTGGTGTGTAGAGTAAAAAAGACTACCACAGGGAAGAGTCTTAGTAAAATACAGGGTTTGAAAAGAAATAGAAAAATAATAGCACTGCACATCAATTATATGTAGAATTAAAAAAATGTATACCATTCAATTAAAATGGAGAAGTTATAAAGTATTCTGCTAGAATTCGGAATTTCTGTAATGCTAATCTTATTCGGAAGTATCCAAATGACAGAAATAGTAGGGTGTGGGTAAGGAATCAGTTTTCAGTTACTTTTAAAATTCATAATTGGTGAAGACAAGAAAATGAGCAATGTGCTCTACTATTCAATTCTGTACTAGAATATTCCATCAAAATTGTAGAGGATGATACAGGCACACAACTTATTGTTATTACTAAACTATTGGTACATGCTAATAGTGTGGTAGGTGATAGCGAGAAGTTCTAATGATCAATATGCATATTATAATTATTAACAGTACGAAATTGGGGCCGGAAGTAAATATAAAAACTAAATATAGAAATGCATTATACTGTATAATGGAAATGAAGAGTTAATGAAAAATGAGGCAAATTTTGAAGAAGTGACTGAATTGAAGACCTAGGAACAATAATTACAAACATGAATGAGTTGCTGAAAGAAATTAAATATACTATCAATTCTGGAAATGCTTATTATTATACATTTCAGGAATATTTGCCATCCAAATTTCTCTCGAAAAAGTTTAACTAAAAATATATAAAACTGTTAGTCTTCCAGTTACATTATATAGTTACGAAACATGGACTCTTACGTTAAGAGTGTTAAAGATGATACAATTATTTGAGAATAAAGTTTTTAGGAAAATGTTTGGACCAAAGAGAGACGAACATATGATTTCGGGGACCGTTTGGGCCTTAAAGTTTTCCTGACATTTGTCTTACAGGTGAGGAAAAACCCCGATAAAATCCTCACCCAGAAAAACTGCCCCGACCGGGGATCGAACCCGGGCCCGCTGCGTGACAAGGCAGCACGCTACCTCGAGACCACAGCGGTGGACATAATAATAATAATAATAATAATAATAATAATAATAATAATAATAATAATAATAATAATAATAATAGGCCTAATAGTATAAATATGATAAATTATACGAGATACACCAATTAATATATGTACCTTACATTGGGTAATGATGAAGTTGAGTTAGAGCAAATATAAATGTAGATTTCTTTTAAAAGATTCCAATGTCCGGCAGCCCCTTATTTCTTGTGGTAGGGAATTCCAGTTGCGAGAAATGAAGATAGTATATGACATGGAGTGATGTAATGTCCTATGTTGCGGTATATTAAGCAAGAGACTATGTTGTGATCTTGTGTTTAAGTTATGGTTTGAGGATAGATACTGGAAACGAGATGATAAATAATTAGAAATCGAGATATGTAAGATCTTAAATAAGATAATTAGACAGTGCGATTTTATTCTCTCTTTTAGTTGAAGCCATGACAATTCGTGGAATAATGGAGAAATGTGATCGTATTTCCGGATATTAAATATGAATCTGATACATATATTATCGACACGCTGTAGTTTTTCCGACATTCCGTCACTTACTTCAGTTAGTAGAACGTTACAATAGTAGAAATGCGGCATCACTAAGGTTTGAATTAATTTTTTTATGAGCTGTAGGAAGAAAGTTTTTGAGACGGTTTAGAGAATGCATTATAGAGAAGATATTTTTAGATGTTTGATTTATTTGGGTATTCCCATGGTTTTGACGAGTTTGTATAAGGAATTTATACATTTTCTAACATGATAGCCGGCATATTGCTATTGTTTATGGAGTTTAATAGTCTTGAAGTCCGATAATTATTACTTGCGTTTTGTTTATATTTGGTTTTAGCCCAAATTGTTTGGACCATAGAGATATATGACTGAGTTCAGTGTTTACTTTTTCAATGTAGTCGTTAATTTCGTCAGCCGACTTAAAAATATCGACTCGCTCATTATTACTGGAGAGGTATTTAACATATGTATTTGTACTTATAAGTGATTCTAAGTTAAGCTAAACTAATAAGTTATAAGTTTAGCTTAACCTAGATAAGTTATAACTGACCGCAAAGTTATCGAGTGTAGCACACAAGGGGAGTTATTTCAACACTGATACAAACTACAGAGACAACGTTTTCTTTCAGGTGTATACTAGGGACAGGAATGTAGGGTTAGGCTATAAGTAGACAGATAAGTAACGCTCCCCATCCGCTAGTCAAGAGTGCGAAAAGTATAAACATCTAAAACGAATAATGGATTTCTCTCAGTATAGGATAACTAAGTTCATGAAAATAATTATACCAGGAATGGTGAATTTCCGTTATTTCGTATTTTTCCTGTAGGTTAGAAACAAAGTTATTTAATGTTTTTAGCTTATAAATGTCGTGATTTTTAAGTTATTTTCCACTCTCAACCTCAAACGATAAAAATTCTCTTCTGAACAACAATAAATAATAGTTTTAAAAAATTAACACGCTTTATTAGAAAACCGAACTAAAAAATGAAAAATAATTTTAATTTACAACACGCTTGGGATTAAATTAATGTTTTCAACAAAAGAATCATCTCCAACACATCTAGAATAAAACTACAGTTATCTACAAAAAATATAATTTTACCATCAAAAGCGTGGGGTGCTCTATATCAATTAATATACGTATTTAATAATAAACAGATATTGGTAAAAGTAAAGTCTCTAAAAAGAACGTAAAAACCATAAAAAGCACTCCACGCTTTTATTGGTAAAATTATTTCTTTAGTAGATTGCTCTAGTTTTATTCTAGATGTGTTGGAGATTATTTTTTTTGTTGACCACTTTAATTTTATCCCAAGCGTCATGGAAATTAAAATTATTTTTCATTTTTAGTTCGGTTTTCTAATAAAGCGTGTTGTTTTAGTTTTTTGAAATATTATTTGTTTTTTATTTTTTAGTTTGATTTTCTAATGAAGCGTGCTGTTTTAGTTTTTTAAACTATTTTTTAAAAATTTTAGTTTAATTGATTGTCATAAACCGGAATCCCATGAAAATTTAATTGTTTAATACTCTTCTAAAAAAATCCTCCGGGCCGGATTTGAACCAGCGACCTATGGATTACTGAAATTATATACCACTACAGTCCACCGCTCTACCAACTGAGCTCTTACAACGATTGACTAAAAAGTCGATAAGTCTGGAACCTATTATACCGGTTTTTATATTTTTAAATTTCTGATGATTGTGGCCAGGATTTTAGAAACAAATTATGAAATTATTGTATTGTCATGGGTCCTTTACAGGTGTACAAAGTTTCAAGTCGATCTAATGTTTTTAAGTTGGTGAAAATCGTGTTCAAAGATTCCATTACACAGATACTGGTCCGTTACATAGGGTGAAGCTAATATAAAGCGTGTAAAAAGACGTTTCCTTTCAATCATCACTTAGGACAGTGTAATATATCACTGGAGATAGGAGTAAAGTTTCACGTTACTAACAATAAGTGTAAGATAATATATTGCGTATGTAATTATAATGTGCTTTTCATGTATCAAATGAACAGAAATATGATGTATTTTAAAGTATACTCTACGGTATATTTACTCTAATTTAATGGTATATGAAACCTTTAGAGTCAAAATTATAAGTGTGATAGAGGACTGTAAACTGTATTAACTGAATCAATGGTCGGAATTGCGTACTTATTTCTGTGATCATAAACGACTTACACCACATGGGAACAACGTCAATTACAGCTCAGAGAAAATATTGAAAATGTCAACCACCACTTTCCATATTTTATATGTTTGATGTGTGCGTGTGTTTGTTTGTCTTTTCTATTTAACTATGTCATACGAAAAACAGTTAGTTTAAAAATAAATTTATCTTCGCTCTTCATTTGGAAAATGCTCCACATATCCCAATGTTCCACATAACTTATATATCAATCGTTCGCTGTTGATAAAATTTAGTTTCTTAATTTATTCGAGGATTTTTATTTACGGTATTCTTCGAGAGAAACGTTTCCAATACAATAGCGAAGAATCCTATAAATTAAATTTAAATTTTCACATTTTTGAGAACTTTTAAATTCCTTTCTACCCTCTGGTATTTTATCATTCTGGGATTTAATGTTCAATACATAACCCCATTAAAATTACACCACAAAACTGAAAATGAGCAGAAAAATACATTTCCACATATAAAAATGTCAAATATACACAAATGTCCAACGGGATTTCTACATACTTCATTGGATATTTATACCCAGGATATTATAAACTCCACAGCGCGACTTGCGAAGAAGGCCCTTGGCCTATCGCCGACTGCTGGCCTCACATCAACATGTGTTAATCACAGAGGTAGACAATCATCCAGCCAATGTAAGGGTAATAGTGGTCAACATGCCGTGTCCCCCAGCCGATGTTGCCGGTTTTCTCAATCTGGAGCCGCTACATATTGTAATTACCCAAATTCCTCACGATACTGGGTGGGCATCGGTCCCATTCTGGCCGAAATCTATACATATATATATATGCACATCATATCTGTATAAGAAAAGGTTAGATGATCAATTACAAATCTCTACGTTTGACAAGGCTCAGGAAGAATACAACTATATAGTAAAAAGTATTCATCAGGCGGCAAAATAAGCTTCAGGCGAAGCAAATAGAGAAATAAATCAATTCAAATATTTTTGGAATGAGGACTTAGCAAACGAAATAGCAAACAAAAAAGAAAAATATTTAATGTGGTTGAATACCAAAGATCTGAAAGACAAAATACAATATAAAGAAGCTCAAGCAAGAGTTAGAAAGAAAATTATGGAAGCTAAAAATCAGAGCTGGGAACAAAATTGTTTAAAAATTCAAACATGTATTGCAGGTAAACGAAGTACTGAATCTTGGAGAATTTAAAAAAAATTTGAGAAATAAAAGAAGTGGACAAACAAATGTACAAACAATATCTACGACTGAATGGGAAAATTATTTCAAAACATTACTATCAGAAAACAGGGTATTTAATTTAGATAACGTTCAAAATATTCCAGAAATAAATGAAGATGAACATAATCAATTGGACATAGAGGATATTAAAATGAATATTCAATCATTGAAAATTAAAAGAGCTAGTGGTCCAGGAGGAATACCAGCAGCACAATTAAAACATGGATCCGACCATTTATTTGAACAACTGAGAAAATTATTTACAAAATTTATGAATGGTGAAAAATTTCCTGAAGAATGAAAACTAGGGTACATTTCGACAATCCATAAAAAAGGAAAAAATACCAATGTGAAAATTATAGAGGTATAACAGTGACAAGTACTATGAGTAGAATCTATGGACGTATACTTGGACGTATACTAAAATATTATTTGGAAAAAAACTATAGTGATATGGAATTACAGGAACAGTCAGGATTTAGAGCAGGTCATTCCACAACCGGCAATTTATTTTGCACTACTCAGGTAATAGAAAAGAAAATTCAGTATGGACAACCTTTGCACCTACTATTTGTAGATCTAGAGAAAACATACGACAATGTCCCTATAGAGAAACTATGGATTGCTTTAAGACGTATGGGAATTAAGACTATAATAATTAAAGCTATACCAAATTTATGTTTCAATTTCATTTTTAATTTAAAATTGGCAGTAAATTGTCACATCGTTTTACGATAATCAAAGGTGTTCGTCAAGGTTGTTGTCTCTCACCGACTCTGTTTAAAATATATGTACATCAAATATTAAAGATTTGGAGGAGAAAATGTTCAAGCATGGGAATTCCTATTTAAAACAACAAAACTTTATACAACTTACATTTTGCAGATGATCAATTATTAATTGCACAAAGATTATGAAGATTTGGAATATATGACTAGAAAATTAATAGAAGAATATGCAAAATGGGGATTAAATTTGAAAATGAAAGAAACAAAATATTTATCAATTAGTGAACCAGAACGAAATTTAATTTTGGAGACTGGAGAATCAATAAAATCTTGTAGTGAGAACACATATTTAGGAATTAAAATGAACAAAAATGGGAGTTATGAAGAGGAAATAAGAAATAGAAATAATAAAGGAAAATTTGCAATTGCTTGCCTCAATGGAATATCGTGGGATAAAAATATAAGTAATAAAAATAAAATGAATATATCATACAATTGTTAAAAGCATCATTACTTATGGAGCAGAACTTTGGCCATTAACAACAAAAACAAATAAGTACCTTTTGGCAACGGAAATGGATTTTATACGAAGGGCCGCAAGAATTTGAAGAAGAGAAAAAATTAGGAACTCAGTTATAAGGGAGAAAATGAAGATTGAAGACACTATTTTAGATTACATTAAAACTCAGCAATTAAGATGGTACGGACATGTTCAGCGAATGGAAGAGGATCGACTACCAAAATCCGTTTTGGAATGGAAACCTGAAGGAAGACGAAGCAGAGGAAGACCTAAAACCTCCTGAAGTCAGGGAATATGTTTATATATGAAGGAGAAACATCTACAACCAGAATATTGGATGAACCGACAAAATTGGCTATTAGGAATCGGACGATGTCAAAGATATTAATCAACCGATGATATATATATATATATATATATATATATATTATGAATACTCTGACGTTATAGTGACAAAATATATAAAAAAAGGTCAATTTTTTAAAATTTTATTGGCTGTAGTGTATAGTTTTCGTTATAAACGTGCAGCGAGATAATACGAGTACATATAATAGCGGAATTCTAGTAGATCTTGGGCTTCATACGTTTCGTGGATTTTATCGGACAAATTATTACGATGCCGAGATTGACAGTTAATTTTATGGAATATTTTCTCTTAGAATAAAAAAGTGTATATAAAGATACAATGTAACAACTCTATGAAATTGTCCAATGTAAAAATTAGAAGTAAATAAATGAAAGCAAATGTACTTCGTGTAATAACGTTCTAATAGAAAATAAATATTTATGAATAGCTAAAGAAAGTAAGTTACACTTTATTCAAATTTTGACTTCCAAATGGCCACATTCTCATTCATAATACATTCTGCTTGTATTACTGGCAACCACTTTCGTCTCTTCATGCAATATATTACGTTAATATGGAGTCATGGCCTTCAGTTCGTCTATTGGAATTATATTCATACATTCTGTCATGATTTCCTACATAAAAATAAATACAGATTCATATCGGGGATCTGTGAACAACACGTTTGGGCCTATTAGGCAGTGAGTTACTCTAATGATTATAAAAACAAGTACAAACTTACTAATTGGACATAAAATCTAATCTTTCCTTTGCGCAATTTAAGTAATACGCAATCAATAAAAAACAAACTAATTCTTAATATCCATTCATCGGAACATGATCTGCTTTGTTTGTGGATGATGTGTCATGTCTTTTTGCATACACGACAATCTGTGGCGTCGAGGAGTGCAGTTATTATCTTCATTTGCTGCTTGTTTCTGACTTACACGGTTAGTATCTACGTATACGACGCAACAACAGTGCTGCTATGACTGAAAATAAACGTTCCGCTGTGTCGTATAATAATATACTGTACATAAAACTTTTTTTTGTCTAATGCCATCTTTTTTTGACATTTCTGGCTTTCTACCCTGGCACTGGCGAAATTGTAATCAATTTCTTAGGTTGGGGCACCTACAGGGCGGAGTTACGTTACCTCGATGATAAGATGGATGATAAATTATAAAGAAGAATCAGAAGAATTCTTAATTCCGGACCATGGACGACCATAGGAATAATTCCCTTTAAGGAAACATTCCTATGGTCTGATCGAGAATCGAACCCGGGATCTCATGAACTGTAGTCAGAAAGCTGACCACTGTCCCATGATTTATTTCAACGTGCAGTACCACACTATAAACTATAGTGTGCACATGCAAGATTAGTTTTGAATAGCTGATCAAAATAAAATTTTAAGAAGAGAGAATAAACAGTTATTAGCTTACAATGATAACATAATAAAAAACTAACTATCTAACTCACTGGCTCTATAGAACCCGTAGGTTCATGGCCGCGTGGACATAAGTTCTCCATGCATCCCTATCCTGAGCGATTTTTTCAATCATCCCTTGTATAATCTACTTCCCTGAAATCATGGAAAATGTTATTCTCCGACCTCATTCTTGTTCTACCAACTGGACGTTTTCCCTCTGGTTTTGCTATACGAAACATCATGAACCTGTTTCATCCTCCATACGTGCCACATGTCCTGCATATCGCAGAATACGGGACTTAACAGTTCTTATTATATCTGGCTTCCTATACAGTACCTATAATGTAGCTCACTATTATGTAGTTTTCTCCATTCACATGCCTGTTCATCTCTTTTTAGTCCAAACAAATTCTAGGAACTTTATTCTCAAATACTCATAATCTTCTTTCCTCCCTTAAGTAAGAGTCCTTGTTTTGCCCATATAATTGGAAAAATAACTGTTTTATATATTTTCAGTTTAACGTTTTTTGAAAGGGGTTGAGACGACAACAGTCTCTGTAATGCATAATAGCATGTATTTCAAGAATTGAGCCTATGTTCAATTGATTTGTGCATGTCATTCCTATGTGTAATTATTGTTTTTTAATACTTGAAATCAGCCCCTCCTTCAAATGTTGTCATTAGATGACCATTTCCATTATATAATGCATATCTATGAGTGAACATATGGGCTATTCAGTTTTATTGATGTTTACTTCCAGTCCCAATTTCTTAGTGTTACTCAATAGAGTGTGCGTGTTGGCCCTTAGTGTCTCCTTGTTATCGCTCAATAATACAACATCAGCATAAACTAACAGCCTAACTTATATTATTATTATTATGAAAGAGTGGAGAATGCTGAGTTTGCAGTGAAAGACCTGCTCTTGAGCAGAACACTATGAATGAATGAAAATTATTATTATAGTGCTTGATTTAATCCGGCACAGATAAGGCCAAAGTATATTCTCTTTCTCTCAACCCGCATACGGTAAATATTAAAAATACAGATTTACAATCAGAAATATCGGTACATAAAACATATAGTAGGCTAAATTAAAAAATACATGGAAAATAAGAAGTAGAATACATAGACACTGTGTCTCTAAAGAAATTCGCATTCTGATAAATGTATAATTCAAATAGTAATCATATCTTGGCTCATAATGACGCAATGGACATTTAGAATTGGTTTGTTTACATAGAAGCTTCTTCTGTTGACTGCATGTTGCGCTGTAAGCATCAATGCAACAATGGCGTTTTCTGGTGAATCGTCATAATAGCTAGATTTGGAAGACGAGAATGTACACAGAATCATTGAATATGAACGAAGTTCATCCTAGCTGATTTATTTTCTGTCACATTGCAAGTGGTACGGTCCATTTTTTGTGATTGATACTATCGATGGCATATCTTAAACTGTTATTCTCAAACTTCGATTAATGCCACTATTGAAAGAGTCCTTATTGTTTTTTCAGTAATAGATCTTGGACTACATCCAGACGTAAATGTAACCTGGCAAACACAAGTGAAACACATTTATATAAACATGCTTTCTCCGTCTTACATTATCTTAGATGTTTAAATAATTTTCTCCCAGTTTCATTGAAAAAAATCCTTGTGCAGAATCTTGTGTTGCCATACTTCGATTATTGTGACGTTATATAGGCATATAATGATCTAAACTATGACTTGTTGCAGAGACTGCAGCGTGTTCATAATGCTTGCATTCGATTCATTTTCAATATCCGTCTTTATCAACAATTTTCGTACACTTCAATAACCTCTCTTGGCTCAATCTTACTGACAGACGTAAATTGCATTCTCTTTCACTTCTTTTCAAGCTTCCGAATTCCTACACTCCTAGTTACCTGGCGTCAAGATTTGAGAAAATATCTTCTTACCACAACATTGGCACTAGGTCACAAGATAACAGTCTGCTAACAATCTCTCTTTATAGCACTTTCTCTTATTCTACTTCTTTCACAGT
The DNA here is from genome assembly GCA_030220185.1 of Diploptera punctata. Classification (NCBI taxonomy): domain Eukaryota; kingdom Metazoa; phylum Arthropoda; class Insecta; order Blattodea; family Blaberidae; genus Diploptera; species Diploptera punctata. Next base: position 485,462 of record JASPKZ010001192.1, read on the forward strand.
AGCCTCTGCCCGCTCCTGGAATTTCCTTCCTCAAGATATCAGGGGTCGCCACACACTTGGAACTTTTAAGTCACGCTTATACAGTTACCTGTTGTCAAATAATTAATTTTTCTTTAGAGTTAAATTCTACGTCATTATTTTTTTTCTATCTTGTATATTTTATATTTCATTTGTTAAAACTATATTAAATTCAAAATATGTTGTAAATAATAATTATATTGTAGACATGGTATATAATATTTATTTTTATGGTAACTAGATGTAAGAATACTTTTTTTTATTTTTTACCCTGACTGAGTGGTAGATAAGGCCTTAAGATCTTAACTCTGCCAGGTAAAATAAAGCTATCATCATTATACAAATTATTATAATCTGATAATTATCTGTTCCAGCAAGATGAAGCACCGCCTCACTATCACTCTCAGATTCGCAACTATCTTAAACGTTTTGTTCTAGAACGTTTGGTAGGAAGAATAGGACCTCTGGATAATGCTCTTATGAAATGGTCTATACGATGCACACATTTAACTCCATGCAATCTTTTTCTATGGGTTACATAAAGGACAGTGTGCTTACAACCTCTATTTTACACAATAAAAAAATAAACATAATAATAACTATAACCGAGCGGTATAAGACATCATTTCTTTGTACAAAGTTACCGGATTCGCCCTGTTTTGAGTCCCCATGGGTTAAGAAATGTTCACATAGATTTCGCCCAGAATGGGGTCAGTGAATTCCCATCATCATGAGGAATTTGGGTAGCTAATATAAGTAACGGCTCCAGATTGAGATAATAAGCTAAACGAATGGGAAACCGGACATGCTGACCACATGTCCCTCTTATATTGGCTGGATAATCCTCCATCTATGTGAGTCCACATTTGGATGTAAGTCCAGCAGCTGGCTGTTAGGACTGTCGCGTCATACAGTATAATAATAATAATAATAATAATAATAATAATAATAATACACAAGAACCAACCATTTAAACATGCACATTAAGCGTAAAGGTAACATTGAACCCAATGTAAATCAAATATAAATTTATATTCCTTTTTAATAATTCCAACCTCCAGCAGCTTATTATTTCTTGTGTTAGTGAATTCCAGCTAACAAGGGAAGGTCACGATACGTTGTCATGCAAATAATATTCGTACAAAGTGCAATTAATAGAGAAACAATTTATACATACACCTTACAATTTGTAGCTGCTATGTACTATTGGGCCCGGGTTCGATTCCCGGTCGGGGCAGTTTTTCTGGGTGAGGTTTTTATCGGGGTTTTTCCTCACCTGTAAGACAAATGTCAGGAAAACTTTAAGGCCCAAACGGTCCCCGAAATCATATGGCCATCATCATCATCATCCTTATCATTATCACCATCCTTATCATTATCATCATCATCCTTCACCGGTGTGGAAAGCAACGGGAAGCTACCACACCTACAATTCCCTAGTAAACCTGAAGTATAGCATAAAATTGCTATGATTGCAGTGAAGGACCTTCCTTCGGGCAGAATTACTATGGATGGATGTACTATTGGAACAGGAGATACCAGTGGTCAAAGTTACGATGAGAATAACGTACGTATGAATGATTATTATTAAAGAAAGCTATTATTTGAAACAAATAGTCAGTAATATGACATTACGCAATGTATAAGAGAGTTTGCATACGGTACCTGACAACACTATCAGAGGCACAAAATATGCAAATCGGCAAAACAGCATGAGCCAAGCATATGCAGTTCTCGCAGTGTGCACATTTGATGAAAGCAGGCTGGTCACAGTTCTCACGGGAACACTCTTCCATTAAACCTTCTTAGAAGCAGTACTGCAAGGATGTTTGAAATACACCAGGAAAGTCTTCGGTGTAGCCGCATCTAAAAAATACAAATTTGATTAATTTGGAGAACGTTGCTGCCGAAAACTGGAAATACACAAACGATTGAAGGCGTAAGAAGTGCCTCTATGCCATATGTTCATGCCATTGTCACAATCAGTAGATACCATAACTGTATCTGTGATAAATTTCACAAAACGTTTGTATGGACGGAAAAAGAAAACGTCGGCAGGTTGAACAATGCCTGTGCACTTTTCTGGAATCAGCTTCTTCATGAATTCAACACCTTCAGGGACTGTAGAGTTCGTCATCTCTGTTGACTGTCCAGCAGTCAACCAAAAGAAGTACTATAGTTTTTCCATGTATATCTGGCCATATTGCTGGTTCTAGGAAGACTTTTAAATCCCTCTTCGTCATTTTGGCCGATTTGCAAGCAAACGTTTGGTGTTCGGTAAATTCATAATCATATTTACAGGAAAACAGCCGGTGGGCTCCGACACAAGGACATACAAATGGGGTAGCAGTGTACCATCCATCACAATTCCAGGCATTATCATAGAAGAGTGTGTGGTTGCCGCTATGGATCCAACTGTACCAAATATATATGCTTGTTTCCCTTCACTGCGAGAGTGCGTCCAGATCGGAACTCTTTATCAAATCTTGATTGGTCGGCATTAATTACTGGATCTGGTCCACAAGAACTTTTTTCTCAATGAGAGACCTGATTTCTCTCAAGAATTGATACGCTTTTTGTGCAATATCAGCAGGCCCTTAAACCAACCGCTTGCTAACTTTGTGGGTTTTTGCAACACATAATCTTATCATTACGTTTAACTTTCCTTACCCACGAGTTGGAAGCTTTGAACTGCAGTGAATTGTGAATGTCAATTCTCTTCTTTATTTTCAATGCCCAAAGTCTTAACGTGCGGTCATGTATTATTGTATTTTCCTGTCTCTTTAGCACAAAATAGTCACATATTTGTCATATCCTGCAGGACGTTGTTTTAGTGTGTTTTCAAAGTTTTGTAGTACAGTTTCACTCCTGATTTTTCTTTTCTGTGCCAACACTGTTTGCTAAATGTTGAGGAGCGGTGTCAGCACGGTGTCATATTAATTGCTAATCCAGGTCGACACAGATGAGGTGGTGGTATCAACATTTCCATATTTCCCTCTTGGTTGTGTCGTCCACATCGTGTATAAATCAGTTAGATTATCCTTATGGAAGGAAACGTCGTTTTTGTTTTTTTTATTGGGGGTGATGGATGATAAGATGAACTGCTACTTCCCTGGAACTCCGCCAATGGCGACGTCTCTTCATCACTCACTGCCCATGCACTGTCACTTTCTTTATTTGTTGTAAATTCATGTGATGCCTATGCATCTATTTAAAAGTGTAGTTGTTAGTAACTATGCCTATTATCTAATCTTCTTCCATCAACTGTTGATTATTTTTTCTATTTTTTTTTTTTTTTTATGAGATAGTTCAGTTTCTTGTTGAGTATAGACGTGGTTTGTGAAGCAGCTCCTCGAGTTTTTCTTCTTTCTTTGAAATGGGTGGGGTAACTACGCAGCAGGCTAAGCAACTAGTGAAGAAGGTCGCGACAGCGAAATAATAGTAGCTGTAAAGAAAATGTTTGAAGAACTAAAGTCCTCTTTGCAACGGGAAGTCAGTGACCTTAAGAAATCAGTCGAATTCATGTCAGACAAATTCGATAGTCTACAATCAGAGTTGGAATATGCGAGGACAGAACTCAAGGAGACAAAGGAAGAATTAAAACTTCTGAGAGGAGAAAATGAGGATCTAAAAAGAGAATTGGATGATCTACAGCAGTACACGCGCAGGGACAACATTATGTTGTATGGAGTTCCTGAATCAGAGGATATAAATGATATAAATTCCATATCAAACATAATAGACGCAGTAGAATTAACCAAATACATCTGTAATGCTCATCGCCTTCCATCAAAAACTGGGAAAACGCCTCCTATTGTAGTCAGGTTTTCCAAAAGGAAATCCAGAGACGAATGGTTAGCAAAGTTTCCTCATGAGGCAAAAAAAGACAATGATGGTCCAGGTATAGCGGCGTCAAAAATAAAGACGGCATGGAATGAGGAACGTATCATGGTCGGAGATCAACTAACAATAGCGACAAGACAACTACTCAACATGACAAGGGATGCGGCCAAGCAGAAGGGTATTCAATTTGTATGGACACGTGATGGAAAAATTTTTGTAAGACAAAACGAACTCAGTCCGGTGAGTAGAATTAACTGTCCACAGGACACAAATAATTTGTAAAAATTTGGTGAATAGTTTTAGTAGTCACGAAATTCTATTGACTTAGCAATGGCTTGTAATACAATGTTAGATGAAATAGATCTCCACCCTTTCAATAGGAATCCAAAAACAACCATATTTGATGACATCACTGAGTGCAATGAGTATATTAATACCATTTTATCAGACTTCAAACTACTTCACATGAACATTCGTAGCATAAATAAATTTTTTTCAAAATTCTGTGTCTTACTCGAAAACTTCTCATATTCTTTTGATATCATAGTGCTCACAGAAACATGGCTTGATCACGATTCCGGTTTTGATATCAATAGCTATAAAAATTTGTTAAGACTAATAAGTATAATAAATGTGACGGCATAATTGTTTATTTAAAAAAAAACATTCGAGTCTCTTTGAATGATGTTGATATATCTCACTGCAATTCCATATATCTAAATTTCCTTTAAAATAATATTCCAATTGCTCTAAGGTCAATATATAGATCCCCAAATCTTTGTAAATTCAGCTTCGTCGAACAGTATGAAAGGTTCTTGTTTTCCTATAAAGAAGTCAATAACCACATTATTGTAGGCGACATTAACATTCAAATCTTAGAAAATAAATTAGATAATTGTGGAAACATATACATGGACGTAATGCACGAATATGGATATTTAAAATACCTCAATTCTACCACTAGGCCATCATCCAAAAATGACTCATGTCTTGATCATATATTTTTAAAAAAGAATTAGTAATCTATCAGTTTATTATCAAATATATTAATTGATATAGAGCACCCCACGATTTTGATGGTAAAATTATTTTTTTGTTGATAACTCTAGTTTTATTCTAGATGTGTTGGAGACGATTTTTTGTTGGCCACTTTAATTTTATCCCAAGCGTGTTGGAAATTAAAATTATTTTTCATTTTTTAGTTCGGTTTTCTAATAAAGCGTGTTGTTTTAGTTTTTTAAAACTATTATTTATTTCATTTATTCAAGTAATGTCAGTTTTACTATTTGGGACTTACTGATAGCAAGTGTCAAATCTAACAAAACCATCACAGTCTTATTCAATTAATATGCAGAAGTGCCGCAGATGTATTAGCCTAACCTTAAATTGGCGAAACAGTAATTCATTCAGCCAGTTATTTATATATTCCGCACCGCAATGAAAACAAAATCATATAAAACTCTATTATTGTGCATTACTATGTAATTTGAAGCAAATGTAAGTAATTTCAACTCATTTGTTTTTCTATTGTTTTATATTACATTACATTACATTGCATTGCATTGCATATTGCATTTTGAATTTTGAATTTGGATTTTGCATTTTGCATTTTATATTGCATCGCATCGCATCGTATCGTATCATATAATCAAATATATGTCTGTTTGTCCTTTATATACTTCTAAACCGTTCAACTGATCTTTGTGAAAATTTGTGTGTAGAGGAATTGAGATGCGGCAAGTGTTTAGCCGTGATCTATTATTTTCTAAAATCACTAGGCGTAGGAGTTTACCTGAAACGAAATTTTAAAAATCCTTCTAGCAATCGCAATTTTCGATGTTTCAGAACAAAACTTAGAATATAGTATTAAAGTAAACCGAGGTATGTATTTTAAAAAATCAGTGAAATCCAACCATTAGAAGTGGGGGTTTACCTAAAATTTGAAGTTAAAAATGTATTCTGGCAACCCCCATGTTTGGTTTGTATCAATGTATACCATATAATTAATTAACCCTCAATATTTAATTTATTAAGGCGTAGCAGCGCATGCCGGGTATTAGCTAGTATGTATATAAAAACGACTCCAAGATACGGCCATATGAAAATAATGACTGAAGAACGCCTACCGAAGGAAGTTTTGGAATGACCGAGAGGTTGATGAGAGAGATCCCATCAGAAGTTTTCTGTAATCGACCAAAGATATGAGACCGTTGAAATGAAGCAATGCTTCGGATTACTGTGGAATTTTGTATAGGGGTGTTCTGGAACTCTAACAGACAGACCAAAACACAACGAGCTCATTAAGCCTTCATTCTAAAAAATGTGCCATATTTTCTTCCATTAATTTAGAACTCTTAGAATGTAACTAGCATTAAAATAATGAAATTGACTTTTAATCATGTTGGCATAATATATAATTTAAATGTATTGTTTGTTCTTAATCGGGTTAAATGGAATTCTTACATTTATTTTGTTTAAAAAAATAGAACTAAGAACGTGTTTTCGTTGTCATATTCAATTTTCTCAACCCAAAATTATTAAGATTTGACTCATGAAGTGCAGGAAACATTCAATTACCATTTTGTTCACCAGCGTTATTAGTGACTGTGCCATTTATTATTTTTTTTATTACTAAATTTGGGGATTCTATGCCAATAGTGCACCTATACAAAAATTGAAAATAAAATCGAAAAACACGCAAATAATCTGTTGCAGTATGTAAGTTCCTGAGGAAGATGTATATGTTGATTTTTACCCCACAAAATGCTAGAAATGGTTTATAAACGAATTTGCGGTGATTTTAACCTATAATAGAAAACATGCCTGTCTTGAAACAACTTTGTACTTCTGTCCCTCCAACATCCTTTTCAATCCATTATTTTATCAATTTTCCCAAAATCTTTATGAAAGGATTTGTTACATTTATTCCCCTATAATTTGTAAATTGTTTATCTCCTTTCTTGTAGATTGGCACTAGGTAACCTGTTTTCATTTCTTCTGGGATATTGTCCGCTCCCAATATTTTGTTCATCAGTTTTGTTATTAACATTAGGCCTATTGAAATGCATACCTCCTGGAAAAGGGAAACGTGATAGAATAAAAGTCAACGTGGATAAAGGGAATTCAAGACAACATGAAGAAGAAAAATATGACAGAAGCAGACACGCAGGACCGGGAAGTGTGGAGAAAAAATAACGTATATTTTGGTTGAGGATACCTGTGTAAATAACGAAAACAATTCTGAAATAAAAAAAGAAAACATGCAATAGTAATTGTTCAAACAGAACAGCCAACTTACCCTTCTGGGGTGTCAGATTATGCAATAAACTGTAAATTAATCTGACTTACATTAACTTGCCATTTTCTCACCTTAAAATATATATTTTCTCACCAAAAATTTAAACGAATAAAGAATGTATCTGGTACAAAGACTTATTAATGAATGAATAAATATATAAAATATCACAATCCGATAACGAAATTAGTATTATCATGTTGGTTAACATGACGGAGGTATAGATTAGCCTTAATTTTTTTATTAAATAGAACACGAGCAACATTAAGAGTGGACTGAATGAATGCAAAACACAAACTGTAGGCCTAAAATATTACTGTAGCACTATTATGTACATTGTAGAAAGCAACGGGAAGCTACCACACCTACAATTCCCTAGTAAAGCTGAAAGCATAGAATGAAAATGCTATGATTGTAGTCAAGGACCTGCCTTCGGGCAGAATTACTATGGATGGATGAATTATGTACATATATCCATAATAAAGTTAAATTATTACACATTCACACTTTAGACATTTAATAATTGAAGGATACAGAGGAGGAACCAGATAAGTCACTTCTTTGTCGAAATAGAGTTTTAGGTGCCAATAGATTATCAATGGAAATTACTGTCTTCAAGAAGTGCGAAACAGTTTAGTCGTAAATATACTTACCTGCGAAGTTTGACATATAGGTGCAGAAGTATGCAGAAGTCCGTATTTTATGTTTAATAGAAAAATGACTTACCTGTTTTTTCTCGTACCCTTTAATTGTAATTGAATATTTATTGTATAGCTGGCTTATGTTGGCAGAGAGAGAAATAGAGAGAAAGAGAGAGAGAGAGAGAAAGAGAGAGAGAGAAAGAGAGAAGAGAGAGAAAAGAGAGAGAGAGAGAAAAGAGAGAGAGAGAAAGAGAGAGAAAAAGAGAGAAAAAGAGAGAGAAAAGAGAAGAAAAAGAGAGAGAGAGAAAAAGAGACCTCCCACCTCTACTCCCTCCCCTCTCTCACTCCCCATCTCCCTCACCCTACGCTCTCTCTCACCCCACCTCTCTCTCCACCCTCTCGTCTCTCTCTCTCCCCCCTCTCGCTCTCCCCCCTCCCTCTCTCGATCCTCTCTCTCTCTCTCTCCCCTCTCTCTCTCTCGCTCTACCCCTCTCTCTCTCTCTCTCCCCCTCTCCCTCTCTCTCTCTATCTCCCCCCCTCTCTTCTCTCTCCCCCCTCCTCTCTCTCTCCCCTCTCTCTCTCTCCCTCCCTCTCTCCCCCTCTCTCTCTCTCCTCTCTCTCTCTCTCCTCTCTCCTCTCCCTCTCATCTCTCTCTCTCCCACCTCTCTCCCATCTCTCTCTTCTCTCTTCTCTCCCCTCTCTCCTCTCACCCCGCTATACCGTATAAAAAGAGAGACAGAGATAGATGATACAAGTGTAGATAGTTACCACTTTACTACAGATTACACATAGGAAAGAAACCCACCCAGGTTGTAAGTTTTCCTCTTCCCTCTTCCCCTGTGTATTACATCTGGTGAAAGAAAACACCAAACAACACTGGTACGAGTGAGATAGGTGGGTGTGAACACAGTTGTATCATATTACAAATTTCTCGTAAAGTTATACCAGATGGCCTATAATAAATATTGGCGCTCCTGATACTAATATAATATATGCATCGTATTTACAAACTGGGAGTGAAAGCTTTGAGAGGAGGAAAGAGACGGAAGAAGTAGGGCTTATGTATTGCAACACCGCGCTGACGTTTGATTGCAGGCGATCCGTGATTTAAAACATATTACAAGGATTATAGCACAAACTATCATAAAATATGACGTAATATACATTTTATTTTACAGAATAAATTTTACGAAAGGAACTCTCATATAAGTGAACGTATCTCATTATCTTCTTCTTCCTTCCAAGTATTAGGCCAAGGCCTGTTACGATCCTATAGAAAATTTTCCCTCCAGCGTTTCATAGGACGGCCCAGTGATCTTCGTCCTCTTGGTATATAATTATAAATAGCTTTGGGGATCCGATTTGAACTCATTCTTTCAAGATCTCATTATCATTTATATTATATTTAATATGTTATACCGCAATTCATATTTTCCTTTATCGAATACTTAAAATAGTGTAATATCTGATATGCACCATAAAAATTATGATTACGAGATCCACCCGGATCTAAAAAGTCAAATTACTTCTTTAAATGTACTGTTAAATTATTTTCTCATCTGTCACTAGTTATTTTTCTTCAGAATTTTCTACTAAAATCATTGATGGATGTGTGATCGAAAAAGACAACTTACTTCCCTAACGTATCATCCTCTCATATTTCACTAGTTTTTATTCTTCAGAATTTCTTACTAAAATCATTGATGGATGTTTGATCGAAAAAGACAACTTACTTCTCTGAACGTATTGTAAAATCATCCTCTCATCTTTCACTGGTTATTTTTCTTCAGAATTTTCTACTAAAACCATTGATGGATATTTGATCTAAAAAGACAACTTACTCCTCTAAACGTATTATAAAATCATCTTCTCATCTTTCACTAGTTATTTTTCTATAGAATTTCCTACCAAAATCATTGATGGACGTTTGATCGAAAAAGACTCCTTACTTCTCTAAATGTATTTAAAATCATCCCGTCTTCATTCACTGGTTATTTTTCTCCAGAATTTTCTACTAAAAGCATCGATGAATGTTTAATCGAAAAAGACAACGTACTCTTCTAAACGTATTGTAAAATCATCGTCTCATCTATCACTGGTTATTTTTCTTCAGAATTTGCTACTAAACGTATTGATAGATGTTTGATCGAAAAAGACAACTTACGCATCTAAATGTATCGTAAGATCATCCTCTCATCGTTCGCTAGTTACTTTTCTTCAGAATGTTCTACTAAGATCATTGATGGATGTTTGATCGAAGAAGACAACTTACGTCTCTAAACGTATTGTAAAATCACCCTCTCATCTTTCACTAGGTATTTTTTTCAGAATTTACTATTAAACCATTGATGGATGTGTGATCGGGAAAGATAACTTACGTCTCTAAGTGTATTGTTAAATCATCCCCTCATATTTCACTAGTTTTTTTTCTTCAGAATTTTCTACTAAAATCATCGATGGATGTTTGATCCAAAAAGACAACTTACTACTCTAAATGTATTGTAAAATCATCCTCTCATATTTCAATGGTTATTTTTCTCCAGAATTTTCTACTAAAAGCATTCATTGATGTTTGATCGAAAAAGACAACATACTTCTCTAAATGTATTGTAAAATCATACCCTCATATTTCACTTCAGACGCAATGAAAACAGAAACCTGGAAGCAACCGAATTTCGAACTTCGACACCTGTACACACGTTTCGCAGCCCATGGATTTCATGGGAATATATGCCTGAACAACATGTACCATGAACCCAAGGAGGACTGCATCTGTAAATTATGCAACTATCCATGTCCCAAATATCATCTAGCGAAGTGTAAAAACAGGACTCTGCCTCTAAACAATTTAATTAAAGACTGATAAAAAGCTAAATTTAATTTGATGTACACATTGTGTTTAATAAATATATTAATATTTCACTTCAGAATTTTCTACTAAGATCATTGATGGTTGTTTGATCGAAAAAGACAACCTACGTCTCTAAACGTATTGTAAAAACATCCTTTTATTTTTCACTTGTTATTTGTCTTGAGAATTTTCTACTAATAGCGTTGATGGATGTTTGATCGAAAAGACAACTTACTTTTCTAAACGTATTGTAAAATCATCCATTTATCTTTCACTAGTTATTTGTCTTGAGAATTTTCTGCTAATAGCATTGATGGATGTTTGATCGAAAAAGACAACTTACTTCTCTAAACGTATTGTAAAATCATCCTCTCATGTTTCACTAGTTATTTTTCTTCAGAATTGTCTACTAAATGTATTAATGGACTCTTCAATTCAACCTTCATTTTAATCTCTAAAATTGGCGAATATTAAATTTTAAGTATGCAGTAAACTTTGAGATATATAGTATTTTCAGAAACAACTAATGAATTCTGTTCCAAGAATGAAGCAATAGAAATGGATATTGTGACTCGGTACAGTTTACTAGGTCTCATGCGTCAGCTGTTTATTGGAAGTCTGCGGTTTTCATGTGCAATTTTCAAACAGTGAAGTTATATGACATGCTTCCAAACATGAAAATATTTGTTGTTCGGAATTCCTGGCTTGCTACAAATATTTAATGTTATCCAGCATAGCTTATCACCTGTAATGGGCATACCAGTAAACTATTATATTTCAAGTAAAAACAATTGTTACACATTTATATTCACCCAACTCAAAAAAGGCTCAACATTTTCCACTAATTCGTTGCAAGACATTTATGCGTCATCAAGCGACGATTGACTTGAGTGACTGAACATACTGTAGGCCTGTATACAATCCTTAAAATGAAACTCCATGGTGCGACATACCGGGTTCTGCAGTGCATCCAGATGTGACAGTCACGGAGGAGGACGATGATCTATCCAGTATAATGGTGACATGTGGTCAGCATGTTGTATCCCAGCCGTAATAACTGAATATATCAACCAGTGGCCGCTAATTAGTATAGACACCCCAAATTGTACATGATTATGGTTGAACATCGGTTGCAGACTGATCGAAATACCATGAGAAATTCCCTTCCTCCATTGGGATTCGAACTTGTCTATAACGTGCAGATAATTCAACGATCTCATTTATTTCATAGAGTTTTGTGCCTTCTTTATACTCTAAATATTTGATTACCCGCTCTAGTACAAAGTTTAATAGCAGAAGAGATATATCTCTTGCGAATTTACAACTATCTGAAAACTGTTAACTTACCTAACACCTTACGTCTTGTGTCATTTAATTAGATTCGAATAAGGTTATTTTTTTAGGAAATCCGAATTATAACAGGACACTATACAACTTCTTTCTCCTAATCGAATCGTATGCCTTTTTGAAGTTTACATACAGTTGATGGACACTGCATCAAATTCACATTTTATTTTCTAAAACATCTTAGACTAAAATTGTAATCAATTGTGGATATATTTCCTCTAAATCCACATTAATTATATTATTACAAGCCCATTAATAACACAAATGTTTTAAAATCTCCAAAATAACATATTATATTATTGAAATTTACGGAGTTAGAATAATATATAAGAAGTCCGGAAATGTTATAAATATTGTAGATTACTTATAACTTGACAATCACATCCAATAACATTTTTTAAAAACTTAAGTTTGCGAAAAAAAATTAAGCAATAAAATATTCTTTGCTCGAATGTTGATAGAAGAATGTTCACTTGTTAAAATCGATACTTTAACAAACAGTGCGTAATTTTTAAAGTTTATGGTAATATTTTCATATTCTTCCAGCAATCACATACACAGACGTTCCAGTAGTATATTCCAATATTTACATAATTTAGTATTTTCTATGTTGTATTTTGATACTAAATGCTGACAAGGATCCACTCACAGTCACTGCAGGATCAGAAGAAAAGTTCTCCATCACTGACTTTACAGTTTGGAAGTAGGCTACTTACTGTAAAATCCATGTTGTCCACCTTATTATCACTGGCTCCGGAAACAGAGGTTCATCAGATAGCATCTGCTTGTAGCATTGTACTAACTAACTCTAACTCACTGGCACTATCGAACCGGTAGGTTCATGGCCGAGTGGACATAAGCTCTCCATACATGCCTATCTTGAATGTTTTCCATTCATCTCCTGTATAATCTACTTCCCTCAAATCATAGTTAATGTTATTTTCCCACCTCATTCTTGGTCTACCAACTGGGCGTTTTCCATCTAGTTTCCTTACAAGAAGCTTCCATGCACGTATTTAATTCCCCATTCGTGCCATGTGACATACCCATCGCAGTCTACGAGACTTAACTATTCTCATTATATCTGACTTCCTATAAAGACCAGGTAATTGTACACGTTATGCAAATTTTAAAAAACCTTCTTCGTTGCTGATATCAGTGTATTTACTTCTGGGAATTTATGTCAAACTGTCTCTGTCACTCGTTGAAATGCATGAGCCGTACATGTAACATGCACTAAGTTTGGATAAATTACGATAAGCGATTTCCTCTCTTTAAAGATATATGGAGCTGCATCAATAGAACCCTCAATGCTTCTATGCCATCTAGTCCTAGTACCTTAACTCCTTCATTAATGAATATAGCAATTATTTCAATATTTTTACTTACAAAAGCTTACAATAAATTAACCTGTATTTTGATGCAGCTTCAGAGTCTAAATTCCCCATAATTAGATTAGCGATGACACGACCTGGAGCATCCGTCGTCTCATCAGCAGAGACCCATATAGGTGACTTGCCTATGTCAGTCCTGAATTGTTCTAATATGTTAACATAACAAGATTCCAAATAATTCTTCCTCTTAATGAATTCGTCGAGAATCTTGCGGTTGCAGTATTTTTTGTAAGAGATGTTTAAATTCAGGTACCTAAAATTTGTCCCATGACATGTTCTCTACAACGTATGCCATTTACAGTTTTTGTAAAATTCACTATTCCCCGGATTTGAGTATTTGTGACTTTTTATGTATGGGGATATTAAAAATAGTTTATCTTAATATTTCACTAACTCTGGACGAATTAAACACTGCACTTAACGGAGAAATGTGCGGAATATCACAAACAGTGATCCAGAAAGTGTCGCTGAAAATTGTTAACCGATGTCAGAAAATGGATAGATCAGGAAAAACACCATTATCAACATCAAACTTATTAAGTGAGTAAAATATTTTGTCCCTATTTCTGTTTATTCTGTTATTTATTTAGTGAAATATTACAACTTATTCATATTTTGATTTAATTCCTTCAGCAATATGCTACGAGTCTCGAGGTACGGCCACTTCCTCCAACCCGGTGACGGAAGCACGCCGAGTTTGGTAGCGCTATCTTTGTACATCTCTACACAAGTAGTCTTTTAATACTACATACTTCAAAAATGTTTTCCTATGAAATCTGTAAACATCCAAAATTAAGCGAAGAGTGTTTCATCTGAATAGACTCATGCGCAAGTTTAACAACAGTGTATTTTTATTAAAGTTTAAATAAACTTTAGCATGGATGCAAGATGTGTATTTCTTACCGCAACACGTTTTGGTATAATACACAGGCCGCGTTTCCAATTCTCCTAATTCAAGAGTTAATATTGTAATTGCCTGCAACATAAAATAGTAATTACACAATTTAACTGCAAAAATAATGTTCTGTAATAATTTACGCAGATATTTTATAACTGTTTAATGCAAAAGTAAGACGAGAAAAATTAAACTTTAAACAATTCAATCAATCAAAATTGCAATTTTTTATACACGTATTCCAATTCAAATTATATTTCCTTAAAATAAAATGTTATAGGCCTATATATTTTTATGTAGTAATTAGAACTATAATGTAAAAGATTTAGAAGATCCATAATCCTCACGGAAAACAATTTTTGCAGAGACGCATGAAATATCTGCTTATAGTCAATGTAATGCTAAATTGTTTTAAACCGTTTTTTGAACGATTAAAAAGGAAACAAAAAAGTTGCTTAAATACATTTCCTCCTAGTTTGTTGATTTACCTAGGGGAATCTAACCCGTAGCATGCCAAATTATAGATACGCAAAGCTAAACTTGTTCATTGGAATTATCGAGCGTTCAGTTCAACAAAACAAATCAGTAAATGAACAACAGTAAAATGAGAATCAGAGTTCCTATTACAAAACTATCACATTCCATTTAAACTGAATATGATGTAACTCAGTTATGACAACATAGAAATAAAAAGTAGTTAGATTATAGCAGGAAAATTTTGGCTTAATTGTTGTAACGATAAGCTAGTATAAACTGTGTTTTGTATCGAAACACAATAAAAATAGGTTGGGACGTGTGTTCACTAACATTGATTCAACACGCCCATGTCACGTGCACGCCGGCTCATATAAAACAAATAGGCGGCTTGGATTTCCCTCAGGATTGCAATCATGGAATGGCTTTTGTGAAATTCATACTATTTCGCTAACGAGAAAACGTACAGTTCACTTGATTGGAGTAAACAAATGCTTTACAAATGAATTAAGTTTTCAATTTAATATTAATTATTATTTTTCACTTTCCTCTTCATTTTATACTAAATTCAAGACCTGTTTATTGTAGAAGTAGTGTTTCCTTTAATGAAAACATATTTTACCCCTTCAACTTTTTTTCGTCAAAAAGCCTTTTCCTTTCAATGCGTAGTAAAATCCTCTAAAATGAATTAATTAAGGCTTTCATGATTTTAAATATTTTGGGCTTTCTACCTCCAAATTCTTATCAGCTTACGGATATGATTCAAACATGCCACGGGAATATTACTGCAGAAACTTAAACTAAAATATTAAGAATGAACCAAATTTAATCAATATTTGCTAAAACTTAAACAGGTAATTTGTTAAGAGATTGAAATATACATTCATGTCGTGTTTTGTTTTCCCGCCTGGACATGTTTCTAGGGCTATCGTTTACACTTTCAAAGTAGCAGGTCTATCCGATTCTTGTGTTGATCGTCTTGTGGGAAGGAATACACAAGGCGTCCAAACGATCAGTGCAACAGTCGGATATTAGGTGAAAGTGGAGGCAATATTTTCCCCGAAATTTGTCCAGACGAGAGAACGTGTATTCTGTCAAACCAAACAATGACTATAGTTATAACTTCATTAATGAAGTATAGACCTTACGTATATAGCGAAGACGATTGGAAAAACACTAACATACTTCCTTATATACGTTCAGGGCTACATTCCCTTTGACAAAGTTATATTTTTGGATGTAACTTTCAACTTCATCGTAATAAAATAGATATCTACCGATGTGGATCTTCCAGAAACAAATTCTCTTCCATTGCTCCCTAACAGTCCATTATTCTCCTTTTAATCTACTCTTCATTTGGCCACTATATTTTACGTATAATATGTTATCTTCCCTTGATTTCACTTTCTATAAACTCCTTGGGATCCTTAGGTGAAATCCTTATGTTCGGCATCGACCAAATATTGAATTATCGATACCTATGTTACCGAACAGATATTTTTTTTCCGCTTTGGTCAATTTGTAAATTTGAATTATAATTCAACCGCTATCATAAAATCACTGTTTCTAATCAATTCATGGGAGTTGAACGTTATTTGCATACTATTTAACTCCGGTGAAGTGAAAGAGAAAACTTTACGTTCTTAACTTCACCAAGAAAATTATTATTATTTTAATTATTATTATTATTATTATTAACACATAGCCAATATAAATAGCGTTATATGTTTTGATAAAAATTACCCTTGAAAGCTATATAAATATTAAAGTGTAATATTAAAGCCTCATTCAGTTACCCAGAACAGACTCTACCCTACTTATGTAAACACTGCCGAAGAATTTATAGTCCAAGAATAATTACATTATATCGCCGATAATGACAGTAATAGCGTATTGATACTATATGCATTAACAAGATGAAAAGCGACTGCGAATTCATAGACTCTATTATTCGTTTTAAATCTTCCAATAAACAGCCTGAGGAGATTAATTAATCATATCTTCAAGAAAAATACAACTTTAACAAAATTTCTGTGACCGGTTATTTCTCTTCGGCGTGAGTACATACTTATTTTTTTAAATAATAATAATAATAATAATTATAATAATAATAATAATAATAATAATAATACTTTATTTATTCTGGCAGAGTTAAGGCCATAAGGCACTCTCTTCCACTCAACCAGCACAAATACAAATAAATATTCGACAAATATAGATATACACTATACTAATTATAAACAGTTAAAAATACAATAAATGTAGCAATGTAAATGTCATG